>JAVGWX010000005.1:86327544-86890044 GCA_036924085.1 Ariolimax columbianus
CTGATGTAGTTCAATTGGAAAGGCAAAAGGGGCATTTCATAATCACTCTAATTTTAGTCATCTATCTACCTGTCTCGCGTCCGCCCTGTAGCCAGATCTACCAGCGTTATAAGCCATCAGTGGAAGTTGATGAGTGTGCATTTTCATGAAATGACCAAACCAACATATTTTGTGTCTTGAAATGTATTCTGCACAAGACATAGTGCCAACCATGTCATCGTTCCACATTCTGTCTTTCCTGGTAACACCAATGACCTTACTCAAACATTTCATTTCACACGTCAAAATCCTGCTCTCATATGCCCTGGACAGAGACCATGTTTGACACTGGTAACACAGAGTTGGCATAAATATACTGTTTATGAGCTGTTACTTTGTTACCAAAATAATGCTCTGGTGCCTAAGCAGTGGTGACAGCTGATCAGCCACAGCAGATGCTTTCTGACACCTAGTCTGTTTCCCCGTCCGATCCTGCCGGAAAAATACTTGAACTCATGGGCCTGTTGAAGAGCTATATCATTTACACTTATGTTGAGTGACCCCGGGTGTTCTACTGATCCTCGTTTCTGCTTTCTTCTCGTTAATTCGCATATTGTATTTAGCACAGGCAGTCTCAAGTGCGTTCATGTGATTTTGCAGTTATTTTCATCGTCATACAGCAGGCACTGATCATCTGCAAAGAGCAATTCATGTATTGAGTTATGTTCTGGCTCAGATGTCTCAATTTGACTGATCTCTGATGCAATTTTATCAATGTAGATGTTAAACAGCAGAGGAGAAAGCACACACCCTTGTCTTACGCCAATAGTGATTTCAAAGGCATCAGTGACACCATCAGTCGTTCTGATCATGTTTATACTCGAACGATACAGTGCTCTGACATTATCAAGCAGCTGGCCTTGTACACCATTATCTTTCAAAGTTTAGTCCGGTCTACCTTATCAAACGCTTTTTCTTGATCAATGAAGGTCACTGATTAGCTTCCAAATTTCACCACTATCTTTTTCTTCTTACGCTGTCAGATGTCGACCTTTATTTTTTCGAAAAAAGTGGCGGTCATCCTGAGGCTATCGACACTGCCATAGAGCTTGTCTAGTGTTGCCACTGGTGATGGCCACATCTGCTCTCTCTGATCCTCGTATGTCGGGCAGTTTTGCAATAAATGCTCAGCGGTCATTTTCCCGGTACCACATGAGCATTCGTCAATGCCACCTATCTTCAATTTGTTGAATAGGTGGTACCTCAGTCTATTGTGGCCAGTGCGACGTCTGAAGACCACGACCTGCTCTCTTCTGTTCAACTGGTAATAGGCATCGTTTTTTGTGTAGCCAGTATGTTCTGTTTCCCATTTGGTCATGTATCTAGCTCTAATAAGCCGTTTCACCACTATCTAATGCCAACATCCCACTTTGGGAAACTACTAATGACCCCAAATCAGGATGTCAACTCTTTCATTACAGTGAACCCTAGCATGATCAGAACAGTAGATTCATACAAGCCCATGAAGGTTTAGGCCTCTGTGTCAACTATCCACACATGCCATCCATTCTGTATCTTCTGAAGCAAGGATTGAGAGTTAGGCACAATGACTGCTCTAGTTAAAGAGGTCTCAGACAACCACGCCAAAGCGGAAGTGATTGCCTTAATTCTCATACTGGAGGCTATTGTTATGTGTGCTCCACTCTGTATTGACATTGCCTCTCATTCTAGCTGAGAAGTCCCATCCTTGTTAAACTTTATTGACATATATTCAAGGGCTGGAGATACAAAGAATGAGATGACAGCAGTCAGCAAATATGGCTGACTGCTTGTGTCTGGGAATTAGAGCTGTCCAAGACCCTATTCTGCCTCCAAGTGGTGGCCCTGGAAGCAGACTGCACTCATGCAGTCTGGCTGAGAGAATGGGGTTTTTTTTTTGTGTTCACCTTATTTCTCTAATCCCCAAGGCGTTGTGCGTTGCACTGTGGTTTTTATTGTGCGCCTGTCGGCTCTGTGCATCCGACTTCAGCATGCATTTTCTAAGGGTTTGCTTCCCCAGGGTAACAGCCGGTGCTGTGAGGGGAATCGAACTCAGCACCTTTGGATTGTGAGCCGGGCCACTTAACCACTAGCCCACGCCGTCCCCAGCTGAGAGAATAGGGATAGGAAAGGCAAATCTGGCACTAAAAGCAGCATGCTGTAATTGAATGTGTCAAACTGAAAGGCACAAATATAGCATCCTTGCTGCAAACTACGACACACCATTAGAAACACATCCTTTTCAGGATGAACACAGAACAAGCAATTCATTTAACCATAAATTTATTTTCACTCTTTTCTTTCAAAATCCAATCTTTAAAAGTAATATTTGTATGTAATATGACAATTTTGGCAAACAAGATATCCACCACAAATGTCCAACTAATACTCTATTCTTTCTACCTGTCTTTTCTTTTAACTTTCTCTTTTTTTCCTATATTTCTCTCTTCCTAATTTTGCTTGTCAGTTTTATACCACATTTTCACTATCATCTAACTCTCCTTTACCTTAAATAATCAAGAATCACCGAACAAGAAATAATTACTCATGCTTGTCTAAGCCACTCTGGCAAGCCAACGATAAAGCTCATCAAATTCTGGCCCATCAGAGTTTTTGCCGTTGCCAAGGGCACTGCACTCTGCAAACTCAATTTTCAGAGGCTTGACATCGGAGAAATCAAAGTCCTTGTCTCGTTTGCCCAGGTAAGTATTGTTGTTGGCCAGGTCACCAACTCCTTTCAAAGCAGCCGCTCGTGTCACTCTTAGTGTATTCCTGAGGATATAATTTTAGCATTAAGGATGTCTTATGTCACATATCATATGGCCTCTCCTGTCAAACTTTACCTTACCGACACATTGGTGACAGCATCTTGGAATATGGTCCAATGTTCTGTTGGAACACTGAAAGTCAGCTTGTTTGATTGATTGTGCACTATCAATCAATGATGGGACAAACTAATAAAAATATATTTCATGAACAGTTTCTGGATAACTGGCAAAAGACTATTCAGATGATTATTTCCAAGTTCTTCTTTGCAGGTGCACACAGTCAAATGCACATTCTAGTCAGAGTCTAACAATAGCTTGTAGTCTTAAGATTAGAATAGCCCTGTCCATATGCCTTGGCAATGCTATCAGGCCAATTTGCAAGGATGGACTGCAGGAGGTTTGGGCCTTTGCTGAAGTTGTAAATGGTCGAACATGTACTATTACCTGTCATGCAGAACTGGCCCTGAACAGAATCTACCTCTTCTACAACACAAAAGTAATAAAAACTGCACTTCATGAGTAGAACAATGACGAAAGAGAGGAAGAGGACGTTCTCAATAATCCATCAATGCCGCTTCAGTTGCAATCTTCTGTTTGTGTTCCATTTATGTGGCCGTTGCTATTTTCCATCCATGTTTCTGTAACGTTTCATAAACATCATCCATCCATCACTTTCTTAGTCTTCCTCTTGCAATTAAGCCTTGCTGTCTGGTGTAATAGGCACTTGTAATGGGTATATTTGGAGACATTTCTGTCATATGTCCAAACCCTTTAATTTACAGTCTGTTAATAAATATATGCACCTCTCTGGTTAATTTATATATTTTTCACTAACTCTTCTAGTGCCATAACCACCTTTCACAAACATCTTTTCACATGTTGTGATCATTCATCTAAGTGTCTTGATCAAGGCCCATATCTGATACTATCATTTTTGAAGTCATCATCATGTAGCATGTCCTTTGTAGAACGTTGCTCCCATCAGTCTGTCTTAAAGAAACTCGTTCTCTTGCCAAAACTCAAGCCTCCGCCACAGACATACTCAGGCATTCCTGGATATCTTGGTGCCATCGTCTTCTTGGTCTACCTCTTTCTTTTTTGCCTGGCACCATACCTTCCATCACCGTTCTCTCAAGACAGTTGTCTCTTGATGTGACCAAAGTATTTGCATTTTCTAGCCAAAATGGAATTGATAAACCAGTTCTCCTCTATGCTCAACCCTTGCCGAATGTCTACATTTGTTTGGTTTTTTTTAAGTAAGTAAACTAAATTCTTATACGAGAAAACTATTATTTTTTAATTAATTTAAATTCTTCCACATGAAAACTAATTATCATTTTTGAACTAAACTAAATTCATTCACCCTTGAAAAATACAATTTTGTTAAACCAACATTACAGCATTTATTTACATTGCTTTGGTTCCCTGTGATAATTTATAGGGCTGAGGAATAAAAGCTGTTTGCTCCTGCAGTTGCCCCACAGTCTTCAGAATAGGTTTTTAATTTGATGTCCGATTAACACAAAATTTCGAACCAGGGTTTTGAACCACCTCCTTGGTCAGGAGACTGGTATACTAACCATGCACCTGCTTCTCCTAAAACTAATTATAATAAAAGGTGACTCACATTTCTTTCTCCAGCTGACTTCGTATGACTTTGGCCCCCTTAGCCAGAGTGAGATCTTGTTTGTTGCACAGAATCAGGACAGGAGGGGTATTACTAGACACTGTCTGGTCACTGAGAAGGGTGTACAAATACCTAAAGAAGAACATGAGCACATTCATTAACTACTGAAAATATTGTCCTGTATAATTCATTTTTTCTCACTTTGTCACCCTGAATGTGCAATGGGGGTCCCTATAGCTGAGAGGTTCATTGCTAACCTCTCAAGACATGAGCGAAAGCAACAAACGTTGGGGATGTTTGAATCTGGCAAGTTTCAAGCACCCCCTGGCCTCAAGGGGAGTCCTATCGGAGGCAGACAATAAACCCAGAGTCATGTGTGCATTATATGCACCTAACAGAACACTGTGCAGTTGAACATTGAAAAGAGCAAGCTATTATCTGTTGTCTGGTACAAATTCTGAAAGTAACAAAATTCTTACCCAATAGCTGCTTCCATGAAGGCCACAAGGAGGTGGCCCCTGCATCATGCAAAGACAAACAGGTCAATCACATGTTTGCCTGCACACACAAATACAAGAATGTACAAAAAAAAAAAGAACCTCTGCACCTCCAAGAGTAGAAGAGCAGCAACAAGAAAATGATATAACCTAGCCATGCTGAGTTATATTTTTTTTTCCCTCCTAATATGTTTTATGCATTATGGTCCAACTTCAGAATGCATTTTTGTGATGGATTTATTTCCTGTAAGAGTACCTCTTTGCTGTTTCAAGAATCTGAACCCATCAAGTTATGGTTGTGACCTGCGTAACTAACCATTTCATCTCGTCACCCCTTTTTTCTGCTTTTGGCAATGTTTCTTTGGTAGCAGGTTAAAGTGACTCATCTTATATCCCGAGGAGTACTGGAGAAGGTGGACCTGGGTACTATGGGCAGTAGTGCAATGTGAGGTTTCTCAGAAGGCTAACCAATATGGGGTCACAGTGTTGATTCCCACCTCGCTGGCCATGCTGCTTTAAAACAGCCTATTTTCTAGTGCACGGCAAGTACATTGAAATGTGGTCTTGGTCAGTGTGCTTCAGCACACATTGGCTCCCCTGATACTCATAGCTATCATAGGAAGTAATGTGGTACAGTGTGTGTCTTATGTATTGCATACCACTGTCTGTCTTGGGTCAAAGATGCAGTATTGAATGAGTTAACAACAACCAGCAACTCATAGCTGGCTGCCTGTATCAGGTTCAGCGAACCAAAGCTGACCAAAACCTTTTCCATTTCCAAGTTGTGGCCATTGAAACAGGTTGCACTAGTCCCTAGTGTAGTCTGGCTAAGGGATAGGAATTTCAGAGGGAAGGCAAACCCAGCACCCAAAATAAAAAACATTTGAAATCGGATGTGCCATGCTAAATGGTGCAGATGTTGCAGCCTCGCTGTAAACTACAACACAACGTGGTTTTCAGGATGAACGCTGGAGAAGAAAGCTGTCTGTCTGTGTGACTTCAAAATATGATACAAGGGAAACAGATAGTTAGAAAGGTAACAAAAACACCTGGCAAAGGATAGTTAAGGAAACCAAGGCAGGTAACTAAGGCAACAAAAACACCTAGAGAAAAGAAACGTGCACCTGAAAAGGGGGCCAAGAATAGTAACAGTAAACCTACCAAGCATGTCCCTCAGCAGTAGCACATGGGGTTGGCTATCTCATTCTGTAGAAATGTTAAGCCACAAAAACATCAGCAAATATAGACAAGTCAAATACAACTCGGCCATCCAAGACAGATGAAGGTCCTCTACTAAGAATACTAATGACATGATGCAGAGAAAGCCACAAGGAATCTGCCCCCACTGACTTACCTGTTTTCTTCTACTAATAATAATAGCTGTCCATCGTTGTCGATGAGGACCGCCGACATCATCCTTGTCACAGATTTCCCTGTTGGGTGTGGGTGCGCATGTGGCTGAACAGGCCAATGCGAGTACGAAAACATCTGCTACATATCGGGCACACGAGGTTTGTAGAAGGGGATGGTGTTCCCGCTGCTCGGGATTTCCGCGTCTCGCGTCTGTTCTGGGCTTTCACAACACGGTCACCTTCACCGGCAGCTACACCCGATTTGACTGCGCTTCTCCAGCCAGATCTGTTTTGCGCAAGACATTCCCAGGTGTCGATGTCTATCTGGCAACTATTTAGTGAGTCCTTCAGACCGTCTTTAAAACGTTTCTTTGGGCGCCCTCTCTCGCGCCATCCCTCTCTCAGCTCGCCGTAGAGAAGCTTCTTTAGGAACCGCTCGTCTGACATACGGATGAGGTGTCCGGCCCATCCTAGTCGTGCTTTTTCTAGCAGTGCATGGATGCTGGGCATGTTAGCCCTTGAGAGAACCTCGATGTCAGTGACACGATCTTGCCATCGGATGTGGAATATTCGCCTCAGGCAACCTGTGTGGAAGTGGTTTAACCTCCTTGCATGTCCAGAGTATACAGTCCAGCTTTCGCAAGCGTATAGTAGGGTTGGAATGATGGTTGCATGGTAGACTTTGAGTTTGGTCTTGACGCTGATGCCACGACGTGCCCAGACCATCGAGCGCATTCTACCAAAGGCTGTGCTGGCCTTTGCTATTCTGCTTGCCACCTCATCGTCTAGGCTGACAGATCTCGACAGCGTGCTGCCCAGATATGTGAATTTGTCTACGGCATTCAACGTCTGCCCGCTGACTGTAGTCTCTGGTTTTGTGTACCGCATGCCTGGTGCTGGTTGGTACATGACCTGTTTTTTTGGCATTTATGGTCAGGCCAAAATTTTCGCATGCGGCAGAGAACTGGTCCATTCCAACCTGCATGTTCAGTTCTGAGTTGCTCATTAGAGCGCAATCGTCAGCAAATACAAGTTCCCTGATTATGTCGCCAGTCACTTTGGTTTTGGCCTTCATTCTTCTGGAATTGAGTAACTTGCCATCTGTGCGGTACTTTATGGGTATTCCAAGCTCCAATGATCTGAAGGCGTCTGTCATCGTGGCCGCGAACATCATGCTGAACAAAGTCAGGGCAAGTACACATCCTTGTTTTACTCCGTTTGATACTAGAAACGTTTTAGAGATTGCACCTCTGTCCAGTACACGAGCACACATGCCTTCGTGTAGCTGTTTCACCATTGTTTTGAACTTGTTGGGGCAGCCAAACTTAGACATTATCATCCACAGCCCTCCTCTGTTTACTGTATCAAATCAATAAATGTGGTGTACAAGGCCTGATTTTGTTCTCGACACTTCTCTTGTACTTGGCGAGCGGCAAAAATCATGTCCACTGTTCCTCTTCCAGCTCTGAATCCACATTGGCTTTCTGGGAGGTGGTGGCTTTGTTCAAGGTGTTTGTTGAGCCTGTTTAGCAGAGACAAACAACATAAAGGAAACAGGAAAGGTGTGTACAGAGCCAAAACTGATTTCCAAGGGCAGGGTGACGATGTGTATTTGTTGAAGACATATGCTTCAAAGGGATCTGAAAGGTTTTGATTGATTGATTGATGAATAATTGAGGAAGCCAAGGCAGATAAGGAATGCCAAAAAAAACTCAGATGTGACTAAGAACAGTTAAGAATGCCAAAGCAACAAGTTGTTTCTTGGTTGGAAATCAAAAAGACAAGTACAATTCTAAATTGGTGCTGAATCAGAGTTGTACACTAAGTAAGCGAGTCATACACTTCAAAAAACCTGGCTAACTAAACAAAATGAGGAATTAATGTACTCACTCTGCAACTTCTTTGATTTCTCTCTGCAGTGTCCCACTGTCTATCACAAACACCAAACCTCTGAAAGAGCGAAAACAAGCATCCTAAATCAATACATTTTGTAATCTTTGCTCACTTTTCTTTTTTCTTGCTCTTTTTTTTTTTAAATAGCACAATAGGCATATTACAGTTGGACTGATATTCTTCAACTATCTGATCCTTCTTTCTATAAACCGCGCGCCGATGATGCCACTGTCCGTTTTAACAAGGAGGTCTCTACCACCATCCTTGACATGACCAAACGACATCTCCTCCCGAAGAGCGCTACAAACCTCCGAATCTTTGACAGTTGTCTGGGTAAGCCTTCTTTCTACATGCTGCCTAAAATTCATAAGCCCGACAACCCAGGTCGCCCTATTGTCTCTGCCTGTTCCTGTCCCACCGAACTGGTATCAGACTTCCTGGATAGTGTCTTCCAACCTATGGTGGAGAGTCTTCCCACATTTCTTAAGGACACCAACCACGCCTTAACCACTTTCTCTACCATTGTCCTCTCCCCTGACCATACCTATCGTCTCTTCCTACTTGATGTCTGTTCACTGTACACCTCGATCCCCCACTCTGATGGTTTATTGGCCCTCCGTTTCTTCCTTGACCGAAGGGTTAACCCATCCATCTCCACGTCTGCCATCGTCCGTCTAGCAGAACTCGTTCTTACTCTCAATACCTTTGAATTCAATGGCCAGTTCTTCGACCAGATCAGCGGTGTGGCTATGGGCACCAGAATGGGCCCCAGCTACGCATGCCTGTTCATGGGTCACCTGGAACACTTGATCTGGCTTCAATTCCAGGGCCCCTTTCCTTTGATGTATTATCGATACATCGACGATGGGATTGGTATGACTGACATGTCGGAGAAGGATCTCCTCAACTTTATCGACTTTGTCAACGACTTCCATCCCTCGATCAAGTTCACGTCTGACATTTCCCTCACGTCTGTCCACTTTCTGGACATCACTGTCTCTATCTGCCCTTCAGGCCTCTCCACCACTGTCTACTACAAACCCACTGACGCTCACAACTACCTCCTCTACACTTCCTCCCATCCCCTATCCTGCCGCGATTCGCTTCCTTTCTCCCAACTCCTCCGCCTCCGACGCCTATGTCAGGATGACGACGACTTCCTTCTCAGGGCCCACGAGATGCTTGACTTCTTCCGCAAGCGACTCTACCCTGAGACCACTCTCTCCAGCGGGTTCTTCTTATCTCCCGCCCGCCGTCCTCCCTCTGACCGTGTGAAACTCGTCCTCACCTATCACCCTCACAGCGTCTCTGTCCGGGATATCCTATTCCGCCATCTCCCTATCCTTCACTCTGATCCTGCCCCTCGCGAAGTTTTTCCCGATCCTCCCCTTGTCGCCTACAAGCGTGACAGGAACCTGAGGGACTTGCTGGTCAGTAGTCGCCTACACACCAGCCCTCATAGCCTCCCAGGCACCAGGCCGTGCAAAAATACACATGGCTGTGTTACCTGCCCTCATGTCATCCTTTCTCGCTCCATTACCTTTCCTAAGGCTGAATTCTTCATCAAAGAGGGGTTCACATGCAAATCTCGTAACCTCATCTATTCCATCATCTGCCGCCAGTGTGGTATGACTTACATTGGGGAAACTGGTATGGAACTACGGGAGCGTTTCCGCCAACACCTCAACGACATCCGCAACAGCACTGGTTCCCCAAATGCCAGCCACTTCAATGGTCCTGAGCACCGGGGTATGGCTGACGTCAGTGTCACTGGTCTAGTTTCGTGCTTCTCTGACGATCGTCATCGATTCGCCCTTGAGAACAGACTTATCTCGAGTATGGGCTGTCTCCAACCACATGGTATAAATATCTTCGATACTTTTTCTTAAACCCTCACACTGGCCCCCATCTATTTGTCTTCCTTCCCCCCCCCCCCCCCGCATTCTTCCCTCAGTTCTCTTCCCCCCCTCTCTTATATCAATATCACGCCCTCCCGGCTTATATTGCCTTCTCATTGTTCTCCTATCTGGACCACTATTTGGCCACGCTTGGCTTATCAGGCATATTCCGCCACTTTTTGTTTGACCGCTCCTATTTCAGTTTCTATCGAGTACTTGGCACGACCGGTCGCTTAGACAGAAAGCGTCTCCCACCTGAAACAGATGAGTTGACCATTTTTTCTTATATGTTGATTTGTTAGTTCAGTGTTGTTGTCCCTGATGAAGGCCTATTGGTCGTAACGTAGGTTTTGTTTGTGTTCTCGTCTCGGTGCGGTATCTGACCATACCCATTTTTAAATTTTGATTAAGCTCAACCTTAATCAACTTTTACTAGTTTTTTGTTTGTTTTTTTCATGTTTTTTTCCGACTGATATTCTTGAGCCTTTTGGTACGGCATAACCGCTTTCAGCAAGTCTTTTTAATAGATTTAAATTTGGATGTGACCAGACTACCTCTACAAGCCAACATGTGGAACGAACTTAGTGCTTTATTCTCCTAGATGAATTACCACCATCTACCAAAGAGCAGGTTTTATTCTGGCGTAGCCGTTGGATAATCAAGACTATCCTCATGCACTCTCGACTTTGTTTTCATGTTAGTCTTAGGGGCTTTCTACAAAACACATTCTCAGGAGGCGGGGTTAAGTGAATAGTTGACAACTATGTACCTGGGACTGGGAGAAAGTTTATTTAAATTGAAAGTAGACATAAAATTGACACACCACATGACAACTCTCACTCATATAAAAAATGATAAAATTTTACTTCAAAGACAAATGGCAGAGAACACCCAGGATCTGATACAGCAGAAGGATTATACTATTTGCCAAGAAGAGATCAAGTGACAATATTCAGACAGCGAGCGGGTCACTGCAGATTGAAAAATCATCTATACAACAAATAATAAATTGGACACACAGACATATGCACATGTGGGGAGAAACAAACAAACAGTGGAGCATGTTCTGCATGCCTGCTGGCTCAACGAGAGAATCACAGTAATTACATGGCCCTTCCCAACCCAATTATGAGACAAACTGTATGGCAGCGAGACAAGCCTGAGAAGGAACGCCGGGTTTATGAGGCAAATAGATGCAATTATTTGAGAGTGAACGACGAAGAAGAACAATTCATAAAAACATAACTCTTATCCTTGAAAGCTTCTTACTGACCAGCTAAACTCAAATAAACCATCCTATTTTTTTGCCAGGCCTTCCGATCTTTTTAGAATCAAAGTCTCTAAAATGAAGAGAATATTTTGTAACTCATGTTTCACATAATAATCATAATTAAATTGAGTTATCTGCACACAAATGATGTACTGTATAGAATTAATCAAAATTTTAAGTATAGGTTAATGAAAAAAAGATTTACGCTTGTGTTTAATCTAGATCATGTGGAGTAGACTTCTACAAGGAAGGAGGAGGGAGGGTCAATCAAAAGTGGACAGAGGTGGGCGTATGGGGAAGACAGGGTTAAAAAGATGCCATTTGTGGACATCTTTTATGAATGGCTTCATTATGGTGGTTAACGTGTGAGATCTCTGCTGTACAACATACCTTGCAAGACTCTTATATTCCTCCAACAGCCGACCTCTCAACCTTTCGTGACCAGGTAGATCAATGACACGCAACTTTTTCTGTTTTCAAAGAATGAATAATTAGTGTTTCCTTACTTTTTTTTATATAAGCTGAACATTAAAATTTAATGCGTCGTTATTTGAACTAATAATGCTTAATCCTGTACAGTCCATATTGCCGAGTGTCAACTGCCTGAGTAGAACTACTTATAGTCTGAATTGTCGAAAGCCATACCCTAACCGCATGCTGGTTCCTGCTGCATGCAACCAAACCTCATAATTTTGTGGGACTTGATAAAACTGACTACTGACTTCAAGTTCACTCACAGCTTCCAGGTCATAAAGAGTATATGAATAAGACAAAGAATTACATTTTGTTGTGAAATTTTAAAGATGCACCTTACCAGGTAATACACTTTTTTATTCAGTCCTCAGAAGTTGGTGTGTATTTTATCATGGTTGTGATGATGTGTCTTGAGTTAGATGTGCATATTGAATACAAGCCTAATTTAAACAGAGCCAAACTGATGAAAGTAATAATGATTTTGATGAGATGTGAGGAACAGGATAACAGTATTCTGACCAAATTGACATGGGTTCAAAACCTGGGTACGACATTGATTCGTTTTTCTATCAAGGGTAATAAAATCTAGCATGTACATTATGCGGCTACTGCAGGGACAAGTGACCTTTATTCCACAGCCATAATAATCCTCCACGTCAACCTCAGCAATGGGAATAAACATATGCAATGATAGTTTTTGTTTGTGTTTTTTGTTGCGTTCGCCTTATTTCTTTAATCCAGAAGGCGGTGTGCGTTGCACTGTCGGCCCAGTGCATCCGACTTCAGCATGCATTTTATGTAAGGGTCTGCTTCCTCCTGCATTTTCTAAGGGTTTGCTTCCCCGGGGTAATGGCCGGTGCTGTGATGGGGATCGAACCCACCACCTTCTGGTTGTGAGCCGTATCACTTAACCACTAGGCCACGCCGTCCCCCTCAATGATAGTTTAATGATAGTCAGTTGTCATGGATCCAGAGTCATGCAGGTACTCAGCTAAGTTTCATGTATTGCTATCTGCATGTGTTTGTTAGTTGCTTAGTTCCATAAATCTGACCTTGGGGAAAGAAACATTTTTCTTACATCGTTTAATGTCAGACACTCAAAGTGATGTTGGCAATTTACAGTTTCATAAGGATGTGTACACAGCAGTTTGAACATAAGAATGTGTACACAGCAGTTTGAACATAAGGATGTGTACACAGCAGTTTGAACATAAGGATGTGTACACAGCAGTTTGAACATAAGAATGTGTACACAGCAGTTTGAACATAAGGATGTGTACACAGCAGTTTGAACATAAGGATGTGTACACAGCAGTTTGAACATAAGGATGTGTACACAGCAGTTTGAACATAAGGATGTGTACACAGCAGTTTGAACATAAGGATGTGTACACAGCAGTTTGAACATAAGGATGTGTACACAGCAGTTTGAACATAAGGAAGTGTACACAGCAGTTTGAACATAAGGATGTGTACACAGCAGTTTGAACATAAGGATGTGTACACAGCAGTTTGAACATAAGGATGTGTACACAGCAGTTTGAACATAAGGATGTGTACACAGCAGTTTGAACATAAGGATGTGTACACAGCAGTTTGAACATAAGGATGTGTACACAGCAGTTTGAACATAAGGATGTGTACACAGCAGTTTGAACATAAGGATGTGTACACAGCAGTTTGAACATAAGGATGTGTACACAGCAGTTTGAACATAAGGATGTGTACACAGCAGTTTGAAAAAGGTGTTATCTCACTTTGTGAATTTATTGATACTGTCATAAGTATTAGGGCTCGCCATTTTTCTGTAAATTTCCTTCCTCATGATTTCCAATGGCCCATTTGTTCAGCAAAGTCTCCTTGTTTGTTGTTCTTATGAGCTGTCTGGTTGTTTGAAAAGCTATGGCTGTGTCTGGTTTTCTTATCTTGATCTCTTTTTTTATCTGACTGCATCGTCATGTGTCTTTGAGTATTGAAGGAACCACTGAGTAACTGTTCTGAAGACATGATAAGTGATAAGGTGGTCGGCATCTAGAGCTAGGTCAATTGTAAGGTGGAGACATGCAAGAGGAGGTAGGTTAAATTTAAGTTACAGATATGTAAACAAGCCATTGTTACATAACATCCATGTGGATACAGGGAAGGACCTGGACAGTAGATCCACACAAATAGTTAATGGATCTGGACAAATAATTGAAGGACCTAAATTAATTATCAGCACTAAACAAGTTCCTTGTGTTGATTTTGAGGTCCCTTTTTGGGGAGGAAAGAATAGGACCACCTGCAAATGTTCTAATAATAGAAGATGTACATGCAGCTAACGACCTCATCATGTTTTTTTCTTCTTTGGTGTTAGTCCTGAAAAGGACATTTGTGATGTGTCATAGTTTACAGCTAGGCTTCGACTTCTGCACCTTTTGGCTCAATCCTCCCTTTCATCACAACATTTTTGGGACTAAGTTTGCCTTCCCTCTTCATTCCCTAATCTCTTAGCCTGGCTGCAGTCTGTTTCCAGGGCTGCCACTTTGAGGCAGAACAGAGCCTTGGTCAGTTATAGGTCACTGACCCTGTTGTAAGCCGTCAACTATGCATTGCTGCCCGCTATCAGCTCATTCCCTGCTACATATTTGGCCCCACTTATCATGTAAAATAAATTTATATAGAAATCTATCTCCACAGCAAGAACACACATCTCACTGGCTTCTTATAAGGGGCCAACTGTAATGGTTGCACTATGCTCCACAAGGAGCAATAAAAGAACAAGAAGGAAAATTATCACATAAAGAGTTTCACATACATTTTTCTCTGGCACCACATACTCCCCAGTGTTGACCTTGATAGAAGTGCAGGTCTGTACAAAGGCTTGGTGGACCAGCTGAAAGGACAGACAATACAATACCAATAAACATTTAAACAATTGAGAAAATTGAAAATATATAGTGCAAAAATTAAGCAACAAAATAAAAACATCATTTATGACAAATAACTGTTGTATAGATGACCTAGAAAACTCTACAGTTATTAGTTTGTGCGACATCTAGCAGTCCATCAAAAAGTAGATATATATAGCTTGCACAACTTTATCAAAGGCTGCATAGAAAGACATGAATCTATTGCTAGGGTAGCTTTTTCTTCTAACTCTTCTTCTCCCCAGAAAATAGCTATCCCCTCCTTCCTTCGTATATCATGTGGGATCTTGTTTCTAGAGCTGATTTTCAAACTCAGAAGGCAACGTCACACTCGTTTGGGCTGTGTTATGGTAGAGTGTGCAATCCCATGAGTAATGGTTTTCTATCTATGTGGACTTATTTCCTACAGGTGTATTGAGACTAATGCAGGTGAATCTATCAAGACTGTTACTGGTAAATCTATTGAGACTGCTGAAGGCGAATCTATCAAGACTGTTACTGGTGAATCTATTGAGACTGCTGAAGGCGAATCTATCAAGACTGTTACTGGTGAATCTATTGAGACTGCTGAAGGCGAATCTATCAAGACTGCTACTGGTGAATCTATTGAGACTGCTGAAGGCGAATCTATCAAGACTGTTACTGGTGAATCTATTGAGACTGCTGAAGGCGAATCTATCAAGACTGCTACTGGTAAATCTATTGAGACTGCTAAAAGTGAATCTATTGAGATTTATGCAGATGAATCTATCGAGCTTGTGCCTTCTTCAGTTCTGGGTTTGTTTCCCCCCTCTTTTACTAGCCTATCCACGTCTTCATTTCAATACTGTTGCAGTGGACAGATATCTGTATATTGACACTGTCAAGATTGTATCTAATCTCTGCAAGTGCTACTGCCAGTCTGTGTAACATTAATCTTAACTTACTTGGGAGTAAATGAGAGTTTTCCCTGCATCACAGATACCAAGCAGCAAGACTCCATATCTCTTGCTCCTCCCACTGCGCTTCACAATAAAAATAACTGAAAATTAAAATGAACACAAGTCAGAGAGCCTTACAACTAAATATGCCAGTGAAGACACTGCTTTCCGTCATCAAGTCAATCATGCCATCACAGTGCAAGCCTGTCAACTAAATCAATGGTTTCCAACCTATTACATAATGAGAACCCACTAGAGACAATGATAATGTTGCCCTTGGGATGATTTCCATGCAAACCATATTGCAGTTGTAGCAGATCTCATAATTAAAGTAGAGGATACAGACTACCTGCCCAAAAGTGGAAATACGTGGGTGATTTGAAAAGTTTTTGTCTTTGAGGAGATCATTTCATTAATGTGCAAGATTTACACGGACTATACATTGTCTTAAAACTTGGAATGTTGTTTAGGTGATGTGTCATTATTTTTCAACATAGTCACCATCCCTGTCCACACACAAATGCCAACGTCGCACAAGTTATTACATCCTGTCGAGGAAAAAATCAGATGTCTTCTCCCAAAACCAGATATGCACAGCTGCTTGCACCTTCTCGTAGGAAGCGTTACTGTGTCACTTGAGGTGTTCCTTCAACTTCAAGAAGAGGAAGAAGTCACAACGTGCCAGATCGGGTCTGTACAATGGGTGTAGTAAAATGTCGTCAAATTTTAGATGCTCCAATCCTCTATTGATACGTCCGGTCTAATATTGAACGGTTGCTGGAAATAGACCCTCGGAAGACAGGTCAGTTTTACCCTACTAATGACAGGGCATTGCTACGGTAATCCTGCTCAACTCAAGAGGAGCCGCAGACATTTAGTTCACGTACTAGGCTGATAAGCCAACGGCGCGAGGCTACAAGGTGAGGGATTTACGGCCGAACGCCTCTAAGCCAAAATCCCGCCCAAAAGCCCAGCACGATTGCAAAGGGAGGCTTCGACATGGTGGGGACCTGGGGCTCCCGCTCCAGCCCCGCCCGGTCGAGCCGCAGAATGAGGTCTCTTCCGTCCGCCGATCAAAGCGGGCGGGAAGCTGCTCGATATTCACCCCATACGGCGATGAGGTATGAAACCATTTGTAGAAGACTTAGTTCTCGGTCGGGGTGCCCTAAGCAGTAGATCAGCTACCTCACTGCGAACTGCTGAGACTCAACCCTTGACCATGAGATATGTCCACACCAGGCGAACAACATCTCCGTGCAATGACCAGGCTTGTCCCCTGGTCAAATGCACTATTTCGAGAGGAATCACAGGTCGCTGACATTTGGTCCACGTGCTTGGCTGATAAGCTACCATCTGAGGGACTACGGCCGAACGCCTCTAAGCCAGAATCCCGTCCTAAATCTCAGCACCGCTGTGATGGGAGGCTACGACATGGCTGGGGATTGCGTCTCAGCCCGGCCCGTCAAGCCGCAGGAATGCACCTGGTAAAATGCACTCCTTCCTCGCTCTTTGCCTCTGTCTGCTTTCAGTCATTCCAATGGACGCAGAAGAGATGCAGTCCAGCGGACATTGCACCTCCTGCCCTATTGTGACAACCTCCCGGGTGGCGGGGAATGCTAGGCGTACCATCACTGCAGATGAGCCGAGAAAATAAGGGAGCAAAAAGATACCTCACTCACATGCATATGCTACGTTTCTGACAGGACGTTACGATCCTGGGACAAAGTCACACTGGACTGCCTCTCTTCCGGGATAGTACAAACTAGTACATAGTCCATCAAATCATTGCCAAACCCTATAGACACAAGTAGGGAAGACTCGATAGTCCTGCAAGACAACTTCCTAAGAGAGACAACTCTGACCAAAAACAACTGCTGCCTTGCAGTTAGGCTGGGGACAGCCAAAGGCTAAGGAGGGCAACCCTACAGAAACGCCTGTTGAAATCGGATGCACTGAGCCACAGGCTAACAAATTAAAACAGTGCAACGTAAATATCGCTGTAAACAGCGTACGATGAAGAAGAAGAAGATGCTCCAATGCAGCCACTGTTTGTCGACTCCTGTGTAGGTGAGCATTACTGTGCTGTAGAATTGTGTGACTGCCCACAGCAATTGTGCTCAAAGTTACTTCAAAGTTTTCACATATCGATCGGAGTTGAAGGTATTGCTGTGCTTTAACAAATTCAGTTTGGTCTACTCACTGGTATTCCCAAAAAATGGTCATCATCATTTTTACCGCCGAGGCGACACCTTTAATTTTTTTTGGGGTAGGTCAGTTCCTATGCCTATACTCCATACCCTGGCATTGTTTTCTGGGTCATAATGATGTGCCCATGACTCGTTGCCAGTGACAATTTGGCATTTAAAGGCATTGTCTTCCAGTTCATATTGCGCCAGAAGTTCCTGTCTGCGCTGTACCATCTACGGTGTCAGCATGCAAGGAACCCCTCTCGCACACACTTTCCTATACCCAAGCAGGGCATGGATAATGTGATGAACTCGCTCAATCAAAATCATAAGCATTGTGTCGATATCTTTCTGCTTGATTGGCCCAAATCAGTTCATAAAAATGAGTTTGGTTCTGTGCATCCACAGCTATGATCGGTCGTCTACTGCGGGCCTTGTCATGCAGGTTCATCGTGTCTGGATTGTCGCGTTTTGCAGTCCATGCCCACCTCCTGACAGTACTGACATCCACACAGACGTCACCATATACTGCAGTCATTCTTCAATGCATGTTGATGGGCACACAACCTTCCACTATCAGTAATTCAATACCAGCATGTTACTTCAACCGTATTTCCATGTCAAGGGATATCAAGGATAGATTCTATGAGGAGCTGAACTTCCTATACTGATCTCTTCATCACCAACACTATGTTTCAGCTGTCCACTCGCAACAAGACGTCGTGAATGCATCCTCGCTCTAAGCAGTGGCATCTTATTGTCTATGTCCTCACCAGAAAGAGGGACAGACGAGATGTGCAAGTGACAAAGGCTATGTGGTGTGTCGAGTGTTGGACAGATCACAGACTCATTGTGTCAAAGTTTAATCTCCACATAGAACCTAGGCAACGTCACCAAGGTCGAAAACCTGAGAAGAGACTTAACATCTCCAATCTGCAAAGTGGGACCCATGCTGTACACTTTTCCAGGGCTCTTAACAGCAACTGACGGACACACAGCCATATACAGAGACAGTTGAGGACATATGGGCCTTTCTGAAGGATGCTGTCTGCTCTACCGCTTCTGAGTATTTGGGTCATGGAGCTCGCAAAAACCAAGACTGGTTTGATGACAACAATGAGGCTATTAAGACTTTGCTTAATGAAAAACATTGTTTACTAAGACTTCACCAAGATGATCTCTCATCTTCCAAAAAGTTCTGCGTTCACAAATATTCTCAGGATTGTCCAGAACCAGCTCAGAACTATGCAGGATGCCTGGCTTAACACTAAAGCAGATGAAATCCAACAGTACACAGACACAAATGACTCAAAACAGTTTTACGAAGCCCTGAAGATGGTCTATGGTCCCAGGTCCTATTATTCATCTCCTGTCCTTAATGTTGATGCACGGCATTGATGACCGACAAAGATGACATTCTGGAGCGATGGTCAGAGCACTTCAGTGCTATCTAAACTGTCCATCCGCTATCAATGAATTAGCCATTACACTACATGCTTCAAGTTAAAGTCAATGATAGGCTGGGTATCCCACCCAGTACAGATGAGGTTGAGAAAACAATCAGCTTAATGTCCAGTGGCAAAGCTGTGGGCACATCTGATAAGTTTGATTATGCAATGAGAAGATTTGCTTTGCTATGCCAAAAATTCAAATGTATGATGGTTATCAATCCAAAAAAAACAAAAGGCATATCAGAAACTATAAATCTACACTGCACTCTTCCAGACACAAAAGGACACCATGGCTTGTATACCCCTGATGAATTTCATTTCAAAATTAATTCACTTTAATCAAAAATACAGAATTAATTTATTAACTTTTTTCAAAATTGACATTTGTGGTTACTTGTAGCCTATGTACAGACAAGTGATGAGAGACTGACAAAGGCGTAGTTGATTGAATGTCAAATGTGAGATGGATATGTGATGATGAATGAATTACAAGCGTCCATTTTCTTTGAAAGTTTTTAATTAATGGTAAACTATTTTGAAAATGCTGAACAAGTACATACATAATAAAAATAAAAACTGTTTACTAAAATGTTAAAAATTAACCAGTAGATGTAGTCTCATAGCATGCATGTGTTGTTGTTTTCCATTTGAATTAGTTGTTAATTTTGTAGTGTTTTTCCCTCTGATTACACTAGCTTGGTCATCAGCTATTTGAAATAGTATTTCGGTTACCATGTATCGTTTTTCCACTGTCCAGTGCACAAAGCTGAACATCATGAGATTGATACCCTTTGTCCTGTTTGTTAACAGTGTCAGTTTTGGTGTGGCTAGAAAATGTACACACAAGCCAATAATGGGATAACACATCCTCTGGGATAGATTGAGCCATGCCCGGTTAGCTTATGCCCACGACGCATTGCTCACACGCTGAGTGATGTCACTATGACCACTTGGGGTTACGAAAAAGACAAGACAAGAAGTAAAAGAAACTGGTTGTTTGCAGACTCTGCAGTCTTCTAAACCAACATAAAGACATTAATAATTTAACTATTTAACTCATTCACTCCCACGAGCCGATACATCGGCTTCCGGTTTTTTCCAGAAAACACAGGAGCCGATATATCGGCTTTTGCGACTGTGATCACAAAAATCACATATTTTCCCATTCCTAGTTTTCCTAAATGTTTTATTTTGGTTATTGACGGAAGTCCAGATTTTGTACTTTTCATTTCCAGAAGAGTTAGCGTGTTTCATTGAAAAAATGTTTATTTTCATAAGTCGAAACCAAATTTATTTTTTTTGAAGGGCAGCCTTGAAGCTAGTCCATGCCCCTTTAGGCAGATCAAATAGAGTTTTTACACTACAAGCTCGGTAATGGTTAGATTATATTATTGCTAACGGTAGTGATGATGAAGATATTGTTCTGATAGCGTTATTTCAATTTCTTTATCTAGTCTTAGTTCTAAGTCATGCGATGAAAGTGAAACTAGATCTACTGACAAAGGGTGCCCTCTTTTGTCTCAAGCAATGAGAGTAACAGTTCACAAATTCAGTAAAGGTTCAAAATCCTACACAGCCATGCAAGTGTGTATAATATAAATGTATATACATATATATTGAATACAGTAGAAACATTCTTTCCGGGTGTGCGTAAATTGTAAACACTCACACTGATGTTGATTGGTGCTTTTATTTTTGAGTAGACAAAAATACGTTTTTAACTTCACGTGCCTTCAGTAAAATCCGAATACTGTGAAAACAACTGCACCAAATTAGGTCTAACTATCAGAACATCTTCTCTGGTGGATTACTATCAATAGAAAGTCAAAACGTTATTCGTGTAGACTATTGATCTTAGAACTGAATAATGTGTTAATGAGGGAAACAATCATTTTTTTCATAATTTTTAAAAGTAAAAACGATTATAACTCAACTTCATTTCATTATATTGGTTTAGAAGGCTGTATAGTCTGTATACAAGTTTATTTCACTCCACGGATACCGAAAATACTGTGAGCATCCAATCTATTTTTGAATGCATTAACTGATCTGCTTCCACATCCTGCGGCAATGCATTCCAAGAATTCACCACTCTCTAAATTAAAAAATGGGGATTGAGGTGGTGGCAGCGGCCCTGACTTGGTTGGTAATGCAACCGGTGTCACACGCAGTGATACTGTCAGACTCGCAGGACATGCTCCGTAAGATGGGGGATGCATGCTGGGAGGGAAGTGGGCCTCTCTTCTGGACGACTCTGATGTGCAGGGTGTCACATGGATCTGCTGCCCGTGACATGCAGGCATCTGAAACAATGAAAGAGCTGATGCAGTTGCAGGATAGGCTTTGGTGAGCGACGCCGTAATGACGAGAGACAGGGTTGAGTTGATAGTGGCAGTCGTGGACGATCTACAGAATGATGAAGAAACAGAGGGTCACAAAAATGCATATATGCAGAGGATGATAGATTTGGGAGTGACTAAGGGAGAAGGGAGAATATGTGGTCTGTCTGGAAAGATCCGAAGAACACGAAATCAACACCTGACTGGGACTCTGAGTATATATACGCTTGGCTGGCTGCTTGGACGGAGAACTTAAGAGAATGTCCCCTGTGTGATGATGTTGATTCTTAGAATCAAGAATCGGAGACAGACAGACTGGCAAAAGAAGGTGCAAGACTACCACAACCAGATTCTAGTGTGACCTACGAAGAGTCCAAAAGGCTTATTAGGGCCAGATACTTGGTCAAATGAGAAACAGAACATACTGGCTACACAAAAAACGATGCCTATTACCAGTTGAACAGAAGAGAGCAGGTCGTGGTCTTCAGACTCCGCACAGGCCACAACAGACTGAGGTACCACCTATTCAATAAACTGAAGATAGGTGGCACTGACGAATGCACTTGTGGTATCGGGAAAATGACCGCTGAACATCTGCTGCAAAACTGCCCGACATACGAGGACCAGAGAAAGCACATGTGGCCATCACCAGTGGCAACACTAGACAAACTCTATGGCGGTGTCGAAAGCCTCAGGATGACCGCTGCTTTCTTCGAGCAAATACAGATTGACGTTTGACAGCGTACGAAGAAGAATCAAGGTCTTACTAATGATTTATATAACTTGACTATTATTTCCTTGCTCTTATGTGAAATGTTTCTTTTTATCATGCCCAACATGGCATTAGCCTTTTTCATTGTCACCTGGACTTGCTGCCGCACTTTTCCTGTATGATCTATTATAACTCCTAGATCTCTTTCCTTTTTTATTGTCCTAATATTGTTCTCTTCAATCCTGTAATTATATTCATTATTGGATCTTCCCATGTGGATGACTGTACATTTTTCTACATTAAACTCCATCTGCCAGCTTTCATACCATTTTTTAATCCTATCTAAATCCGATCTCAATAGATCCACCTCTTCCGAAGAAGAGACCCTGCCGCATAATTTTGTGTCATCCGTGAACTTTGCGATCTTGGATCTAATATCAATGTCCAAATCATTGATATATATTAATAACAAAATTGGTCTCAATACCGATCCCTGGGGCATACAAAGAGTACTCCCTATTTATGCCCACTCTCTGCCTTCTGCCCGTCAACCAAGTTTCTATCTAATTGGCAACTTCACCACCTATTCCATGTGATTTCAACTTTTGAAACAATCATTGATGAGGTATTCTATCAAAGGCCTTTGCAAAATTTTGGTAACCTACTAGATTGGTTAAACACACTTTATCTTAATTTAGTAAACCCATGCTAATTATTTTTGATTAAATTAAACTTGTCCAAGTGCAGTACTATGTTGTCCTTGATAATGGACTCTAAAATTTTGCAGAGTTTGTTCGTTAAACTCTATAATTGGCTGGATCTGATTTTTTGTCCTTTTTGAACAAGGGAGCCATATCTGCATCTTTCCAATCCCTTGGAACAATCCTCTTCTCAAGAGTGTGTGAATAAAATATCGCTAATGGTTTTGCTAACTCAACTGGCCTCCAAGTTCAAACAGCAATTTTGGATGAATGAAATTATTATAATTCCTCATACACAAATGTTCACCTCTATTTGTGAAATATGTGTATTCCATGTGTTTTCCATTAAATTCTGGCCTCAATTGTGAACAGTTAGGTATATAATATGTGTTACTTCAGGCAACATTTATTTAAGATAATAGTATAGATCACAACTAACTGATGCCGTGACTGTGACTGTAAAAATAAACTGGGTCCAAAATATTTGGGATTGAATTTTGTACTTAAATTTTGGGTGCCCAGTTCCTTTCCTAGCTACCTTTCAGTAAGTTTGGTATCAATTTACAATGAGGTCGATTTTAGGCTGAGTTTGTCGATTGTGGGAACCGAACTCGATATTCCGTAACATTCTGTACAAACAAACGCCGTTTGAAACGGTAGTATCAGTATCACTCAGTATCAGCATAGTCTGCTATAGTATGGGCTATGGCTACTAATTAGTATTATTAGACAACCGTTACCAGATGTATATTGCATCTAACAAACTTGCTAGAAGAATTGTATAGAATTCCTGACCTATTGTGACAGTAATTTGATATAATTGTCAAAATCAGTATCTCAGTATGAGTATCACTTTTACTTTTAGTATCAGTATTCACTATTCTGAGTATCACTATTTTAGTAGTAGTATCAGTATCAGCCTGATACTGATACTACTACTAAAATAGTGATACTCAGAATAGTGAATACTGATACTAAAAGTAAAAGTGATACTGCTGATACTATCAGCAGTCTGCTAATACTATCAGTATCAGCAGTCTGCTATAGTTACTAATTAAGTAATTTATTATATAGTATACATTAGTATTATTGGACAACCGTTACCAGATGTACATTGCATCTAACAAACATGCTAGAAGAATTATATAGAATGTCTGACCTATTGTCAAAATGACTACTACAAGTGCGACAATGATTCCGATGACGGTAGGATCTCCATTTTCCACACCAAGTTTGAGTATGCTGTAAATGTTTTCTTCCATGTTGACGCAAGGTTCACGCTGTGTTTGGTTTCCGGTATACTATCAGTCTGAATTTTGTTTCGCATTATTTCGATTTTATATTGTATTTTGAGAAGTAAGATGGGAAGAATAGTCCAAACAATTCAAAATGCATGGAGCAATATAAGGAAATAATTTTATATACCTCTATTTTGTTAACAACAAAATCATACAAGTACAGCTACAGAGGTGTTAAACAAGTCATCGTCCTGACTCAGACAATAAACGGAATCCTCTTTGCCCTGCTACTGAAGCATGATAGCATGCATTTAGCTGTGGTAATTAAAATTAAGGGATCTGCATGCACACTTTGTCGGAAGGTCGACTGTTTAATCTAGTAAAGCTCAATGCCAAGACGATGTCCCCGTCAGCTGACGATGCTGCAACTGTCAACACACAGTCAACAGGAACTTCAGAGCTTGAAAGATTGCTTTCCCCTGGCATGCAAAGATTTTGGTTTCACAGTAAGTCTCAACATAACAAATGTGTTGGGATAGAAAGTAGGTACCACATCAACCGTTACCATCGGTTACAAAGTGGCAACTGTGCACCAATGCACTTACCTGGGGGTCCATGATCAATGACAAGATTTCTCTAGACCCAAAAACGAACAGTTCCTTTCGGGAAAGTTGCTGTCACATTTGCTCGTCTCACAACACATGTTTGGGAAGCCTATAAACTTACAATTAAAGCCAAGACCATGGTTTACAAAGTATGTCTCGTCAGTATGCTTCTATATGGTAAAGAAACGTGGGCAACCTATGACAAACAGGAGCACTAGCTCGACACATTCTATCTACGGTGCATGCGACCCATACTTGGAATTAAATGGAGAGACGGTGTGGAGGCAGAGGTGCGTTCTCGCACACGTCTCCCAAGCATGTACACTCTCCTTAGACGGCGCAGATGGCAATGCCTTGGTCATTTTAATTGGAAGATAGTTGCATCCCCAGAGATATTCTATATGGACAGTTGGTGGATGGCCAAATAACAGTCAGCCGATCACATCTGAGGTCAAAAGATGAGTGCAAGTGGGGCATGAAGGCACTGGATATGGGTATTTTTTTTTAATGCGTTCGCCTTATTTATCTAATCCCCAAGGCGGTGTGCGTTGCACTGTGGTTTTTATTTTGCGCCTGTCGGCCCAGTGCATCCGACTTAGCATGCATTTTATGTAAGGGTCTGCTTCCTCCTGCATCTTCTAAGGGTTTGTTTCCCCGGGGTAACGGCCGGTGCTGTGATGAGGATCGAACTCAGCACCTTCGGGTTGGGAGCCGTGCCACTTAACCACTAGGCCACGCCGTCCTCTGGATATGGGTATGACATTCTGGGAAGACGAAGCTGCAGATCGATCCACGTTTATCCTGAAGAGCCACATTAGGCTGGCTGAAAAGAAGCTTTTGCAACACGGAGAGGTGAAACACCGCATGAAAAAATAAAACCAAAACCAGTAGAGTTACAACTCTAAGGTCATATCATCCTTTAGCCAGTCGTGTCTAAAAGCGGCTGCTATAAGGTGGATATACATAATTTGAGAATACAAATTGAAGAAAATTGAATAGATCATGATATACATAAAGTCAATCAATTAATCAATCAAAATATGTCAGATTCCTGCGGATTTTTTCCATTCAACAAATACACGCGTCTCCTTGTCTTGTACCATCCTTTCAGGCCATGTCCATCTCTTTCCCGTTAAATGTTGCCTACATATTTGTTGCAAGCTTTCTTCTACGTGTGTTTTTAGGTCTGCCACTACATCTCTTGCCGTTCGAATTCTAAAACATAAAGCCTGGTGTAATGATATCAGCTGTTTTCCGCAAAGTGTACCCTATCCAACGACAGCGCCTTCTCCCTACGTCAAGTGCTATTTATATATGTCTGGTTTATTTTCACCCTATTCCCTATTAGGAATTTTTTCATACCATGTAATCCAACTATTCGATGCAAGCACCCATTGATGAAAGCTTCAACATTTTTCGCTGCAGTCTTCATTGTTCCCCACATTACAGAGCCGCACAAGAGGATCTAAATTGGATCTTGAGTATTTATATATTTATTTACATGAATTCCTAAACTTAATGAAAGCCCCCATTCACCTTCTTTATTCTTCATTTGATATCTCTATATGTACTTCCTGCTTTGTCTAAATTGCTACCAAGATTATTGAAAGAATCTACCTCCTGTAGTTTATTGCATTCCAAACAATATTACTGTCTTTAGGGGCTTTCTTAACTTAACGTAACCTCTTTATACTGGTTTAGAAGACTCTGCAGAGTCTGTATATAACCATGTTCATTTACATTACCTTGCTCTAAAAGCTATATGCGTCCAATCTATTCTTAAATACATTAACTATCCCTGCCTCCACTACCTCCTGGGGCAATGCATTCCAAGCATTCACCACTCTCTGACTAAAAAAATATTTCCTAATATCCAATCTGGACCTTTCTTTAGTTAATTTGTAGCAATGCCCAATTTTTCTTGTTGGTTGTTTAATTTTGAAAAAAAACTTGTTATAGTCTAATTTAACCTTTCCTATAATTATCTTATAAACCTGTATTAAGTCACCACGAATTCTTCTATTTTCATAACTGTAATTCAGAAATCCCACTATCAGTTTTGTCGTTCTTCTTTGTATCCTTTCCAGTATGTTTATATCTCCTCTACGAAAAGGCCTCCACACCTGAACAAAGGTGTCAAATCTAGGTCTAACCAATTCTTTATACAGTTTGACAATCACTTCCTTACTCCTATGTTTAAAATGTCCTTCCTTTTATCATACCTAGCATTGCATTTGCCTTATTCACTGCTACCTGGACTTGCTCACTCACTTTACTGGTATGCTCTATTATAACCCATAGGTCCCTTCCCTTATATATCATTCTAATATTGTTCTCTCCCATTCTGTAACTGTGTTCCATATTGGATCTGCCCTTTTGATTGACTGTACATTTATCTATTTTAAACCTTATTTCTCCATTTGCCATCTCATCGATCACTCTCGAATTGTATCTAATTTCGACCTCAATATATTCACTTCTGCTATAGACGAGACTGTTCTTCATAGTTTTGTGTCGTCCACGAATTTTGCAATAATGGATGCAATATGAGTGTCCAAGTGGCAGGGAGTCACTTCAAACAGACGATGACTCTAATGTTGGAAATTACTTTGGCTTACTGAAGCTACTACACATATTTGACCCTGCCATGAAAGAACAACTTACTCGCATAAAGTAATCTTCGATATGCCTTCTATCTTTTACTGGGCGTCCAGAACTAATTCCTCCATATGATGATATGCACTATTTGCCATAGTTTGCAGAGAAGCATCCGTAAAGTCAAGAACTATGGTCTCATGTTTGACGACTCCTGATCAAGCACATCGTGAGTAGGTGTCAGAAGTAGTGAGGTACACGAACATTTAATGGAAACCAACCCGTATTAGACAGCTCTTCTGTGGGTGTATCCAGATAAGCCAGAAGGAGGATAGACTTTTGTTGAAGGCATCTTGCACTCAACCTGGAAGGTGTATTTGCAGCCAAGCATGATACAATGATGGACATGTTTTTCAGAACAATAGAAGATCTCTACATGTTTTTCTTTCTTTCAACACAGAGCTGAGAAAAGACCCAAAAAGCTGCGTGCCTGTGGTTAAGATGGAGTCTTATGCCATGTGGTGTACTAGAACAGAAGCAGTTAAGCCAATCAACTCGTACCTAGGAGAG
This sequence comes from Ariolimax columbianus, assembly GCA_036924085.1. Lineage (NCBI taxonomy): Eukaryota > Metazoa > Mollusca > Gastropoda > Stylommatophora > Arionidae > Ariolimax > Ariolimax columbianus. The sequence goes on from JAVGWX010000005.1 coordinate 86,355,568, forward strand.
ATACGTGAAGTTCCCCAGGACACGATTGGCCAGTGTTTCTCTAGGGTTACCCAATGAATCGCTATGGGTTCTGTGAGAAATAGGCTAATAATATGCAATGTATTTTTGAGTAATTTTGTGTGTGTTTAATTTCATATTCGTAATTTTACTACATACCTACGACATTTACTTGTGAAATTCTTGGGTAAAAAAGTCTTCAGCCTGTTATGTCATTTAGAAGTATAATCAGGATAAGAGATATAGTTAGCGTTATCTAAAAGGTGCTAGTGTCAAACCGACTTTAGTGATTCAAGTTGTGCGTGGCGGATTCATGTACCATCGAGTTATTCACTGGAGTACAGGATGCATGTACGGTCTCCATCAGTCCTGTCTACTTCTTGGTGTGCTTGGACAGCCTCTCAATCACAATCGTTGTTTAGTGAAGTTAGCATATCATTTAGAAATGGTATCTGGTTATATGCATATTAGATTTATAAGAATGTTTATCTGTGTTAGTTTATTAGAAGTTTGTATGTGAAATTTTTTTCTCTCGCTCTGTATATATTCTCTATCTTAACTTAACTTAACGTCTTTATACTGGTTTAGAAGACTCTGCAGAGTCTGTATACAATCAGTTCCACTTACAACACCTTCCTCTAGAAGCTGTACGCATCCAATCTGTTCTTAAATGCATTGACCGTCCCAGCCTCCACCACCTCACTTGGCAATGCATTCCAAGCATTCACTACTCTCTGGCTAAAGAAATACTTCCTAATATCTAATCTGGACCTCTCCTTAGCCAACTTGTAGCTGTGCCCTCTTGTCCTTGTTGGTGGTTGTACTTTAAAAAACTTGTTATAGTCCACTTTATCCATTCCTCTGATCATCTTATACACCTGTATTAAGTCACCACGCATTCTTCTCTCTTCTAGACACTGAAGGCCAGTTCTTTTTAATCTTTCTTCATAACTGTAATTCTGGAATCCCACTATCAGCTTTGTCGCTCTTTTTTGTATTCTCTCCAGCATGTCTATATCCCCTCTCTGATAAGGACTCCACACCTGTACACAGTACTCCAATCTAGGTCTAACTAATGCGTTATACAGTTTGACTATCACTTCCTTGCTCCTATGTTTAATATTTCTTTTTATCATCCCTAACATTGCATTTGCCTTTTTTACTGCTACCTGAACTTGCTCCCTCACCTTACATGTATGATCTATTATAACCCCTAAGTCCCTTTCTTTATCTATCTTTCTAATATTGTTCTCTCCCATTCTGTAATTATCTTCCATATTGGATCTACCCATGTGGATGACTGTACATTTATCTACATTAAACTCCATTTGCCAGATTACAGACCATTCTCGAATTTTATCTAAATCCGACCTCAATATATCTACTTCTGCTTTAGATGAGACACTACTGCATAGTTTCGTGTCATCAGCAAATTTTGCAATAATGGATCCCATACCTATGTCCAAATCATTTATATATATCAAGAATAAAATTGGTCCCAAAACCGAGCCCTGTGGCACTCCACTTTTCACTTCACACCACTCAGAGTACTCCTTATTTATACCCACCCTTTGCCTTCTTCCCGTTAACCAATTTTCAATCCATTTGGCAACTTCCCCACCTATTCCATGTGATTTTAATTTTCGAAATAATCTTTGATGAGGTACTCTATCAAAGGCCTTTGCAAAATCCAGATAAATAACATCCACTGGCTCCCCTTTATCTAACATTTTGGTAACCTCCTCCATGAATTCTAATAGATTTGTTAAGCATGATCTCCCTCTGGTAAACCCATGCTGACTATTTCTAATTAGATTAAATTTGTCTAAATGCATTACAATGTTTTCTTTGATTATTGACTAACAATTTACAGACTATGCTCGTTAAGCTCACAGGTCTATAGTTTGCTGGATCTGCCTTTTTGCCCTTTTTGAATAAGGGGATCACTCCCGCATCTTTCCAATCCCGTGGAACAATCCCTTGTGCAAGTGATTGAGAACATAATATAGCCAATGGTTTTGCTAATTGGTCTCTAATTTCAAACAGCGCGCGCGCGCGCGTGTGTTGGTGTGTGTGTGTGTGTTGGTGTGTGTTGGTGTGTGGGTTGGTGTGTGTGTGTCTGTCTTTCAAAGGTATTCTTTTTTATTTGCCTCTATTTGCTTGTGCTTGATTTTAGTCTTTTATTTTACACAAATGTCTGACTGTGCAATGTGAAGATTTTTGAAGAAGAAACATCTAGACATTCTCAAGATGCTACTCATGAAGAACTGCAGTCTCCTGACAAATTTCACTGCACTAGTACAAAACAGGGGGATAAGAATGGTTCGTCTTTACAATGAGAGTCACTTATCAATGGGCTTTACATGGACTGGTGATCCAAGCTGGCATATTCCATATTATGCCTCGACTGTGGGAAACAAATTTCAAATGCAGCAATGACTCCATCAAATTGAAAAGTCACTTCATGACAAACGATGGTCACATAAAAAATACAAGCGCTGATTATTTTGAATGCTACTGGAATCTCAAAATAAATTAGTGCTGCTGTAGTAAGCAAATTAAGTGTCGGTTAAAAGGCTCAAGCAGCAACTTTTTGTTTGCATAAATTATTGCACAGAAAAGGGAGTTACACATGTTGGTGAGAACCTAGTATAATATATAATACCAGCATGTAAAATTGCTGTGGTAGTTACTATGTTTTTGTTCTGCTTATGTGTGTTATATACAAAATTGGTTATTTATAAGTTGTTTTTGTTTTTTTGCGTGTTTATATAAATGGAAAAAAATAAAAATTGCTGGACTATGAAATAAACGAAACGCAAGCATGGTTCAGGCCAGGAAGAGGCACGCTAGACCATATATTCAACATGAGAAACATCATCGAGAAAAGCAGAGAATTCAATACCAACCTGTATGTCTGTTTTATAGACTACACCAAAGCCATTGACTGCGTAAAACATCAGCAAATGTGGAACATTATGAAAGATGTGAGCTTCCCAACACATCTGGTTCAACTAATAAAAACCCTCTACATGGGGAAGCAAGCAGAAATCAGAATACATGGTGAAACTTCAGATTGGTTTGAGATACACAAGGGGATCAGACAGGACTGCATTCTTTCACCATACCTGTTCAACATATATGCGGAAAACATTATCAGTCATGTAAAGGCAGAGCCAATTTTTACAGACTTCGATCCTTTCACAATAGGAGGAAAGGAGATACCGGAAATACGATATGCCGACTACGCAGTATTGCTCTCGAATAGCACCAAGGGCCTAGAACAAATAATGACATCAGTTCAGAAACATAGTGAAGCCCAGAATCTCTACCTTAATTTTTTTTTAAAAAGAAAAGATAATGACACCTGACAAGACAAAAGTCCAACCTAAAAATCAAGATGGCTGGCGAAGAGATTGAAAATGTTGCACAGTTTGAATATCTGGGATCAATAATGAACAACAATGGAGACTGTACAAAAGAAGTAAGAAGACGACTGACTATAGTAATGCCGAAGATAAGAAGTATGCAGAACATATGACATAATACAAACAAAGAACTAAAACTAAAGATCCTAAGAACATACATTTTTCCTATGGATGTGAAACATGGACGATTAAAAAAGCAATAAGAGCGAAGATCGGTACTTTTGAAACACAGGACTACAGAAGAGTCCTGAAAATCCAGTGGACAAAGAAAGAAAGAAACAAATCCGTCCGGCAAGACCTGAATGTAGAGAAGAATTGGTTCATAAATGACAGAATGACCCGAAAACAGAGGTTTTGTGGAGTCGTCAAACGATACAACGGACTGGAGAGAGCGGTTATGGAAGGCATGGTCACTGGTAAGAGAAGCAGGGGCGACCGAGAAGAAGATGGACTCAAAACATCAAAGAGACGCTGGATTTGACCTTGGGGTAGGTCGGAAGACTGGCGTAAGATAGAGTTTCCTACAGACAGGATGTCATGAGAGCGACGTTCTGCAAAGGACATGCTACATGAGGATGATGATGACATAAATGGAAGTATTTTGAGGTCTCTTGAACAAGCAGTTTGATTTAATTAGTTATTGCATTGTCAGTAAACGAGCGTGTTTTTTTTGTGTGTTTTTCTTTACACGAACAAGCTATCTGAAAGAAAAGTGTTTTCGTTTTGAACTTTAAGTTAAAATAGAGAAAGAAAGATATTAATCATGATATATAATTTGTTTTGTAGGGAATACATGAACGTTATTTCACGGTTTCAGCAAGTGTAGAAGGTTGAGAGACGACGTGACAGACAATGAAAATGTATGATCATATGTTGAGTTACAATTTTCCGACTTTACTAAGATTTTTGGAATAGAGTACTAATCAGCATTGAGTGTATTCCCAACAGAGGCTGCATTGTCCTAGCATGATCTTCCAGCATATTGTCCTGGATTTGAAAGTTCTACCAGATCATTTTGATGATGAAAGAGAAGTGCTGATCAGGACGAAATGACTCTGTCTCGTACCTGGAATGTATTGTACATGATGTTGATGAAAGCATCTTCCCCAATGTTCGCACTGCTATTCAGATAATGCTAACCATCGAATTTCCCATCGACAACTCTTTTTGGCTTTCATGCAGGTCACAGCTGGGTATGAATGTTGTAACCTCTAGAATTGTTGCTCATACAGCGACTAACAGACTCCTATATTCGATTTTCGGCTGCCAAGTGTTCCAACGCTTGCACATCGTGTACATGGGATCTCCGAATTTGTTGTCTATCTTCAATATGACTTGGTGTAGATCTCACATCACTTGAAACTTGTGGAATCCAAAACACACTGCTTCTTGCTTTCGTTCGTTGATTTCCCTGAGAGATGAGCGTCTTCCATCTCAGCTATAGTAACCACTGCTAACAAAATCATGTACAAAACTATAACATAGACTAGCGAGCGATGCGATTATATTGCAACTAGTGTACGTTATGCCATGACAATGTTAGCTACTGGATGATAAATTTTGCTTTGCATTTTTAGTGAAGATATAATAAATTCTGCACAGGAACCACACTACAGTCAATTTTGTTTCTGTGTGTCCATGTGTTGTGCAAGTTTCAAATCCTTACAATAATACCGGTACTAGTTTAGCAAAACTCTCTTTTACATTTTCATTGCTAAATACGTGTTTTTATTATTGTCATTTACAAAATTATTATATTTGGAAGCCTGGCTTGGCGGTTTGTAATTGTTTGTATGCATTTGTCATTTTCTGCTATGACAGTTCCAATTATTTTAAAACATCTATCACTTGCAACGTATCTCCTTCCATAATAATTCACATTTATTCTATCTTTTCTTTTTCTATAACGATTCCTTAAGTTTGAAGACTGATATTTGAAAATGGATATAACACCATAAAAAACATACATATATACAGACAGGGGTTTGGTTTGAGCCTGTGATGGAAGATGAAGAGCAAAATGTGAAGCCGATCAAGGCAGAACTCCACTATAGTCAACTCCCCAACCCCATAAAACACTTTCTTGTTACAAAAAACATTAACCAACATATCTAATGTACTGACCTTGTTGGAGAAAGACTCTTCAACAAATACCCCCTGTGCATACATGAGATATTGCTTCAATAGGCTCTATGACGTAGACGGACCAAAACTACAAACTCACTGTTTTGCCGACCATTTTTAGATCAAGAAAGACTAGTATCACAATCTGAAATGTGAGGACCACGTGGGAGGCGGGAAAAACAAATAGCAAAAGAGGGGGCGGGGGGAGGATAAACAGCATCCTTGAACTCGGGGAAATAAGATGGGTACAAAAAGGTCGGTACAGTACAGCTAACATCAAATGAAACAAATATATATTCAGGTCATATAGATGAGAATGCACCATACAGTGAAGAGGCAGCACATATGCTAGTAACAGAAGCCAATTATGTTTATACAGAGTAGCATGCAGCTAGATCAAGATTGATTATGACGTTCTTTACTACTACACAATAACAATAACAACTTAAGCCTCATTCAACTTCACTCTCGACCTAACGAAGAAGAGGTGCCATTTAAAGAAAATACAACAAAATGCAACATCTATGGGATAATATCTAATAAAGAGAAATGACAATAGTAATGGGAGACTTTAATGCCAAAATAAGAGATAATAATAGGGGTTACGAAGAAATGATGGACATAAATGGTCTTGAGCCATTAATTAAAATGGTGAGATATTTGCAGATTTTAGCGAATGATAACAACAGGGCATTTGAGGCAAGCATGTTCATACATGCAAAGAAATTAATAAGGTAGCACGGATAACACCCCACCCCCAATGTAATACAATACCAGATCACATCCGCATACATGGGAAATTGAGATGCTCTTTGAAGGAGATCAAGCAGAATAGCGGGCCCTTCAGAGGAGCAAATGTAACTTCACATCTCAATCTAGTAATGGAAAAGTTTAAACTGCGAAAGTACGGACTAACTCAGCAAATTAGCAGACCCCGTTTAACTGTTAGATATCTTAAAGAAGACTAACTTAACTTAATGTTTGTATACTGTTTTTGGAGACTCTGCGGAGTCTTATACAACCAGTTTCTCTTACATTCACTTGATCTAAAAATAACTATGCGCATCCATTCTTGAATGCATTAATTTATCTGCCTCCACTATTTCCTGTGGCAATGCATTGCAAGCATTCTCTGACTACAAAAAATATTTCCTGGTATCTAAATTGAACCTTTCTTTAATTAATTTGTGACTGTACCCTCTTGTTCTTGTAGGCGGCTGCAGTTTGTAACAAAAAAACTTGCTGCAGTCTAATTTATCCTTTCCGTTGATTCCGTCTTTCTTCATAACCATAATTCTGGAATTTCACTATCAATTGTGTCGCTCTTCTTTGTATCCTTTCCAGCATATTTATATCCCCTCTACGATAAGGACTACATACCTGAACACAGTACCCCAATCTATGTCTAACTAATGTTTTATACAGTTTTACTAATTCTTAGAAGGTAAAGAATTGTATTATCACAAATGGCAATCAATTCATATGCAGACATGGCCCTCATATCTCACAGCCAAGTCTAAATGTAGAAGACAGACACGCTAAAGGGAATCTATCAGCATGTTGGTCTGAAAATCCATTCAAAAAAGATAAACAAATGTAAAATTAAGTGCAGCTAACAACATAGCTCTAATCAAACCAAAAGAAGGCAGCGCGTGAGCTGCAGCGGTCAGCGACCCATAGCTGACTGCTAGCGTCAGGGCCAGCGAACCAGATCTCCCAAGACCCTTCTACACCCCCACGCGGTGATCCTGGATAACAGGCTGCAGCAAGACCGACTGGCTAAGGAGAAGGGATCCGGGTATGCCAAAAATGCTTGCTGATGTCGGATGTGTTGGACCGAAAGGTACAGATATCGCAGTCAAGCTATAAACTACGACACATCGTATTCTATTCTCTGGACTACATTCTGCTACTTAAGTCGTTTCAGTATTTAGTAGCGGGAGATTGAGAACGAATGAAGCCAAGCCAAACCAAAAGAAACATCATTGAATGTTTTAGAGAGATTCACATGCCTAGGGAGTACCATAAACAAGACATGCGATGCAAATTACAAAAAGGTAAGAGCGGACTTTGTCCACGTGGAATTCAATAATGATTCAAATACGTTCGTACACATACAGATAAGCATTTCCAACTGCATCTTGATGGCATTCCTCTACGTGGTTGATGACGAAACTCAATATTTGGAGATTACCGAACTCCAAAAACAAATCCAGGAGAAAGATTCTGGGCCTACATTGATCTGACAGGGTTGCTTACGAAAGCCTGTGAGAAATAATAGCACAAAAACAGAAGGAACAGGAAATCTTAGCACGAAGGTGATTCTGGATATGCTACACGCTCCTTGCTGCCATCATCCCGAGGAAGCGGAGTACTCGGCTCCGCCTGGGGAGTCTGTAGGGATTTAGGTCGACACACTACGCAGTTGGACATGGTAGTGAACGTTCGACGCATTGAGCATTAGATGCCTATGCGAATATTATTTTTACACTGGGAAATCTCAATGTCCGTTTCATCAAGCAATATATGTAACGGAACTAACAGTGATAGAGAGGCAAATTGAGGTATACAATTAAAAAAACACACAAAAAAAGATGAAGAAACCTAGAGCCTGAAAAAAGAAAAACAGGGAGAAGAAGCTGAAAAGAACTGGAGAAAATAGAGCAATCTGCTTGAAGAAGGCTGGTTAGTGGGATATGCATCACAAGGTGATAAGGGCGAAGAAGATGAGACCAGCGCAGTTAAAGTCGCATGCATGGGCTCAAGAAAACTTTAAACAAAATACTGATCCGAGGACAACCCTCAGTTGTATGATATATTAAGAGATATCATCAGATAACTAATTGCTTGAGTTTAGAAATACTCGGTCCCTTTTCTTCTACCCCTGTAGGTATGTAGATGTCTTTTTTTGTATTTGCAATCAAATGTGCAAACAAACGTGTGATCGGTCTGTTGTATCTTTGCGTGATGGAGGAGCCGTCTCTTTTAGGCCTTCGTGGTATCAACTATTGGCTAGACCTGGGGACGCTTGAGACACGCGGGATTTAAACTCCCACAGTTTCCAACTTTCGTTCGTCTCGTAACAGGCCAGCACCTTATCTCTCAGTTGTAGCGACCACTGCCGTACCTATTTATATTAATTTCTTATTTTGCAGATGTACATATAGTGAAGAGTTCCCAAGGCTTCCTTCAAACATCCTTGTGTGGAGGTACGTCGAGGTGAATCAGTGCTCAGTATCGAATTGGCTGAACATATAACAGTCTTGTAGGATATGTTTGGTTGTCTTTGCTGCTTGTCCGCACATACGCAGGTGTGACGGAACCAATTTTAGCCCGTGTAAGTGATAATTCAATCTGTTATATCCCGTTGTCATGTAGAACAGGTTCACTTGCTCTGCTCGAGCAGAGCAATGATATTTGGTCTCGTTAGGTCGACTTTCCTTATGATTTGGATAAGTCTTCTTTTCATGGAAAGTGATTAGCATTTTATTCTCGTGTTCTCTCCCCCCCCCCCCCCCCACCACTTGTTAACATGTCTGCTGTCTTATTTCCTGATTGGCAACAGTGTTTTTTTTTTTATTTTACGTGTTTTGCCTCACTAGCTTCTATTGACGGAGGCGCGCTTATTCCACCGCAGACGGTAGTCAATTGGGCGATATTAAGACGCATAAACCAGTGCTTGGATATATGTGTGCTTCTCTATGTACGTATACTCGGTGTGTGCACTCCCAGAAGCCAGCCCAACCAAAGTACAATGGAAGGGCTACACCCTGAAGGCGCGTGGAAGCTGTGCAAAAGTGTGATTGTTCGACAGAGTATAATGAAACAAGAGTGTGATTGTTCGACAGAGTATAATGAAACAAAAGTGTGATTGTTCGACAGAGTATAATGAAACAAGAGTGTGATTGTTCGACAGAGTATAATGAAACAAGAGTGTGATTGTTCGACAGAGTATAATGAAACAAAAGTGTGATTGTTCGACAGAGTATAATGAAACAAAAGTGTGATTGTTCGACAGAGTATAATGAAACAAAAGTGTGATTGTTGGACAGAGTATAATGAAACAAAAGTGTGATTGTTGGACAGAGTATAATGAAACAAGAGTGTGTGCAAAGAAGAGAATGGACAACGGAAGTACCTATATAACAGTGTGATGGTTTCTATGTAGCAATACCATTCTCTTGGCTTTTAGTTTGCCTAAGGTTTTTTTAAAGCTATACCAGTTTACCGTTCTTGAGGGCTTCCTTCCAGGATAAACATTTGTTTGCAGCAATAATTAGTGCGTCTACTTTAGTCGAGTAGTTGCAGCATAATTTTCTAGTGGATGGACTAGAAGTATAGTTATCTTTATCTATGTATACAACATAGATTCCTACGCCTCCTTTCTTCCCCTGCTCTAGTTGCAGATCTATAAGTATATACCCGAATCCATGATTCTCTTAGGTATAGTTCTTTGATCATGTCGCATACTGCTGTTTTATTTTTGTAAAGCATTTTACTCTTCCTTGGGACAGGTGGTAGTTATGAAAGTTTCTATGCTGAGATTGTTGTATTCTTCCCATGGAGTTATATACATGGAAGGGCTTTTGGATTTATCTCCTTGACGGTCGAAATATTTTTTTACGGACGCTACAAAAATGTTGATCGTGTCTGACGGGATCGTCCTGTTCAGGCAGCAACAGAAATATCAATGCGCCGGGTTGTGGCGGTGATTCAAGCGGGCAGGAGAGTAAAGATAGACAAGTGAAGCAACTGTGGTATGGTTTTTGCCTGGTTTAGCCCAGCATGTATGATCCCATTCTGGCGAGAGACGTTTTCCGAATAGCAAAAATGTTGAACGTAACGTGACGTGGCTGAGAGAAGCAGACCACAACTTCTAAGCTGCAGATTTTGGTGCATTGACAAACCGATGGGTTAAGTGTATCAATGTCTGTGGAAATAGGTTGAGAATTAAGGTACAATGTCAGTGCAATAATAGGTTGAGAATTAAGGTACAATATCAGTGCAATAATAGGTTGAGAATTAAGGTACAAAGTCAGTGTAATAATATGTTGAGAATTAAGAATATTTCAGTGCAATAATAGGTTGAGAATTAAGGTACAAAGTCAGTGCAATAATAGGTTGAGAATTAAGAATATTTCAGTGCAATAATAAATCATTTTCAAGCTCGTATCTCATTTAGTTTTGTTTTTTAATGGTCATTCGTAACCTATTTAATAACTTGACCTCGAATTATAAAGAATCAAATCCAAAAATGGTCACAAAGAGACAAGCAAATTTCAATTTAACGATGGAGAGCAACAGGGACAATATTGTCCTCTTGTCACACAATCCAATAGATTCACCAAATGTTCGAATTGTATAGAATCATCAAACAAGAACTGCTTGCCCAGAACAACCAAGACGATAAACGTACAATTATAGCAGACCAAGGTTGGAACTGGTCGACCATGCTCCGACAAGAGAACTTGAAACTATCATCAGAAACCCATGCTACGTCTGCCACAGTGTAGACGAAATAAAAGCCGACCGAAGATAACTTGGCTAAGAATCATAGAAGCCACGAACCAGAGTTGGGACACCGCATAAAAGATAGTCTCACACCAGGTGAAGTGGAGAGCTTGCTGCTGCACTTTAAGACTTCACCAGGCGTGATGGTCCTGTTGACGCCACTAAACAAGGATTATAGAAGAATATTAGACTTGTTTTTTTTATAATCATGAGTACAGCGAGTTGTTTCTTCTGGTGTTCCTGTATCATATTTGGGACATTGCTTCTAGAGCTTTCTTTCAAACATAGACGATCATTCCCTTCAGCAGACGTTTAGTTTGTGTGTTTGAAGAAGAGGATGTGCAAATCCTCGAGTTAGGGTAGCCTTCTACCTTATAGTGATAACTATAAGGATCGTGCTCCTCGGATATGGCTTTAGTGGTGCAGTGGACCTGTTTCTGTCACTCACAAAGAGGCAAGACAACACGCTCCCAGTGCGACAGTGGTCCAACTCTTATCAGTCACTTTCGAAAACCACTCGGGGAAAGAAAATACATGTTGTTCCAAGCTACTCGTACTGAGTTAACTTTGATGTTTCTTTGGTTGCTGGTTACAGTGACTCTTATAACATCATGATATTTACTTGAGGTGGACCTGGCTCCTGAGTAAGCTCACCAATATTGGGAATATAGTGTTGATCCCCACCTCGTTGGTCAGAATGCCGTTTCCTGGTGCACGGACTAGGGCGTGGTCTGGATCAACGTCTCGCCTGACCCTTATTACTCTGTACTCCCAGGAAATTTAATGAAACTTGGACATTTTCTTAATAAAGGAAAAAATTCATTAAACAATATTATAGACCGTGTTGACTAAAGCATTTTCTCCTTCGATTCAGCCAGTTTTAGTAACGGTAAAAGTGAATCCCATGGCAACAATTGCCGTCGGGAATAAAGACAACTCTTCATGGATTAAATCGCCGCCTATGTGAGGTGGGGTGACTAGTTCCCTTCCTTGCTATTTATATATCTATCTATATTCAGGGAGCTGCGTAGCGCAGTGGTTAGCGAGCTGGCATCACATCTAAGTGGTCCTGGGTTCATTACCCAGTTTAGGCGGAAATGTTTTTCAGACCGCAACGGCTCCCGAGTCGACCCAGCCTTAAATGGGTACCGGTTCAGTCCATGAAGTAAAAGCGGCGAGGGAGAGGAGATGAATACCGCCCTCATATAGCCGAGCTTTGAATCTGAGATCGCTAACACCTCACACCCCTACGGCAGTGATGCTATAAGTTACTTTGCTTTACTATATATGTTCTTTGCGCATCAAATACGGCGCATAAGGCAGAAACAAATGATCTCCAGTTCGAACGGTGTGACGCCACTGTTTTTAGATCTTGTATGGGTTGAGGCCTCTCGGACGATTGTTCTTCTGAGTGTTTCCTTGGGTCTCCCTCTTTTCCGAACGCCCCTCGGAGTCCATTCGAGTGCCTGCAATGGAAGACGGTTGTTGTACATTCTAAGGGCATGTCCAATATATGCCCACCGTTTTTTCCGAATAATGGCCGATAGTTGGTTTGTCTCTTCTTTTCGGGTCATTGAACTGGTACCACAATAATTATCTTGAACATTAATTTTATTTTCCAGCGCTTTTGTTGTCTTCCAGCTTTCACATCCATACGTTACAACTGGTAAGAGGGGCATGTCTGTTTTGTAATCAAAATGCGAGGTTGTTGTGGGGTTTGGTCTATTCAATATCTCTGTAAAATGTTCTGACCAACGTTTCCTCTTCTTTTTCTGTAGTAAGAAGGTTGCCATGTTTATCTCTGATTGGTGTATTTGTAGGTGGTTTATTGTATAACTGTCTTGTGATCTGGTGTAGGTATCTGCTGTTGCGGTCAGTTCATTGAAGAAATGCCTCTTGTCTTTGCGAGCGTTATATTTAACCACTTTATTCTCATATGCAATAGGTGTTGCTGCAAGGTGGTTTAATTTTGGTGTCTTGGATGTTTCACCAAGTGTCATCATTCAGCCACTTTTTCTATTTGTGTTTGGAGTCTCCAGCTGCGTCTTTCTTCTTCTTCGTACGCAGTCAGACAGTAACCATTATTTTTTCGAAAAAAGCGGCGGTCATCCTGAGGCTGTCGACACTGCCATAGAGCTTGTCTTGCAGTTCCACTGGTGATGGCCACATCTGCTCTCTCTCTGATCCTCGTATGTCGGGCAGTTCTGCAGCAGATGTTCAGCGGTCATTTTACCAGTACCGCACGGGCATTCGTCGGTACCACCTATCTTCAATTTGTTGAATAGGTGGTACCTCAGTCTATTGTGGCCAGTGCGAAGTCTGAAGACAACGACCTGCTCTCTTCTGTTCAACTGGTAATAGGCATCGTTTTTTGGTGTAGCCGGTATGTTCAGTTTCCCATTTGGTCATGTATCTAGCTCTAATAAGCCGTTTTGACTCTTCGTACGTCATACTAGTATCTGTTTGTGGTAGTCTTGCACCTTCTTTTGCCAGTCTGTTTGCCTCCTCGTCGCCTTGGATGTTGCAGTGTGATGGGACCCACTGTACCACTACCCTTTTTGGTGCGGACTGCTGGCATAGTTGACAGTACTGCTCTTAAGTCATTAAGCTCAGTGTTTTTCTGGCTTTTTAGCGCTGTGACTACGCCAGAGCAGCTGTAAGCAGGACTATATGGCTTTCATTTTCTTTATGTGTCACCATTTCTTCCACTGCCTCTGAAATTGCTTGTGTACTTACCAGTAGCGAATGACAGTGTTATTTTTCTGCCATTTGGTAGGTTCAGGAATGCTCCTGCCCCTCCGTTCTGTGTAGTGTCTGTTACAGAACCGTCGGTGTATGCATGGGTCCAGTCCATGCTTGGGTAGTTTTCGATATAAAGCTTAGGGTTGTATCTTTTCTTTCTTTTTCAGTGTGGCAGTTTTTGTTTCCAATACCTGGTATATTTTCTACCACCTCTGGAATATATCCTGCCTCCAGGTCAGGTTTTCGTACAGTAGTGATGGGCTTTGGTGTTGTTAGTGCGTTTATGGGATCTTCGTGCATCTTTACTTTGGCTATTTCTGCAAAGTTTCTCAGTTCCCAAATTGTTTAGTCTCTGGTGCATTGGGTGGTCAGCCAGTCTTCTGAGTTTCTCTGACTGCAGCTGGGCTCTGCAGTCTCTTCTATCGGTCATGGGTTGCAGCTTTGTGATCTTTTCAAGTTCTACAATTGGCGTTGACTTCATGCCTCCTGTTATAACTCTCATGGCTTGGTTTTGAAGTTTGTTAACTTTATCGAAGTTCGCCTTTGCTGCTGTTGTCCATGCCGAAATGCCATACTCGAGAACTGGTCTCACTCTTCCAGTGTACAGTTTCTTTAGTATACTTTCGTCTGCTCCCCAGCTTGTGCCAGCTAGTTTCCTCATGATTGCCATTCTTTCTCTGGCTCTCATACGGTTTCTCTCGATCTGACTTTTCCATGTCATGCGCCGATCAAATGTGACTCCCAGATTGTTTGGGTTGTCGTTTGGCTGCAGGAATTTGCCATTTAGACTTAATTTGGTGTTTGATTGAAACCGAGAATATTGTACATGTGGTTTTCTCCTCGTTTATTTTGACCAGCCATGAGTTCGCCCACTCTTCCAGCGATGTTAGGGCCTGCTGCATCCGATTTCTTGCTATGGTGAGATTCTTTTCAGAGGTCCACATAGCCAGATCGTCTGCAAACATTGAGCTATGGACTCTTCTTGGTATATTCTCTGTAATGTCGTTTATATACACCAGGAAGAGTGTGGATGACAGTACTCCCCCTTGGGGTACTCCCTGCTCGAGTGTCACCTTTTTGCTTATCTGCCCTTGTACTTGGACTCTGGCCGTTCTTTGTTTGAGGTAGTGGTTGATCCACTTGTACATTCTCCCACAAACTTCACTTCTCCTTAGCTTGACTCCATCTTTCCATACTTTGTCAAATGCCTTTTCCAGGTCCACCCAAACCGCTACTGTGTGTTTCTGTGCCTGGTAGGCATCTTCTATCTCCTGGGCTATGAGGATGACCTGTTCCTCAGTGGATCTGTGCTGTCTAAAGCGCTGCGTCTTTCAATGTTGTACTAAACTTTTCCCATGTTATCAATCGTGCCAATAGTTATCAGTTAATGATGATGTATCTTGGCATTGTACTTAATGCTTTTTAAGTTTAATCTTTAATTTGGTTATGCAAAGATTGTGGTCACTGTCTGCACCACGATAAGATCTGACATCCTGAGTTGAACGGAACTTTGTGTGGATACAGAAATGATCTGACATACTAAATTGATGAACGGAACTTTGTGTGGATACAGAAATGATCTGACATACTAAATTGATGAACGGAACTTTGTGTGGATACAGAAATGATCTGACATACTAAATTGATGAACGGAACTTTGTGTGGATACAGAAATGATCTGACATACTAAATTGATGAACGGAACTTTGTGTGGATACAGAAATGATCTGACATACTAAATTGATGAACGGAACTTTGTGTGGATACAGAAATGATTTTGTGTTTTACCATCAGGAGAATTTCAAGTTATCTTGTGGATGTCGTTATTTGGAAAGATGGTATCTGCTATTATAGGATTTGATACTTCACAAAATTCTAAGTTGATCACCATTCTCCTTCATTTCCCCTAAACCATGTGTGCCTAAATGCCTTTGTACTCCGCCATCATTGTTACCTAGCTTGGCATTGAAGTCGCCTATTACTATGTCGTGTTTGGGGACCTTGTTTACGGTACTGGTAAGAAGCCTGTAGAAATGGTCCTTGGTAGTATCAAAATTGCCATTAGTTGGCATGTAACATTGTAGAATGCGTGTGTGAAGAATACAACTTGGGACAGATGGAGATGTACTGGAATGTAACAATAGAATCAGAAATACTGGATTATCGAACAAAGAGATATCAAAAAATAACTGGAGTTTTGTTCATTGAGCTCAAGAAGATAGCCCAAATCACCAACCTGTAGAGAACACCCATTCTAGTCCTACGCTCCAATATGAACCAGCTATAATTCTTAGTGCATTGTAAAGCATTTAGAGCCTGAAAGAGATAGCTCCACCATTTTCCAACTAAAATATGTGGTCTGTTACTGTATGATGCAGGACGAAGACTGGTTCCAGAAAAAACTTTCAAAAATAAGTGTGTGCGTATATCAGGGCTGCACTGGTATGACAAGGATACTAATTTTGAGCTATTGGAAAAAACACATTTCCCAGTCAGCCCTGACGTAATGCCGAGGTGCAGACTAGGATACACATTAAGCAAATGTCTTAACAAATCAGAACGAGATATGCAATCCACCAACAAGGAGTTTTAAACGGGCTGCAGCTATGGTATCACAATCAGCACTTGAAAAACGACTATGATGGCGTGGTCATGTTCATCGCCGCATTTACAAAGATATCCTCTATGGTTCAAAGATGGTGCACACGTGATATGAAGGCCCTGGAAGTGAATCTGACATCCTGGGAAGACGAAGCTGCAGACCGATCCAGGTGGAGATGTACACTGAATGTCCAGCTCACGCTTGGTAAAGCGAAGCTCTTGCAACATCGAGAAGTGAAAAGACAATAGCGCAAAGAAAAAGACGACAAAAGCATACATTTTGTTGTGCTATAATTTTGTCTATCCACTCCAAGTCATTTTATCCTATAGTCAGTCTTGACCAAAATGGGCTAGAAACACCATCAAGCATGCTCCTTGGAAGCCGTACAGAACCAACGTCCCCAACCTAGGCAGGACTCCAACTAGAGTGGCAAATATTGACTTTGAGGGTAACAGCAGGATTGCAAAGGCAAGCAAACGTCTGAAGCTGATATGGCATCAGTGTCACCAGCAGGGTTAAAGTGTTTCGTGCTGGAGCGTTAACCACTTTGCTGTATGTCTGCGTAACATGTACAGTGTATAGCAGACACGACAGACAGCTAAATTGTTGCAATCAAGATGTCTTCATAGGCTGCTCAGGATTGGGTAGCAAACAAAGTGCATAACTGAAATTCTTAGACTAACATGTTGAGCATACATATGCTTCTGCAAAATGCCCAGATAAGATAGACGAGACACACTCACATGCTGGATGACTGCATCCCCAAACAGCTATTATAATGTGAGCTCAGAACAGGCTGGATGAGTGCATCCCCAAACAGCTATTATAATGTGAGCTCAGAACAGGCTGGATGAGTGCATCCCCAAACAGCTATTATAATGTGAGCTCAGAACAGGCTGGATGAGTGCATCCCCAAACAGCTATTATAATGTGAGCTCAGAACAGGCAGATGCTCGTAAGGAAAGAAAAACTTCACACTACTTGAACGTGTCCGAAAAATGACAACATTGATCGTCACCTCTTGGAAGCTGCTTGTTAAGAGCTATCCCACCTGGCGTATTAGTAACGCCAAAGGTGCTCAGATCACAGAGCGAAACTACATTGTGGAGCCTTCAAGTAGGTGTGTTGTCTGAAAGATCAGAATGCACATTAACCTTAGGCACACTACATAATTTATGAAAAAAATTTTACCAAATTAATTTTCTTAATTAGTCGCTGTGGTAGTCGTCTTTCAAAATTTGTAACTTTTATGTTTGTTTGTCAATAAATATGACTTTCTGGCGTGTAGATACACAATAGCATAACGAACATGTGGGTGTTATTGTTGTATGTTTGTTAGTTTTTGAGATTTAAAAAGATAAAGTTGAAAATTTATGAAAATCTCTGGAAAAATTTTGACTCGACCACTAGGCCTAGTCGCTTCGATAGAAAACCATGGAAACCACAACAACGTATCGATACTGTGTTTACAATATCGCTACAACTGTTAGTTTCAATTCAAACGTAGTTCTTTCATTTGAACAAACAAAATAAACAGATCTACGCGATAAAAATCTTTCTCAACAACCTACTTCCCCTTTCGCAAAAAGTCGGCTTGCTCCAAACGGCGTATACAAAATTAAAACTGTTCAAAAGCCATTTGTAATCGAACACACGATACTTTAACCGGCAAAATATCGTGTATATATGGAGGACGTACTCAGCAGTAAAAAATGGCTGTCAGGAGTGACTCCATTCAAAAAAAAATATTTTTTTTCCCGCACATCGTTTTTGCAGGCCGAGCTGGTTAGAAGGGATCGGACAATGGCGTGCTAAAGGTTAACTTCAAGTGGATGTGACAAAGTCTGCAGTGACAGAATTGGTATCTAAATACATATGAGAATAAATCCCGTACCACAATTCTGATGCTGAAACCATCTTCGCTTGCGATGGGCAACTATTATTATATAAGCAGAACACTGAAAAGCGTTTAAAGTCACCCGCTTTTCTGGGCCCCAAAAGGCACAAGGAGTTGAGGGCGGCCCAGGCACAATTTGAGAAAGGAAATGAACCCATATTGTGGTCAAATAGCTAGAGGTGTTGACAAAAAAAGTGTATTTGCTGAGGACTTATGCCCCATTGGCAGTTGGTTGATTGATATATAAATAATAGTTATAAATCTAATTGAAATCTACCAATTAAAAACAAGTCGACTCAAAACCTGTGGGTTTAGTGCTGTTTATTTCCTTTAATGAACAGGACAGATGAAAACACACCAGAAAATCAACAAATATATCATAAATAAAAAAGGAAACATGCTACCTTTAATCTATGTTAAAAATTAAATAATTTATGACACAAATGTAAATATTATGGAGTGAAATATGGCTAAAATTGTAACAGCTCGGCGGATGTTTGTTAATAAAAACATTTGAGTCTAGTGAATTCTTAAAAGTTACACCCACGATAAACAATGATATTCACAGTGAACAGATCAAACTAAAATTAGTAAACACAACAACAGTTATTGTACAGTCAACGCATTTCCAGAACATACTTCTAACACAAGAAGACATTTTTGTTGTAAAAACAGGCATGACCAAAAAAAACAACCTCTGTACAAACAAAGAGCAGAATTTTGGGTGAAATATGAGAATGAACTGCAAGAATGCTAAAGTATGGATCTTAGGGGTCACCAATCTGTTGCTGGGATAGAAAAGGGGAACCAGAAAGACTAGATCGGACCGTAGTAAGATGTGATTTTAATAAAGAACGGGCAAGCTGCTCAATTCAAATAATAATACAAAAGCCAAGATAGGCTTTCATTGTATTCGGGGAACTTAAGGAAAACAGAAATTATCTCCAACACAAAAATAAAAAATCTTTAACTTCAACATAAATTCTGTTCTACCGTATGGCCCATGAAACAAAGAAGGCGATAGCCTTGGATTCGACACACATTACAGAATCCAGTCTATAGCAGTACAAGACAGTCTTTCTTTGGGAATACCCAAGGCAAGCTAACCAGATATAAGCAAAAAGACAAGACAAACGTAAAGAAAAACACTGAAGATGAGGACAGAGCTGAAACAGTATGACTTCTGGCATGTATATGTTCAAGGCTTGTGCTCCACAGGGAGTCAAAAGTTTTTGATTGATTGAAGCTACTCCTTTCCAAAAACTATAAGCCACAAGACCGATAGTATAAGAGGAGCAAGGAATGAGGCCCGCTACCTGTCCTGAACAAACTACGACAGAAGAGGAGCAACCAAGTCAAGTGAATCCAGCACATACACCCCCTAAACAAGCAGAGGCTATTCAATGTAAATATACTGAAACGGCAATGGTAGTATGATAATGGACACTGCTGCTGAAGGATAAAGAATTAAGCTACATTGTTCATGACCTCAGGTTGTTTTTTTTTGGAGATGGGGGGTGATCAATTCAATTTACGCACAATTAATCACATTTGCTTCCCTCATATGTATGGTCTTTCTCAGGCTTATTTCATTACAATGCAACTTATACATCATCTGGCTTGGAGAGGGCCATGCTGTCACTTTCTCCCTATCAAAGACTTGGAGAAAATATTATATTAGTTGTGACATCCCCCAAGAATTCATGTATGAATGGCTAATTTTTCATTTGTATTTTGATGACATTTGAATCTGCAGTGACCAATTTGCAGTCTGAATATTGTCACTTGATCTATTTTATATTTTTGGTAAAGTGCAGTGTATGCTCCATTTGTCTTTCAGACTTTCATGTTCACTCTCCTGAATGCACAGCAATCTTCATGAGTGCTTCTCATTGACTATCAAACTCATTGATTGTATGTTTCTGAGGACCATCATGGACTCGGTGCTGAAAATGCTGACCAAGGAGGATTATGCAACAAAAGAATATCAAGTGTTATAAAACCCAAAAATGCAAGAACACGTTTCAGTCCAAGATAAGATTGTAGAACACGCACGTTTCAGTCCAAGATAAGATTGTAGAACACGCACGTTTCAGTCCAAGACAAGATTGTAGAACATGCACGTTTCAGTCCAAGATAAGATTGTAGAACACGCACGTTTCAGTCCAAGATAAGATTGTAGAACACGCACGTTTCAGTACAAGATAAGATTGTAGAACACGCACATCTCAGTCCAAGATAAGATTGTAGAACATGCACGTTTCAGTCCAAGATAAGATTGTAGAACACGCACGTTTCAGTCCAAGATAAGATTGTACAGTGGCAATAGTGTAGTACATTACACACGTTTCAGTCCAAGATAAGATTGTACAGTGGCAATAGTGTAGTACATTACACACGTTTCAGTCCAAGATAAGATTGTACAGTGGCAATAGTGTAGTACATTTGTAACCAAACAGGAAAGATGATATCCACTAATTTCTGCCTCACTTCACACATATAAACTAGCACAGAATCTATCAATTCTAGATACCAACATCTGTACTGGCATTACCACAAGCAAGCCAAAAGGGGGGATGTTAACAAATTTTCACCAGTAAAAAGTCACACACAATACTGGCTGGCTTGTCCAGTTATGTCATGATTTGTGTATGCTGGATTATAAACTTTACCCAGAATCTGAACAAAAATAGAATACAAGCTCCAATGCAAATGACCTTCGCAGACAAGACTTCTTTAAAGTGAAAAACATACACGACTGAATCATCATTCAATCTGAGGATAATCTCAACATTTTAGATAATAGAAGAAATTGTACTCTTGCGATGACAAGTCAACTCTTCGCCGTTCGAATACTAAACACTTGTGTCAGTCATTGTCATACAGCAAAGATGTCCAAATATTTAGTAAGGTCTAAATTATAAATGGATTCCTGCTCCAGTGATGTATCTATGCTTGCTTTCAAAATCTACTGATGACACAGTATTTGACGAGGGTAGCATTGATACAATTCAATTTTATGTGAATATTAAATGTGAGTCTGATTTCGACTGACAGTGAAACTGATACTGGAGGAGATAAACACAAGATACACAAATTAACAATGGATCTGAAGTTTTATGGCAATTAACACATTTTTTATTATGAATACTTCAGTGCATTTAAAACAACTATTCTTAATTGTTGCGCAACAAATTAAAAACAATTTTTTTGTGTACAGAAAAAGGAGAATAGCAGTGAGTTATTGCTCCTGCTTTCGACATTAAGACAAAGTTGTAGCAAATTTGGTCAGACGGTAAAGGGCTAACCAGAATCCTTTCATTCGCTGGTCACCAAACCATACAAAACCAGAGACTGCAAAAATTTGACAATTAAACCAATGGCGGTTTTAAAAGACCCGCCCCTTAACTCGATACACCAAAATTAATTTTCAACAAAGCAGATCTTTAAAAAAAAGTCGCCAACTGTTCCTCAGACATTCAATATATAATATATGTGTTTGTGTGTTTATGCTTGTGTGGACGTTGTTAATATGAAGCAGACTAACTATCGCTCTCTTTCTCCTCTGTTGTGTCCCCTTCTGTTGGTTCGACAGGAGCTACCACTGCTGCTGCTGGTTCTTTGCCCTTCTTGCCTTTGCCCCGGCTGAGAAACTCCTTGCCCTCTTTGGCTGTTTTCTGCATGGTTCCAGCCTTCTTCACTGGTGGTTTGGGTGGGTCACCTCGGCTCTGAGAGCGTGTTTTGCGACCAGAATTCACATCAACATCACCATCCAGAACAAATTTAGCTGTAAAAAAATAAATATTATTGTACCAACGAAACTAAAGTTTACCTAATCTCCAGGAAAAAGTATAAACAAAGAAAATTAATAGCAAAACAAGGACATCCATAATAATTCCTCTTCTTGCTTCATACGGAGCAGCCGTTGGCAGGAAGAATATTAAAATAACTTCTACTTATGTATGCTCTTGCAGGGAATATTTCTGTAACAATTTATTTTACACAAGTATCTTATAAAAGAACAGTATCAGTGCTTTGTGGTGATTTCAATGGATTATATTTTGGAGCAACGTCCAATTTGTGATGCGCTGAAAAATAGTGCGGCTGCAGGCGAAATTTGTTGTGTTCTCGTAATGATTAGACCAGTTTTGTTACAAACTCTCTCTCTGTTCAATCAACATGACAGCTACTGTTAATTGATCATTAAATGCCAGACATGGTAACGGCACAAGGTGGTTTCCCAGTCCATACATATAATTCAAGCTCTCAACTCTTTCCAGCAACTCTGAAACATGCGTTTGTGTTCTGTGAATTTAGTGTGGAATTTCTTTCTTTTTATTTTCAACTGCACTACATGATGGTTGCATCCATGCATGAGCTATTGGCATATAATTGCAAAATTATTTCTGGTGAGTCGACATTTGCGCATTTTATATATATATTTTTTTTTGCGTTCGCCTTATTTATCTATTCCCCAAGGCATGTGTGCGTTACACTGTGGTTTTTATTTTGCGCCTGTCGGCCCAGTGCATCCGACTTCAGCATGCATTTTATGTAAGGGTCTGCTTCCTCCTGCATTTTCTAAGGGTTTGCTTCCCCGGGGTAACGGCCGGTGCTGTGATGGGGATCGAACCCAGCACCTTCTGTTGTGAGCCGTGCCACTTAACCATTAGGCCACGCCGTCCCCTGCATTTTATATTTGAAAGAATTCACATTTACACGACAAAAGTTGGACATCAATATCAAAGAAATTATTTTATCAGTCAAATGATAACACATCTGGATTACCTTTGGATATTCAACACACGACAGATTCAGACATATAATAGGAAAGATTGTGTAAATGAATTGATGGATATTTCAGCAAAACATACAATGTGGCGAGTACCAACAATTTTTTTCCTCTCTAATCTCCACATCCGCAATAATGCTATTTACCCTTTACAACAACACATACACAAATTTACGCAATTTCCCTTGCAGCCACATTATTTGTTAACTGTGAGAGCCTGTAACCTTTTTATCTGTCTGTATATATATGATTTGATTGTGTGTAGAGATATAAATGAATTACAGAACTTGGCGTTAATGGTTTTGTTGTATGTGTGTGTGGTAGTTTCTGAGAAACAAGAAATTAAAGGCGAAAATGAAAAACAGCACAAACATATAGTATCACCAGCTTACGTTGTCCTTTCTAAATAGTAATCCATTACTTGAAAAAAAAAACAAAAAAACATTCCAATGAAAAAGAATTTTCAATGTTTACAAATGACTATATCTGTCAGTTTCCACTATTGACGTACTGTATATGTACATAAACACTCTAAACATCTACCTCAGAAAAACCTGTTGCAAAAACTGAACTTCCCTATTCTCAAATTTTTCTATATTTTATTTGTCGTTCATCTTATTTCTATAATCCCCAAGCGGTGTGCGTTGCACTGCCGTTTTTATTTTGCATCTGTCAGCTCAGTGCATCCGACTTCAGCATGCATTTTATGCAAAGGTCTGCCTCTTTCTGCAATTTCTAAGACTTTGCTTCCCAGGGGTACGGCGGGTGCTGTGATTGGGATCGAACCCAGCACCTTCTGGTTGTGAGCTGTTTCACTTAACCATTAGCCAACGCCGTCCCCATTCTCAATAATGGGTGTATCTTCAAATCCAAGTGAGAAGAAATCTATTTACAAAAGTCAAAAACAAATCCAGACAAGACGGAAGTCGAAATCTCTGCAATCAAATGAACAGTATGTTCAGACGATTTAAACAGTAACCTGGCTTGATTACAACGGCCATCACTTAGCAGCGACATCGTCCGTAAAACCTATAATTTTGTTCATCGCTTTGAAGTAACAAAGGTTTGGTAACGGCTAATGCTTCATGCTAAAATATAACCTTTATTATGAATATTTCATGTCACTGATAGTTTAAGTATGTGCCTCATGCTTATATTGTAATTTTAGCTCAATTTGTTCAATATTTATTTTATTTTATTTTAAAGAAAAAAAACTTTGATGAACGGGATCTGTATTTTGGCCCGGACAAGTCTGTAAAATTATCCAGAGCCCAAAAAGGGTTTATGACATACCCATGTCATTTATAACTTGAAACGAAGGGTAGATCTAAGACAACATACTGACGAAACATAGAAGCCAAAAATGAGGATCATGAATCTGAGCTGAAGCACTATGAAGGATTGTCAACCTGCATGAAGTGTAAGGAGCTTGATGCCATAAAAGATAGCAACAGACATGGTCTTTTACAGATTTGTCGGTCAGGGATTTAAGAAAGACTTATGCTGTTACATTTCCTACCTTCTTCCATTGTCTTTGCAATTGTCGCATTTTTCTTCAATGGGGTCTTTCTGTTCTTTTGCGTTGTCTCTTGTCTGGTGTCGCCGAGTTTCTCTCCAGCCAACAGAGTTTTCCCTTCCTGGGGTGACAAAATGACACATTAGAGCTTCTAAATACATTATAGAACATGGAGACAGAGCAAATACACAAGTTTCAAAACATTTGTTCTGTAGAATAAGTACATGTTGTATTCTTTGTGCTGGTCTCTCCAATCCATCTTCATGGATTGTTTGATGGGTGCCTTTGCTTCTTTATAGCTCTTTAGGTCGCGAGTCTGCGTTCTACCACATCCAACTTTTGCGACCTGATCTGCTTTTTCATTTATAAGGATTCTACAGTAGACAGGAATCTACTGTAGGACTAGATCTGTTTTTTTGGGGACAACAATCCGATGTATTTTATTTCATGTGAGAGTCTTATCTTGTTTGGGGCATGGGATGGCTTGGAGTATGCCCCTGGAGTCTGTTAGAATGACCGTTTTCCATGCAGCTGTTTTTCGCTAACAATCCTCATTGCTGCACGAACAGATGTTGCTTCAGCTCTGAAATTAGTACAGGTATCTCTTGCTGGTAAGAAGTGATTTTATATGTCACCTTTGGAGTGTGTGATGTATTGTAGATTCCACTGCCTCCTCTTTCTTCACTCATCGAGACCGATCCATCTGTGTACACGTGTCCAGGAGTTGTTAGGGTACCATCTCTTGAGCTAAGGTAGAATGTCGATTTTTTGTTCAGTTGCTGACTACTTACCTTTCTTCGTTGTCCTTGAAATCACCCCAAATTATTTTGGACAGGTCCTAATTCCATATACATAGTTCTAGAATGAGTGCAATGCACTTTCCTGAACAGTAATCCAGCCAGCACCCATTTACATCTGAGTTGACTGGAGTGCTCTGGTAACAGAAGTTGAACCCTGAATCGTTGCAGCAATACAGCGGGTAATCTACTACTATGCTAATCAGAATAATAATATCTATTTTAACCTTCAGCACACCCCAGTCAAGATCATCTTGACACACTCGGCCTACAAAAACAGTGTACGGATATTTTTTTAATTTTTTGAACGGAGTCACTCCCGACAGCCATTTTTTACTGCTGAATACATACTCCATATATACACGATATTTTGCCAGTTAAAGTATCGTATGTGCGATTACAAATGGCTTCTGAACAGTTTTAATTTTGTATACGCCGTTTGGACCAAGCCGACTTTTTGCGAAAGGGGAAGTAGGTTGTTGGGGAAGATCTTTATCGAGTAGATCTGTTTATTTTGTTTGTTTAAATGAAAGAACTACGTTTGAATTGGAAACTAACAGTTGTGTCGATATTGTAAACACAGTATCGATACGTTGATGTGGTTTTCATGGTTTTCTATCGAAGCGACTAGGCCTAGTGGTCGAGCCCAAATTTTTTCAGAGATTTTCATAAATTTCAACTTCATCTTTAACAAACACACAACAATAACATCCACATGTTCGTTTTGCAATTGTGTGTCTACATGCAAGAAAATCATATTTATTGACAAACAAACATAAAAGTTACAAATTTTGAAAGACACTACCATAGCGACTAATTAAGAAAATTAATTTTTTTTTTAAATGCGGCGTGTAGAAGGTTAAAATCATAAAAATGCCCAACTGTGTTTTTGTGCAATTGTTAATTCATATGAACATTAAATTTGTATTTTTCAGCAGACATTCTCACTTTTCTATTCAATGTAGGTCCTTTTTATTTTAATTTGGCTTGGCTTTGTTCGTTCTCAATCTCCCACTACCAAACCCTGAAAGGGCTTAAGTAGCAGAATGTAGTCCAGATAACAGAATGCGCTATGTCGTAGTTTACAGCTTGACTGTGATATTTGCACCTTTCAGTCCAACACATCCGACTTCAGCAAGCATTTTTTGAGTACCGGTTTAGCATTCCCTCTTTGATCCCTTCTCCTTAGCCAGTCTGCAGCCTGTTATCCAGGATCACCACGTGGAGGTGTAGAAGGGTCTTGGCAGCTCTGGTTCGCTGGCAATCAGCTATGGGTCGCTGACCACTGCAGATCAGGCGCTGCCTTATTGTAATTTAACCTTTAGGGCCTTGAATTATAAAAGTACGGAAGTTCCCACAACCAGTGAATTATTTTTCAGCATGTCATGTTTTTCTAGGTTGTTCACTTTGAAAATCTGTATTTATTTGGTTTGTTGTAAAAATATGATTTTTTTGTGTGTAGAGACATAAATGAATAAAGAACTACATGGTGTTATTGTTTTTGATGTGTGGGTGTGTGTTAGTGTATGAGATACAAGAAGATGAATGTGACAATTTTTTTTTAAAAACCGCAACATTTCGATTTTGCCCATTTCGCAGGGAATCGGGACCGTTGGAATGTGAAAATCGTTTCAGAACGCTGATAGTTTTTCTTACAAGATTGTCAAATCTGCTATTTTCCCTTACAAATGTAGTTAATACGGCTAAATAAACAAATTAAACCGATGGAGCTCCCAAAAATATGGTGGAACAACTTACCTTTATCACCCGCAATAATGGAATAATCCGCAAGTCATCCCGAAAACGCAAACACGTAGTTTCAAAATCGCTTTCACAAGTCACTTTACGGCCATTTTAGGTTGTTTACAACGGCATCCCTATATATAGATTCAAAATGGCCGTATTTCAACCGGTGTTGACACAGCAATGCTCTAGAATAATTTTTTTTACGACGATCGGCAAATTTTCTCATCGCGTGTCTGTTTAGGTGGACTTGGAGTATTTTTACTTGTCCACCTATGCGGACATTGGTGCCTTAACCTTACGCACTCCACATTATTTTTGAAAAAAATTTGACCTAATTAATTTTCTTAATTAGTCGCTGTGGTAGTCGTCTTTCAAAATTTGTAACTTTTATGTTTGTTTGTCAATAAATATGATTTTCTGATGTGTAGATACACAATAGCATAACGAACATGTGGGTGTTATTGTTTTTGTTGTATGTTTGTTAGTTTTTGAGATTTAAAAAGATGAAGTTGAAAATTCATGAAAATCTCGGGAAAAATTTGGACTCGACCACTAGGCCTAGTCGCTTCGATAGAAAACCATGGAAACCACAACAACGTATCGATACTGTGTTTACAATATCGCCACAACTGTTAGTTTCCAATTCAAACGTAGTTCTTTCATTTAAACAAACAAAATAAACAGATCTACGCGATAAAAATCTTTCTCAACAACCTACTTCCCCTTTCGCAAAAAGTCGGCTTGCTCCAAACGGCGTATACAAAATTAAAACTGTTCAAAAGCCATTTGTAATCGAACACACGATACTTTAACCGGCAAAATATCGTGTATATATGGAGGGCGTAGTCAGCAGTAAAAAATGGCTGTCAGGAGTGACTCCGTTCAACAAAAAAATAATTTTTTCCGCACACCGTTTTTGCAGGCCGAGCTGGTTAGAAGGGATCGGACAAGGGCGTGCTTAAGGTTAAAGGTAATAGAATATTTAATTTTCAGAGTATGAGGGAATGAACAAGAGTTATCTCCGTGCACTTAAGAAATCCAGGATATATTTCCCACTTCAAGGATTAGGGTGGGTGTAATGCGTTAACATGCATATATATGAACACATGATCAAATGTAAACGTACTTTGGCTGTTGCAGCCATTGTAGAATCTTTTGTCAGCTTTGTCTTTTTGGTTGCTGGCTCTGGTGTCTTTTCCCTTTCTTCTGCCTTTTTACCATCAACATTTTCTGTCTCCTGCACAAAATAGATACAACAGTTAAAACTAAGCTTTCAGGTGCTATTATCCTGAATAATCATTGAACATTTTGAAACATTTGACTTGACCCACTACCACAGTGTCAGCTCTTGGTGATTTTGATATGCAAAACTGCAGTTCTGATTAGTTCATCTTGTCTGCCATAAAGGTTGCTTTCAATGGATTTGTTCTTAGGCAGGACCAATTGTCAATTGTCTCATCTTTTGCAGCACTGGAAAGGACAACAGGTGATATTCTCCAGATACAGGTGATGTTCCCCAGATACAGATGGGTATTTGCAGTGTATTCAATTTGGTTTGTTCATTAGATCTATTATATTTCTATGGAAGTTGAGTAAGCAGTGATGTGTTCTTAGAAAACATGTTTAATGCTTACATCATTTTTAATATGCTGACAGATGATTGACAAGCTTTTTTCGGTTTTATTTGCATTTATTCTTTGTTTTGCTGCAATAATGAAAAACATGCCCCTTTGTTGTAACAACTTAGGCTGGATAGAGCAGTAATACAGAATGTACATGCAAAGCAAATGGTGCAACATTCAAGAAGGGAATGACACACCCAGTTCTAATCAGAAAAGGAGTATGGCAGTGTAATAGCCAAACAAACCTATTGAATAAATATCAGCACAGAACACGTCCAGTTTCTCATATTTGTGACATATTATTACAGAGGGCAGCAGAAGCAAAAAGAGGCATTCAGTGAAAAACAAACTTCCAACATCAACATTGAGCTGCATAAAAGAATAATCATCAAACATATCATATCCGTAGGCATTCTATGAGTCTGAAACATAGACTCGAAACAAAAAGGATGAAGTAACCCTAGAAGCTTTGGAAATGTTAACAGAAAAAAAAAAAAAAAAAAAAAAAGATCAAACAAGCAAGTGATTAAATGATATTTGAGGGTACACCTGATGAAGTATTCAAAAAGGTAGATTGTCTTGGCCACAATGAGGCCTACTATTGAAAATACCTGGATGCAAAAAACAGGGAAGAAGACAATGCAAGAAAAAAAGTACATTCCAGTCGTGCAGAATTATGCTGATGAAGAGAACTGTTGAAAACAGTTGCATGACAAGATCAGACCACCTGAACAACCGTCCATGGACTGACTAACCTGCTGATGGTGAATACTGGTTGGTCAGTTTGTGACTTTCTGGTATCATAATGCATCAAGCAGGAGATACTAACAGATGACGTTCACCATAGTGAATAAATTAATTATGTTCCGTGTGTGGATTCTGGGGAGGATCAATACAACTGCTCGTAAATGCATGTTGCAAAAGTGTGTTGGATGGAGTGGTAAATCAAATCGCAACATAAACCCCCTAAGCAAAAGTACACAAAAACTTTCAGTAATGGGCCAACAGTAGTGTCTCTATACTTAATCAGAAATGATACTCTAGCAGGTTAAGGGTCAGCGTTCCTGGATTAAATTCTCTGTTTTAAAAAAAGTATACCCCTTCTATTTCTATCTTCATGATGACTTCTGTCACATCATTCACAGTTGTCACGGACAACAGAATGTGGATGTAAAGATTTTATATACAATTACTAAGACAAATAGCAGATACTTACTGTTGGTTTGTCCTTAAGTCCTTGTGTATCAATCAATTCATCTACTCCTTGTGATTTCAAGTACTCGATTCCCTCCTGCAACAAATGACAAGTAGATGTCACAAATATGTGCAAGTCAAACATAATATAAAGATGAATCCATCATAAAAGATATCACAGTACAATAAAACAAATGGACAAGTTGCACGAAAAACAGAGTTATTGAGGTGAACAAACTTCGCTAAACTTGTCTTTGAACTCTGGCTTGCCCTTGTCACCTAGTAGGTGACATTTTATTTTTGCACAATATTTTAAGTGTAAATATATACATATAATCAGGACATCTACTCAATGTGGCAGTTAACAATCACCACTTGTATACTTCAAATCCTATTTTGGGTCTTTATTGTATATCCGCAGCACCAAAATTTTGGAGATGGTTTACAGATTTATCCATTTATACTGCAGAGCTTCAGGTGTCGTCATCTCATACTCATTTCAGACAGTCAGTAGTAAACAAATATGTGACAAAGAATACGTGTTCTTCTTTGTACGCTGTCAGACATCAACTTGAATTTGTTCTAAGAAAGCAGCCGTCATCCTGAGGCTGTCGACATTGCCATAGAGATTGTCTAGTGTTGGCATCGATGATGGCCACCTGTGCTTTCTCTGGTCTTCGCATGACGGGCAATTTTTCAGCAAATGTTCCGGAGCTATCTTCACAGTTCCACAGCTGCATTCGTTAGTAGAACCTATCTTTAGATTATTGAATTGTTGATACTTCAGTCTATTGTGGCGTGTGCGGAGTCTGCTCCACCATCTGCTCTCAACTGGTAATCAACATAATTTAATGTGTAGCCAGATGTTTCCCATTAGTTCCTGTATCTGGCCTTAAAAACCTTTTGGATTCTTATTAGTTCACACTTGAATCTGGTAGTGGTAACCTTCCACCCTATTTGGCCAAGTCTGTCTGCCCCCTCGTTGCCTTGAATGTTACAGTGGGATGGGACTCACTGTACCACGATTTTTTTTGGGGGTGGACGGCTGACAGAGTACTTCTATTCTAATTCTGTGTTCGTTCTCAATCCCCTGCTACTAAGCTCTGAACAGTGCTTTATAAATAACAGGATGTAGTCCGGAGAATGGATTGTGTTGTGTCGTTAGTTTACAGTTTGACTGCAATATTTGTACCTTTTCGATTAGACAACTGTCTTCGGCAGTGACAAGAGTACTAATATTAGGTCATTTAGTTCTATTTTTCTGGCTCTTTAGTGCTGTAACCATGGAAAGGACATCTATAAAAAAAAAAGATTACCCGGCTTTCATTGCTTTCGCCCGTCAGCATAGCTTCTATTGTAGCCTTCAATGCATCTGCTCTGCAATTACTTGAGAATTTTCGTTGCCACTTACAGCATCAACTTTCTGCTGTTTGTTAAGATCAGAAGTACCCCTCTACCTCCATTTTCTCATGTGTTTGTTGCAAAACTGTCAGTGTATGCATGGTCAGTGCTTGGGTAGTTATTCTCTATGTATCTCAGGGTAATGACTATCTTTTCCTTTTCAGTCTGACTGTTCTTATATCTGACACCTGGTATATTTTCTATCACCTCTGGGGAAGGGATGTCGCTTCCAGATAGGTTTACATACAGTAAGGATGGGCTCTGGTGTTGATTTGGCATTCATATGGTTCTCTCATTTTTGTTTTGGCTGTTTCTACAAAATTACTCCACTTTAGCCTTCCTTTTCCAAATCCATTTAGTCTTTCATGCATGGTCTGTCTTCTTAATTTCTCTGCTTGCTGCTTGGCTCTGCTCTTCTATCGTTCATTGTATCTTTGTAATCTTCTCCAGTTCTACAATTGATGTTGACTTCATGCCTCCTGTTATAAATCGCATGGCTTAGTTTGGAAGTTGATTTTATCGGAAAAGAATACAACAGCCAATACAACAGCAGATTAAGTACAAATAAATAGAAAACACAGAGCTGGTAACTCGTTACAACAATGGCTGGATTTTAACCAAGGCGCGTTGGTAGACAAAAGAACAATGGAAATCAAATTTATTTAATCATGCAGAATATAAGGCCAAATAATATCACATCCTGTTTGCAATAACAGATGCTTCAGTCAAATGATCATGTGTCCGATTTGTTCCCCTTGAACCATAGGGCAATCATAGGTGCTCTCCATGTGTTCTAATTCTGTGCGGTCTTCTTGAGTTACATCCACAAGATTGAATTGACTTCCTCCTCGACTGAATACTATTTGCCTGATTACTACTAGGTGGTTTTTTTTAAACTTCCCACCAGCATCTTTTCATGTTGGTTCATATCCAATGCATATCTTGTTATGCTATCCTGTTTCTTTCTGAGAGAATGTCCTACACATTCCCACTTTCCTGCTGTATTGGTTGTGTACTTTCACATAGACTTGTGTTTGTCGTTACATTCAGACATCTAACATGAAGTATGTGAGACACTTGCTAATGAGTCAATGACTTTGTCCCATACTTAATGTTAGACAGTATGAGAAGTAATAAACTCAGCTCTGTGGCAAAGAATTCACCAACCAATACTGTTGAATGGTGATGATAGACGGTGGAGATTCATATTACACACGCCATAAAGAAACGTTCATGCATTAGATAAGATCTCACACAAGAGAAATGGGGTCTGGGCAAACTGCAGATCTAGTAGGTCTATATTTCAAATGGAATCAGGAGTAACTTGTAAGTGTATTTTACTTCACTGCAAGACTTTCATTCAATCATTCAGGCTTGTCTATCAACTTTAGGGTATCAAATGGAACACAATCATGTGAAAAGAAAATGAACAGATCCAACTATATTTGTCTCCAATAAGCAAAAAATGAGAAAACTGTCCTAATACTAAAAACAATTTAAAAACAGCAAACTATATTTCTTCAAGCAACAATTGATTGAAGCCCCAACTTGATGACAAGTTGTCAAAATGTTTTCTTGTCCTAAATTTCCACAACATTGCCGTGTTTCTCCAACAGTTCTAAATCTAGTTTAACATTGGCTAAAAAGCATCATTACAATCCTTAAAAGAACATTCTGTTTTTTCTTTGATTCCTTTGTTCATATGAATTAGAACCCGATTGGTATTACTATTGAATAGTTCACTAAGTTCAGCGAATTAATCTACCTTTTCTTTCATTTTCAACGTGACTTCTGTTCTTGATGTGGAGGCTGTAATTCTCATAGGAAAATATAAAGACTAAGACTACTAGACATTTGAGAGTATCTGCTTCTATTTGATGACTTAATTGTCTATTACATATGACTGAAATATTTATAAGCAGTAAACAAAATTTCAAACTAATGAAAATGAATTCAAAAGTGAACCTCCCGCCAAATCTAAATTTACAATAACGTTTGTGGCTTCTAAACGCCAAAATGGCCCTTTGAGACAAATTTCGTCTTGTTTTGTCTCGCATGTTTATATAATAAAATATAACTGTTTCTGCTAAAATTTGAATTTTAGAGATATATAATAAATTTAATACACGGGTGAAAACAAAATGCGTTCAAATTAAGCTAAACGGACATTGCTTTGTGCCCGATTTTACGTTCTAAAATAGTTTCATGACCTTGCATGCCAACAGCCGCCATTTTGAAAATTAAGAACCTATGTAAATTTCAAAAAATTAATTACACTCTTTGAATGCAGAACATTCTCCGACATAAAGCTAGTAACAACAACAACAATTGTACAATTTATTTAATACTAATTTATAGATAGATAGTGGGTTCACGTGGAAACTGCTTTCGATTACACGAAAGTGGGCCAGCATTTACGCTGCAGATGCAGGCTTAAAATGGCGAACTATCAGCTACAAGTGCACTCACTTTCAATTGCCATTTACAAAAGATCTAAGCAACAAAAACTGAACTTACCTTAGCAGTTGTTTGCATAGTCCCTTCACGACCAAGACCTGGCTTAACGTCAGTCATTTTGTTGTTTGTATTTTATGAGATTTAATGCCGAAAGGCACTATCAAAACGTAAGTTTCACACGAGGCGGTGGACAGCTGAATCGTGGAAGCGTTATCACGTGACACAGTATCTCGACTTTGATTGGCTAGTTAAAGGGAGGCTGTGCCAAAGCGGGAGTACAAAAAT
Source organism: Ariolimax columbianus (assembly GCA_036924085.1). Taxonomy (NCBI): domain Eukaryota; kingdom Metazoa; phylum Mollusca; class Gastropoda; order Stylommatophora; family Arionidae; genus Ariolimax; species Ariolimax columbianus. Next base: position 86,389,679 of record JAVGWX010000005.1, read on the forward strand.
CTTTGGTAGGAAAATGTAAACAACACGCTGGCAGCAAGAACAAATATTTCTCTGTACTTCTGTCCAAATGTATCTACATTATTATAAAATGTAAGATTACTATTTCTGTCTGGGAAAACTCTTATGTCCATAGATAGTATACATTACATGGCTCCTGCAGTCAGTTTATTATGTCTTTTCTCACTCCAGTAGGATCGTTGGGTCACTTATTACAGTTGATGCCCTTACAATAAGCATGTATGTATGGATGCAGGTATGTATGTATATGTGTATGTATGTCTGTAAGTATACATGGGTGTAAGTGTGTGTATGTATGCATATACGTATACATATATGTGTGTGTGTATGTGTATGTATGGATATATTTGTATGTGCCTGCGTGTGAAAAGATATATATATGTGCAAAAATTAATAGGTATGTATCAGCAAGTACACATGTTCATTCATTTATATGTGCATTCCTTTATGCTTTCACAAATAAATGTATGTCACCTTTCACCTCACAAAGTGTAACTCCCACCATCTCACGTTTCATCTCATGGGAATTTTCACCTCACATCATACACAATTTTGTTTTAAAATTAATTGTGCAATAAAGAATTTACAACAACAAATTCGATAAAATTAAAAGACTTTCTATTTCTGTGCTCTTGTAGAGGTGGCTTTTTGGGACACTGTTTTATATGGTGAGGTTGTAAGCCCATGAATAATCCTATTTAATTACGTTTCACGATACACATGGTAAGGTGCTTAAGCTCTATTCTTTCCTCCGCAGAAATGAATCATGGAATCCATACGAGATCAGAGGCCACTTTGAAAAAATAGCTTATTTGTATCGTAGCCAAGTTTAAAAGAAAAATACCACTGTAACCTTCAAAGCATGTTGTAAAAGGAAACTAAAATTGATTGTACACCGTCACTGCAAATGCAACGATACATGTCCACTGCAAAGGGACCAGCTGTAGTAATGTATGTTTCATTCAATGGATCCAAAATGCGAGTCATCATTTGCATCTATAATGAAGTCTTCCAAATCTATTTAAAAGGATTTCGCCGAAGCTATAAATATATATAATTGTTCCTCTCTGATGATCCTGCAGCTCGTTGGTTATAATTGCCTCTGCTCCATCCTCTCTTGCGCCCCCATTTTCTATAACCTCGTTCGATTTCAAAGTTCTGCAGTCTGTGAATTCCTGATTGGTTTATTGCAAGTCGTCCTTCAAAATGCAACTCTTATTTATATCCTGTGTACCAAAATGAGTAATTGTGAAGTCAAGATGCCCTCTTTTTCGTTGCCCTGCACACCAGCATGACCAGGGCAGTAGATTCATATCAGCCCTTGCAGGTTCGATGTCTTTATAACTGCCATCCACTCATGTCTTAGCCAACCATTTTGTACACCTTCCGCAGTAAGGATTTGGAGTATGACATGGGGCCAGTCCCTGTTAAACAGGTCTCAGATAGCCATCTTATATCTGCAGTCAAAGTTTCCATCTCCATTCTCGTACCAGAGGTTGTTGTTCTGTACGTCCCACACTGTTCAGCAACAACCTGATCTCTAACTCTAGCATGAAGCCCATCCAGATATGTCACTGTGTGGTACCGATCAGTCGTTACACATGATGGCATCGCTGTTATCATTGTTATAATTTATCAGCTAATTAACCTCGAGCTACGTCTTCCCGTTGCACATCTCTCTGCATTCCCTGCGCAGGGTTGTGATGTCTCTGTGGCTATCTTTCATTCTGACAACAGAGTGAACTCATTCTTCTTTCTTAACTATCGTCTCAACTGTGGTCACCTGTCCAATTGTTCTCTCTTGCCTGTGTTATATAGGACACACCTCACTTGATTCTTGATGTATAATATGTTATTGTGCAGTGTGTGCCACCTATTTATGGTAACCCATGTATATGCTATGTCATGTACCAACTTATATTTTGATGTCACATACAAAAGTCACATCATGTGCGACATCTTTAAGTTCGGGATATCTAGTTAGTGCATTCCAAAACCAGTCGCACGCCTTCCTTCTTGTTACTATCTAATCGTCCACGCTGTAATCTTGATGGTGTGATGATGCCCAGTCCGTAATCAACAAATGATAGTACTATCTGACGATATAGGATGAAAAGCAGTCGTTGTTCCAAGCTTGTCCCTGTCAGTTTTGAGTGCTCCCAGGCTTCGCTCATGTCTGTATGGTCTGGCCGACGTTGTATTTTTATGAAAGGCTACGATCCAAAGTTACTCCGGGGTATTTCAACCTACCACACCTGTTTATGGCACATGCATTAAAGGTGACACGTGTAAGGTCAGCCTTAAATATAGAATTATTAAAGAAACACCACATCATTCAGACCTTGTTATGATTGATCTGGACACTTTCGCGCTACCACATCGAGATTGGTTGCAAGGTCGCCTGAATGTCTCTGACCATCTCATGGCTATCTGAGCCAGCCCTGCACGTTAGAATGTCATTTGTAAATGTTAGTGTTCACCCTGGTCCTCTGTGTTGAATGTTGACCACAGTAATTGTATCATCACCATTCCTTTGTAGAACGTCGCTCCCATCACAGCTCGTCTGAAAGAAACTCGCTCTGTTATCAAATCTCCAGCCTCCGTCAAAGTCGGCCTAGGCATTCCGGGGTATCTTGGTGCCATCGTCTTTTCGGTTTTTCCTGTCTTTTCTGTCCCGTACCATACCTTCCATCACTGTCCACTCAAGACTGCTGTGTCTCTTGATGGGACCAACGTTTTTCAGTTTTCTGGCCATGATGGAAACCGTAAACCAGTTCTCTTCTATGTTCAACTCTTGCCAAATGTCTATATTTATCCTTCTCTCAGTCCAGGATATTCTGAGAATCTTTCTGTAACATTTTGACTCGAAGAACTCAATTATCTTTCTAGATATTTTGGTAACCGTCCATGGTTCGTAGTCATATGCTGTCACGGGAAAGACACAGGCTCTCAAGACTTTTACTTTTATCGTTTTGCTGGTGGTTATGGCATAGTTTCTTCTGCGTTGTCATGGCTAGTCTTCTTCTGATTTCTTTTGAGCAGTCGCCAGTATTTTGATTCTGGAGCATATATTCAAAATTCGTGACCTGGTCTATTTTGTCATCAACTATTGTAAATTTATGTTGACATCGTGTTTTGCCAGTGGTCATTGTCTTTGTTTTGTTTATGTTTATAAATATATTTTGATCTGCACTGTATCTTGATAGTGTCACTGTGTCATCTGTGTATCGTAACTCTGGGATCTCGTAACCGTCAACTGCAAATGGATCGTCTTCTCTAACGTTTCTCATAATATATTCTGCATAGATGTTATATATATATATATATATATATATATATATATATATATATATATATATATATATATATATATATACTTGATATTATGATTCAATTAGACGGATTCTATGTACAGGAAAACCCATTTCTTTCATAATGATCCACAGGTTCTGATGTTTTACTGTATCGAATGCTTTGGTGTAATCAATGAAGCACGTGTGCATGTCTACGTTAAACTCTTTACATTTTTCATAAACATTCCTCAAATTGAATATGTCATCTCTGGTCCCTCTCTTTTCTAAATCTTGCTTAGACTTCAATAATTTCAGATGCAAATCTTTTCTCTGATTTACGCTGTTTCAAACAGTGCATTAAGATCACAAAGACCACCCGGTTTTTCGCATCCTCCAGGTCGAAAGGGACCGTGTCTGTTTCCTGTCTCAATTAATCTATCAATAGTACGCTTAGGCAACCATGGCCCATCGCGTCGAAAGACCGTGTCCATGACCGCGTCTAATGGCCGCGCCCCAGGCGGTCTGCAGTTCTGTTGGGGAGGTGGCGATCTGTTTTAGCCAGGTGTTGCGAGGGCGGCCCCGAGGACGTCTCCGGGATGAGCACGCTTCTTCCCGTAACTTGCCCCCACAGCTTTCCGGACATCTCGTGGGCTGGGACTTTCCAGGAGATGCGAACAACGTGACCGAAGAGAGAGACAGAGTGCCAACGGCGATCAATCGTTGAGACAATGCCTGCAAGTTGAGTATGTCGAACTACGTCGCTGTTGGGAATCATATCATGCCAGACTATCTCGAGGATGCGCGTCTGGTTGTGCCGGTGGAAGGCCTCACGATGATGCCGGTCCTGCTGTAGTAGTGTCCAGGACTTGGAGCCATACAGAAGAACGGGAACAATGCAGGAGGAGTAAATAGAGAGTCTTCACTGGGAAGGATACCCAGATCGGCGAATCTGTCTATGGATGCGGCATATTGGGCTGCCAAACTAGCGTTGGTGCGCAGGGATTCTGTGTCGTTTCTGGCAACTTATGCAGTCTTGTTGTGGTATCTTGGCAAGACTGCCACACTAGCGACGAAGAGAAGATGATCAGTGATGGCAGGGGCCTCGGTTCCGCAGTGAATCCTGTACGACCTGATGAGACCTGGGTTTCTAGACAGGGTGTTATCCAGCTCCTCTCTGGTCCTATGATCGTTTGATTTCTATGTGAACCAGTGGGATACCTTCCGTCTGAACCAGGTGCCCGCTTTCCTGATACCAAAAGAGGCACAGAAGGAGAGGAATCTGAACTGGAAAAATTCATGCCCCTCATATGCAAATGTCCCAGCTTTATCCCATTGTTCCTTCGTTGGTCTGTAACTCTCAAGAGTATCATCTGGAAGGTGTTCACCTTGTAGATGAGATATTAGTTTTTCAGCCTACCATCTTTTCATGCAACTGAAAATAGACTTCATGTAGAGTGATTATTATATAGCTGCTGAAGAATATAGGATCCTTGCCAAGGTTAGGGTATGGGTGCAGATAGCTATGGATTTAGTCTTCAGGGCACTGATGCCTTTTCTATGAGAGTTTAAGGATTTTTCACATTTTTTAATCTTCACATTGCTGTTTGGTTAATTGGTTGGTTATTGATCCAGCGGCATATGGGCTCCTGCCCTTTGGCCCAATGTCATATAGTGGTATTTGCATGTGTTTGTAAGCTGTTGTTTAGTTACATACAAAGGGTTAAATTTTTTTGGCCTCGAAGAAAGAAACTCTTTTCTAACACTGGCAAGCGCCGGACATTAAAAAAGATGATGTTCAAACTCTGGAGTATGCTCTGATTGGAATCTGTTCAAGTAGCTTTTAAGTTGCATATGTTGAGTGCGAAGTCGGAAAATTGTGATTTGGTCATTCCATTTCGGGAGCTTGATGTTGTCTTTGGGATTTGCGATGGCCATATGTTTCTCTCCTAGTATTTCCCATTGCTAATCTATTCAGCCAGTCCTCTTTGTTCGCAGTCTTCAGAAGTTGTTTGGCTGTCTGTAAGGTTGTTGGTGTGTATTGTTGTTCTTGACTTGATCCATTCTTACGCTGTCTGTCTGCCTTGTCATTGCCAGGTGCATTTGAGTGACCATGGATCCATTGTATAACTATTCTGACCTCATGGGATGTGAGAAGTTGGTTGGCATCTAGGGATATTTGGGTAAGTTCAGGTCTACAGTGACCGCCATCTTTCAGAGCTTGAAGGGCAGATAATGAGTCTGTAAAGATTACCATGCTTTGGGCTTTTGATGGCAAAGCATCAATCCTCAAGTGGTACAGAGCTACTTCTAATGCTGCTATTTCTGCCTCATAATTTGAACATATCTCCCCACGGGCATCAAAAAGCTTATTAGATGTTCTGTCTGGATACTCTATGTATACTCCATATTCTGCTTTAATGGTGGCTTTAAAAGTAGATCCATCAGTATAGACATGTATCCATTCTTCTGGGTAGGTGTCAATCGTACTCTGTGATGCTCTCATAAGACTGACTGGATCAGCAGTTCTCGTTGTATTATCTGTTAGTTTTGTTTGAATTTTTGGCATTTTAAAACAAGTAAATGGGTGTCAATTTCCTGTTGCTCTCTGTGTTTCATGTCTTTTGTTTGGCACGTGATATGTGTCACTGACGTGGTGGAGGAGAGACTTTTGTTTTATTCTTTGCTTTTGTTACCATTTTTCTACAAGTCTTCTATTGGGGTGGTCTTTGCCCGTTATTTTCGTTCCTCCCATAAACTTCCATGGAAGCCACATCTCTCTGCTTCTCAAATGGTTCTACATTCACATGAATTTCATGTGCAGCAGTGAGCGTTGGCCTCATTGCTCCACTAATAAGGCGCGTGACATTGTTCTGCACTCTGTCTAGGAACTCTACATTAGTCCGTGAGCATGTTGTCAGGAGCGCACTGCTGTATTCTAAAGCAGAGCGTACATATCCAAAATTTCTGGTTTGCAGAAGATTGCCTAGACTGCAATTTCTGTTTGACAAATCTGAGACTTATATTTTACTTGGCTACATCGTGGCTATTGTCTTTTCACAGTTTATCTTCAGTTTCCACATTTGGCAATACTCATGCAGTCATCTCAGGTCAGGTCATCCCGTAACCAGTGAGGTCGTTGGGGCACACATGAAGAAATCCTCACAACCGCACGCTACCCTATTCTGTCAGCGGCCGCTACCTGTGCCTCTTCTGGTCGGAGATTTCTCCATTCTTTTATGTTGTCCTCCCACCTCTTTTTGGGACGGCCTCTTCGTCGTCTGCCTTGCACCTTTCCGTGCAGGATCGTATTTGCAAGACCATTTGATCTCGATATGTGACCCTACCAAGCGAGTTTCCTTCTTTTGACAGTTGTCAAGAAGTCTTCAATAGGCCATTTAGGTGTTGTAATTCAATCTCGTATTTGTTCATTTGTAACTCGATCTTTGTACGTGACGTTTAAAAGTCTTCGGAAACATCTCATCTATAAGGCATGTATCCTTCGCTGGAGGTCAGCTGTAACTGACCATATCTAACAAGCATAGAGAAATATTGACAGGACCAATGTACGCATAATCTGATTTTCGTGCATAGTGCTAACCGTTTATCTTGCCTGATTTTGCTAAGCCGTGTAAGCGCCGTTATTGTCTGTGCTATTCTGGCCAACACCTCACATTTTGATTCTTCATAATTGACAATCGAACCCAGATATTTAAAACGGTCGACCACTTCGAGTTCCTGGCCATTAGCTTTTATCCTGCTGTTGAAACCCTCGTCGTTCTTGGTCATTAATTTTGTCTTTCCATCGTTTATCTCCATACCATAGTCAAGAGCTGTTCCATCGAGCCTTTTGACCCAATCCTAGAGTTCTGCTTCTGAACCCGCCAACCCGTCGATGTCATCTACAAAATGAAGGTTAGTAATCGTTTGGCGCCCCCCCCCCCCCCCACCTATCTTGGAGAGCGTACAACTCTGTCTCACACCAACTGATGTGCGAAACCAGTCCCCACGCCAACCATTCACAAGAAATGCGTTAGGCGCCTTGTCGTACAGGCGTTCAAGAGGACCGTTATAATATCTCCGTTGATTTTATACATACTCACGGTTGCCCATAGCGCTTTATGCCATACCCTATCAAGCACCTTCTTTAAATCAACAAACACATGATGCAGATTTTGCTGCTGTTCTAGATATTTCTCGCTTTGCAGCCTTAAAAACTGTTTGTTGATTTCAAGTCTTCTGAGGTCTCCATTTAATCTTTGTGCTGCACTTTCTACATCTTCATGGCTCTCCATGCTCGATCATAGGCCTATTGTAAGTCGAAGAAGATTACTACTATATGTTTCTTATTTAGGAACCCATTGTGAATTTTCCGTGTTAACCCGAAAAGCTGGTCTTCTGTGTTCTGATGCCTGCATGTTCATGACAAATGATTTCAGAACTCTCAAGGAACCAGGCATGCATTTACCATTCTTTCTGCTAATTTTCCAGGGCATGATGTTAATGAAACGGCACGACAGCTTTTTAGTTCATCTGGAGGTTTGTTGCCTTTCAGGATCGGGATAACATATGCATTTTTTCCAGTCTTTGGTTAGTTGTCCATTTCTCCAAGTCATGTTGATTAACTTGAGGACTGTGTCTTTCCTCAATGAGCCCAGGTGAGATATCATTTCATTATGGATCTTGTCTGGCCCAGGAAACTTTCTAGGTTTTATTTTCTTCATACCTTGTAGAAATTCCTGCATACTAAAGTCATCTTCAAAGATGGAGGCACTAGCGGTTGGGACTTTCTCTTGACGTTTCAAGTGTCCTAGACGTTCTTTGTGTAACTCAAAAAGATTTCCTGTCTGTTCATAGAGGCAAAATACCGGTTGAAGTGCTCTACTTTTGTCTGGTCTTCAGTGATTATTCTTTTACCGTTTATCACTGGCTTAGCATTTGTTCTTTTTCTGTTTCCAGACAAATTGTCCATCAATGTCCAGTCTCTCTTCCCAATGTGCTTTAGGTCAAGTTTTGCACATGTTGATGGCCATTTTACATTTTTTGCATTTTTAACTATGAGTTTGACCTTTGCACATAATTTGCTGTAGAGGATCTTTGATTCTTGTGCTGGTGCTCTCTCGAGGGCTGTTCTTGCTTCATTTCTTTCAGATATGACAGCTTGCATTTCTTTAGTGTAGAATGGTTTGTATGACTTCCTACTGCCATTGGGATGTTTTGTGATGTTGCATTCAGAATAGATCTTTTCACCCCATTATTGAGTGTTTCTACACTGCTGCTGTCGATATAACCAAGCAGGTAGTCAGATGATTTTTGGAATAGTCTCCAGTCAGCTTTACCAAAGTTCCAGCGAGTTTTCTGTTTGTAGCTTTACTGGGAATGGTTATGGTGTGAGGATTGGCCTGTGATCACTTCCAACAATGTCATCAAGAACTTGCTGGTTGCAAGAGTCTATCAAATCAGAGGAACAGATCGTTGTCATGTCGACCGAGAGAGAGAGGTGGGCCTCGTGCAGCAGAGTTGGGGTTGAGTTTGCATTCTGCAAAACATACATTGGTTGCATCGTATCAGAATGGAGAGAACAGCACAAAGAATACACGCCAGAAAATTACAGCATAGACAAACGTGGCAGAGATGCACAGAAAAAGACCTTCAGACTCAGAACATGACATTGTAGATGTTGTCTATAAACTCCGATGAGCCTTCTAAACCAGTATAAATAACGTTAAGTCAAGGTTCACCTCCACAGAATGGGTCTCAGAGACACTGCCACTTGCGATTGTGGAGCATCCAAGCAAAAGCTAGAACATATTCTGCAAGAATGTCCTACCTATGCAAACCAAAGAGAGGCAGTCTGGCCTGGGGAGCGACCATGCTCGAAAAGCTGTGGAGGACCGGTGAAGACCTGAAACGCACAGTCTCGTTCGTGAACCTCACCGGACTAGAAACACAGCATCAGTTGATCGATGAAGAAAAGAAGGTTGCATTGTAGAGATCTCCGATGCATTTTCCTATACTGTTATGGTCAATGTAACCTCGACGGGGAGAGTGTCCATTGATGTCCCCAGCAAGGAGTGGTGATATTGTGATCCACGCAAATCTGGCAGGTTGCAGGTCGTCTGTATCTTCTTTATGTTCAGAATCTTTTGGTCATGCTATATCTGCAGGCCAGTCGCCTTGATGAAGTCTAGCGCGGCTGCCCCACACCTTTTGTCTCGGCTCCGCACCCTCTGGTCAGGTCTGGCATATCATTTCCGTATTGATTGGGCATTGCTCTAGAATGTGTTGAGGATTCTGACTCCCTGTTCCACATGGGCATTCATGGGTGTAAAGATGTTCTAGTAGTCTGCAGTGTCCAGTTCTCAGGCGAAATAAAGTAGTTTGTTGATTTCTTTTGAGTTGGTAAATTGGGTCTGGTGCACTACTTATGTTTCTGTCTTCTCTCCATTGATGTACATACTGATTTCTGATGATGTTCTTGCTCTCTCGATGATTAAATTGTGCCTTTTTTCTGCCATCTTTTGCTACAGCGTCAGTTCTCTCGTTTCCTTTGATTTCGCTTATGGGAGGGTAGCCACTGGAGCGATATTGCTGAGGATCTCTGGGTTTTTCTTAGTTCTGCTCTGATCACAGTGATTTGTTATTAGTTTTTTGTATTGCCTCTAATAGTACTCTGCAGTCTGTGAATATAGCTATTTTTGTTGGTGGTTGCCTTTCTGTTTCAAGTATTCTCAGTGCTCGCAGGAGGGATATATATTCTGCTCTGAGGTTTGTGGGCAACGTTCCTGTTGGGAGAGCCTCTTCTGTTATATTTTCACTTTTGTGTCTTATGAATATGCCTCCTCCGCCGTTTCGGCCTGCCCCCTCTGCTGAACCATATGTGTACACCTGTGTCCATTCATTGGTATTATATGTCTAAAAAATCATTGCTTGTACGAAAATTTTCAGCAAGTGGACACTGTATTGGTCTTTTCTTCTGATTCCTGGGATCTCTGTACTTATTGTGATGTTGTTTATGTTGTAGCTTGGCTCTTCATAGTTGATAAGCATTTCTTTTTCAGCAGGTTGGTTGGGTTTGAGTTCTCCATGTTTTTTGTATAGTTGGTTTGATATATGGATAAAGCTGGTTCTCTTTAGCCTATTTTTAACTGGGTATTTCAGTTTGATATATATGGAATGATTAGGCATGCGTAGCATCTTTTCATTATGTGTCAATACTCCTTCCTCACGTCTAGTATTTAGGGGCTTATATTTGTATATGTTTCCATTGTATGGATTGGTGTAGTCTACATTCCTCCTGCTATTAACCTTTAGCCGGAGTTTTGAATTTTGTTTAGCTGTTCTGTGTTTATTTTGATGCTGTGGTCCAGGATGCCATGCCGTATTCAAGTACTGGCTTGACTGTGCCGTTATATACATTTTTAAGGATGTTGCTATTTGTAGCCCAGCTTGTTCCGGCCAGCTTCTTCATAAGGTATAGTTTCTGGTTGCTATTTGTTGCTTATCTCCTGTATGTGTTCCCTCCACGTAAGTCTCTTGTCCATTTGAACTCCGAGATACACAGATATATTTTCTTGTACAAGCTCTTTGCCATTTAGATGAAGTTTTATTTCTTCCTTGGTGTTTGACAGTGAGAAACATGTTGTAACTGTCTTTGAGATGTTATTCTGCAATCCCCAATCTGTAACCTATTTTAGAAGTGTTCAGTGCTGTCTGAATTATGTTTTTGGCTGTTGGTAGTTGTTTTGCAGCACTCCACATTTCGAAATCGTCAGCGTTTAGGGTACTGGATGATTTCTTTGGAAGTTTTCCCGCTATATCGTTTACGAACAGGATGAAGAAAGTACTTCTTGTTGGAGAGTTATTCTATGGCTCAGTGATCTACCTAATTTCACTCTTGCTGTTCTGTATCGGAGGAAGTCTCGTATTCAGCCATTCTCCCTTCTATTTTGTTGTTTAATAGTTTAAGGAGGAGCTTTTCTCTCCATACCTAGTCAAAAGCTTTTGTTATAGCCACAAAGACCGCAGGTACTTTTTCCTTACCATGGAATGCATTTTCTATTTCTTGGGATAGGTACACTAGTTGGTCTTCTGTCCTGCGGCTTTTTCTAAAGGCTGACTGTGAGTTGAGTAGGTGATCGGTTTTTTTTTTCTTCAAATGTTTTATTAGTCTTGCATTTACCTTTTTTCCATGACTTTTCCAACACAGCTGAGCAGACTTATTGGCCTATAGCTTTACTTGCTTGTCTTGTCCTTTTTATTTTGGTTTTTCTGATGGGGATAATGATAGCTTCCCGACACTAGTCTGGGATTTTACCCGTGCTCCATGATTTGTTGAAGATTTTCAAGAGTTGTCTTCTTGCCCCTTGATCTAGGTTTTTAATCATTTGATTTGTTGTGCCATCATTTCCTGGAGCTTTCTTGTTTTTCAATTTCTGAATAGCAGTGTTTAACTCTACCATTTAAAATTTGACTAGATCATATAGCGGCTCTTAAACGCTTGGTGTACCCGTCGTTTAGCACATGGGGTATTTCAGTGGGGGAAAACAGTGCCAGCTATTGTCCCACCCTATCCTGCTGGAATACACCACCGTTTGGTATGCGACTGCTTATTCGTCCATATCTGGAGGTCGTCCCAATATCCGCCACTTGTGGACGTGCCTGATTGGGGTCGGTCGCCCCACTATCCGCCACCTGTGGACGTGCCTGATTGGGGTCGGTCGCCCCACTATCCACCACCCGTGGACGTGCCTAATTGGGGTCGGTCGCTCCTGTCCTCCAGGGAGGGGGGGGGGGGTTGTAAATGTTGTATATAGTGTACTTTGATCAAGTGTACCAGATATTGATTTTCTGTATGTCTGTGGAATGGGCTGTTATATGTGTGACAAATCCCTGAATGTCATTTTGGATATAAGTAACTATGCCAAGGCAGTTAGCGCACTCACAGGAATAGTTAGTGTACTCTGTCAAGGTCAGGTCAATGTCCTTGTATAGAGTTTCTTGCAGAAGAACCAAAATCTTGGCAAGCTCAAGCTTCTTATTTTTTTCAGGCCACAAATATTTAACTGTAGGACATTAAATGAAAGCTTGTTTTCTTGTTTTTGCACGTGCTTGCTCCTGTTTTATCATGTTAGTATGTTTATGTATGTTTCCAGTAGTCTATTTTTCAGCCATAGAATTCTGGTCACCCACTTCCATGGGCGGACCTTGATGACCGAGGTGTCGTCCGAGCTCCTTTGTTAAACTTTTACATTTTGTATTTCCCTTATTTTGGCAACAACAAAACATATTGTTTGGAATCTACCTTTTTTTTTCGTTACAGCATTTGTCCTGAAGAAAGTTTTATGACGTGTCGAAATTTACTCCAGTGTTTCCAAACAGCAGGTCCACAGAAATTTCCTGTTGGTCCGCAAAAAAGTGATTGGGGTTTAAGTCACAAACTGCGGAGATCAGCTTGATGGGGCATAAGCTATGACTGGCCACGGTACAGTAAGCTGTGAAATGGCTGTTGCTTAAACCTGGTTGTTGCTTAAACCAAAATGACGTCAGATATACAAGGACCCATTCACTTCGAATACAAGAGACTATCTATACTTTGCGTGTTTCATTATCAAAGTAAATGAGGTTTTGGCCATGGTTTTTTTTTTTTGGGGGGGGGGGGGAATTCCGTCAAATATCGGCGTACGTAAATTAGATCATTCAAAAATTGATAGACAAGTTTTAGAAGTTAATTTATCTGCTAATACTGTTTTGACAATTTTGGAATTTGAATTCATACAAGATGGAGAAAAAAATATGTGAAACAGCAAAATTTAGCTTTATTCAAATTATTCCTATTTTCACCAGCCCGCGAAAAATGTTTCCCATTTATACCAGTCCACTGGTGTAGATAGGTGGGAATGACTGGTTTACACTGAGACTGCTACATCTGCGCCTTTCGGTCCAACACATCATATGTCAGCACGACATTTGTTATACCTGGTTTTGCCTTCCCTCTGTGACCCCTATTCCCACGAGTGTAGCCCTTTTCGAGGGCGTTGAAGGTTAAATAAGATCTTGGCCAGCTAGGTTTCGTTGACCTCGATGCAAGCAGCCAGTTATGGTTCGTTGACCTTGATGCAAGCAGCCAGCTATGGTTCGTTGACCTCGATGCAAGCAGCCAGCTAGGGTTCGTTGACCTCGACGCAAGCAGCGAGCTATGGTTCGTTGACCTCGATGCAAGCAGCCAGCTATGGTTCGTTAACCTCGATGCAAGCAGCTAGCTAAGATTCTCTTACTAATGTCAGCTCTTTCACTGCTACGTCTTCGATTTCGAATAGACCTGTTGTGCTTGCTGAAGTCGGATGTGTTGGACCGAAAGGTGCAAATATCTCAATCAAGCTGTAAACTACGACACAACGCATTCCGTTCTCTGGACTACATTCTGCTACTTAAGCCCTTTCAGGGTTTGGTAGCGGGATATTGAGAACGAACGAAGAAGAAGAAGAAGAAGAAGAAGAAGAAGAAGAAGAAGAATAGACCTGTTGAGTCCGTTACTCTAGGAAATGATTTGCAGTTAAATCGGTGCAAGTGGCAACAAAAAAAAAAAAAGGGTGAAAAGCCCTACGATAGGTCATCGCAGGTGGTTAAGTCGAGACGGTGAGAACATAAAATGACAAACATGCAATGCAATTTCCTACCACATCAAACTTTGTCATTTCCTTCTCGTCATGTCGTTAGAGACGGCTGGGGAAGGTAGTGTATGAGGCTAGCAACCTCACCATGCAAAAGCCATTGCTACTTAAACCAAGCGGCAAACAAGCGGATGCAGGCATCTATTTAATCTATGGATGGGGACGGTGTGGGTTAGTGGTTAAGTAACACGGCTCACAACCCGAAGATGCTGGGTTCGCTCCCCATCACATCACCGTCCGTTACCCCAGGGAAGCAAACCCTTAGAAAATGCAGGAGGAAGCAGAATCTTACATAAAATGCATGCCGAAGTCGGATGCACTGGGCCGACAGGCACAAAATAAAAACATAGTGCAACGCATACCGCCTTGGGAGAATAGAGAAATAAGGCGAACGCAAAAACAAACAAACAAACAAAAACTATGGTTAAGGTAAACCTAATGAAGTGAAGGACCTATACTCAGCTATCTGGAGTGACAGGTAAATGCAGGTAAATGATGGTGATATTACAAGAGGCGGACAAGACTTCTAAGCAAATTGGAGGGAAGGGTTGAGGGTCGGGGTAGGCTAGGATGGAGGGGGTAAGGGGTTAGCACACTGCGTGATGTAGTGATTGAACAACGTCACATAAAACTTAGTTATTTTTCTGGACATTAAATTGAAAGACGCCATCATCAACATTGACTTTTTCGCTGCAGTGTAATACACAGGTCATCACTGAAGCTGGGTCATGTTACTGTAAGCATGTCTTCGAGGATTTTCACTCAAAATATCTTTTTTTTTTCAAAGTGCCTGCGAACCAGAGCTGTTTACGTGTGTCACGGTCAGCGAACCAGAGCTGTTTACGTGTGTCACGGTCAGCGAACCAGAGTTGTCTATTTGCGTCAGGGTCAGCAAACTGGGGCTGTATGCCTGCATCGGGGTAATCGAAACAGAGCTGTCCAGCCCCTAATCTATCCCCAAGTGGCCAACCATTGAATCGTCTACTTCTATACATCATGAGAATACGAATCAAAGAGGGCAAATAAATATGGTTAAACAAAATGTGCGTGCTGAAACGAGATGTATCTCATCCGAAAGGTGCAGATAACCGGGTCTCGTTTTAACAATGACACAACGTAACATTTTTCAAGATGAACAAAGAAGAACAAGCAGAAGTAAAAATCACCTACACTCCTTTATGCCAAAAGAACAAATCACCTGCATTTCTTAATGCCAAAAGAACAAATCATCTGCATGTCTTTATGCCATAAGAACAAATCACTTGCATTTCTTTATGCCAAAAAGAACAAATCACCTGCATTTCTTTATGTCAAAAGAACAAATCACCTGCATTTCTTTAAGCCAAAAGAACAAATCACCTGCATTTCTTTATGTCATAAGAACAAATCACCTGCATATCTTTATGCTAAAAGAAAAAAAGTTAAGCTCGAGCAGCTTATTAATCCACTGTGTTGCGACAAGTGCCGCGGAGGGTGATTAATCGATGTGGAATTTCATATTCATAGACTCAAACACTAGAATAAATTAGATCTGCAGCCTGTTAGGCACCATCCATGTTGCTCTTAACAAACCATCTAGCCCATGGCCGGTGTTGTGCCATGTCATACAGTTAGTCGCCTCTTACGACATGGTCTCTTTGAAACAGTGGTGCTATTCTTATCTTTGCCATACACAAGGACTCCGACGGACCACTCGGCGGGCCATTCTTTAGTATACACCATAGGATGCAAAGCCGTCAACAAATATTTAGACATTCCTTGTAAGGGTTCAGACAAAACTACGGGGTTACAGAATGCGACTTGATATAACCAGAAAGATTGTGTCTGTGCTTGAAAAGGTGTTCATTCTTCCTAAGAGAGGTAGGGATCAAGATGCTGAGCAGTGCATGAGCTGCAGCGGTCAGCGACTCATAGCTGACTGCTAGCACTAGGGCCAGCAAACCAGAGCTGCCAAGACCCTTCTACACCTCCACGCGATGGTCCTGTATAACAGGCTGAAATATAGCAGACTGGATAAGGAAGAAGGGATCGAAGAGGGAAGGCTAACCCGGTATTAGAAAATGACAGCTGGAGGCGGATGTGTCTGACCTCAAGTTGCAAATATCGCAGTCAAACTGTAAACTACGACATAACGCATTCCGTTCTCCGGACAACCAACATCCTGCTACTTGCAAAGCCCTTTTCATGGCTTGGTAGCGGGATATTAACATCGAGCAAAGGAAAAGAAGAAGAAGAAGAAGAAGAACAGCAATAGCAACAACAACTGCAAGAGGACGAAGACAAAAGTGATAGATAAAGATAGAATAAGAGAAGGATATATTTAGAGAAAGAACAAACAATCGAGTCTATCGACTCCTCTACAGGAGCATAGTGTGAACGTGACACCCGCCAACCCAATTACGAGGTAAACT
Organism: Ariolimax columbianus; assembly: GCA_036924085.1. Classification (NCBI taxonomy): domain Eukaryota; kingdom Metazoa; phylum Mollusca; class Gastropoda; order Stylommatophora; family Arionidae; genus Ariolimax; species Ariolimax columbianus. Next base: position 86,406,071 of record JAVGWX010000005.1, read on the forward strand.
ATATTGAGATGAGAGAAATTTGAAATAGGGGGACGAGAGAATGAGGGAAATAGATTATATAATATAATAGCGAAAGATGAAGAAGTTATAGATAGATAGAGCGAGAGAGAGAGAAAGTGAGAGAGAGAGAGAGAGAAAGAAGAGAGAGAGAGAGAGAGAGAACGAGGAGTTATACCAGATTACTAGTCTATACAACATATGAACACCTCAATTAGTGTCATCCCTTGACAGGCCAACACCCAGTGCCCAGTAAATGACATGCTCAAGGAAAGAAAATATCACTGTCATCCTGGATGACAGACCCTCATTAGAAGGTCTCTGAAAGTCACAACGTCATTGTCTCAAGCCCCATTCTCATATTAAAGAGCGCACATAGTATCGGACTCTCAATCCTCGCTTTGAATGGCACAACAGGACTGTCTATTACATGAGTGGACTGGGAACATAACGGTATCAAACTTTCGGGAGCTTGCAGAGATCTACTGTCATTGCCATGCCGAGGTTCAAGGCAATGAAAGAGTTGACACTCTCGCGTAGAAATCGTACATATTGTGAATATAAGGCATGGATGATAGGATATACTTAAATCAATCAAGCGTAGATGATTACACTTCAAGCATTATATAGACAACCGGGATCAAGATGCTGAGTAGTGCATGGGCTGCAGCGGTCAGCGACTCAAAGCTAACTGCTAGCGTCAGAGAACCAGTTGCCAAGACCCTTCTGCACTTCCACGCAGTGCTCCTGGATAACAGGCTGCAACAGAGCAAACTGACACACGAGAAAGGATCAAAGAGGGATGGCTAACCCAGTACGCAAAAAAGCCTGCTGAAGTCGGGTGTGTCGGACCGAAATGTGCAAATATCACAGTCAATCTGTAAACTACGACACAACGTATTCTGTTTTCTGGTCTACATTCAGAAACTTGCAAAGTTTTTTTCAGGGCGTGGTAGGGGGAGTTTGAGAGCGGAGAAGGAAAATAAGAAGAACAGACAATCAGATGAGCATGAAGTGAATTCCTTATTTTTTGTGCCTATCGACCCAGTGCAACCGACTACAGCACGAATGAAAAAAAACTACTTTGCTTCCCACAACAGCACGACATTGCTGTTTCATGATACCGGCCACAATACCGTTTGGGCTGTGTGTGAACTGTGCCACTAACCGCTTCGTAATGTCAGCCATAGTCCACACAAGTTTGAAATCAGACGTGACTGAAAAATTATTTTTTTTAAAATTTTATGTGTTTGCTTCACTAGTTTCTACTGGCGGAGGCGCGCCTATTCCACCCCAGACCGCAGTCAATTTGGGCGATATTAAGACGCATAAACCAGTGCTTGGATGCGTGTGTGTATCTGTTTGTACCTAGCCTGGTATTTCCGTGATGTTCCTCCCGTTGTTCCTCGCTTTTGATGTTCCTAGTTGTCCGCCGTAGGTATTTGCATAAATATGCACAATTGTTTTCCTGGGACCATTTTGGGATTGAGTATATTTATTTTCTTTCATACTTGATTCGGATCTCTTTTTTTATTTCCTGATTTTTTTTAATTTTTTAATTTTTAATTTAAAAAAAATATATAAAACCCCATCATACATTTTATACACAATTGTGAAGATAGCAGTGTAGTGAGGTGTACAACGAGAATGAATGAGATGGAATGATTGGGAAATATGACAAACAATTTACTTGATATATAAGGATTAAGAGTACAATATAAATTAATTGAAAAGTGTCTTCCTTCTGTTGTGAGGTCCATCTGTGTTGACTTCCTTCTGTCTGGTCTTGGTGTATCAGATTTTGCCCGCTCTCATATATTTTTCCATCGCAGCCATGTACTCCAACTTGTAAGCGATTCACTGATTTGTGTGTCACCTTGTAGATCCCTCGTCTCACCTGTGCCCTCTAGCTCTCGCAGTCAATTATGTGTTGAATGTGTGGTAGGCTCAGGAACAGAAGAACAATAGAAAGGTAGATAATTGATTAAATAATTATAGATAAAAAAGGTTGATGTAGTAGTAGTATAATTATATTAAGTGTAGATATATAGTGGTGAGGATGCCCGCAGAAGGGATACACATATATAAACCTATAAATACCTACATAAGTGTAAATTAAAATGTCCACATATATATACTCATACGTACATATCTACACACCTACACATCTACACACCTACATATGTGCACATCTACATGTGTGCACACTGTAGCGTTCGTGAATTGTCACACCCACTTGCTACATAACAGATGGGCTAATTGTAGTGTGAGTCCGTTACATCATCAGTCGACGCATCTTCCCACTGAATCCACAAGCGTCGACCACCGATCACCACGTGCAAGGCACAGGCGACACAGAAACTGTGGCCAAGCTAGAGCAATCCACCGAGTCTATCGCCACATGGGTACCTGTGTGTTAATTTACCCACGAACCACAATATGTCAAATTTAGTAGAATGTAACCACACGAAGCACCACATTTTTAAGTCGCGAGGTATACCAATGTCATTTTCAGATCCAACTCTGCACGAGGAAAATGGACCTCCTGCACCGCAAGAGAATAACCCCGTGTGCAGTCATCGCAGGAAAGACGAATCATACGCATCGTCGGACTGCGCACCAAACAAAGTGTCATGACCTGCTATGTCTCCAACAGCCCACCAAGAACGCTTAGAGATGGTCGCACATATCAGCAGGGCATTTCTGCTCGCTCCGGCACATGGCTAGAGGGCACACGTCTGTCCTACAGGGAGACCACTCTCTTCATGAATTGAGCAAAGAGATGACTGGCATTGCCTTCCGTAAATCAGAGCCAGGAGCTGCCAATAATGCTGCCATAAAGTGGAACATCAACCTCCGTGAGGCTTGTGCAAATTCATCAATTGCCCACAAAACTCACAAACCAGCATCAATTTCTCTTTTGGGTCCACAAAAAAACAACACAGCTGCACCCAACTAAGTGACAGCTGGACATACAATTAGTTTGGTATGGAAGACTGTGTGGTCATAGAATTTCAGAAAGGGTGAGCCTTTAGCACGCTCCAGGATGTCTGAGATGCCCAGCTCGTCAAGCTATCAACAAGAAAAAATTTGATATTTTGTTTCTCTAAGTACGGTGACCCTACCAATAGTCATTTTTATACTGCTGGATTCGTTACGTCCATCTACACACGATTTTTGCCGGTAAAAGCACCGCATGCTAGATCACAAATGGCTTTTGAACGATTTATTATTTTTCCGCCGATTGGACCAGGCCGACTTTTTGGGGGGAAAGGTGAAGTAGGTTGTTGGGAAAGACCTTTATCTTGTACATCCGCCCATTTTACTTGTTTAGATGACAGAACTACGCTTGAATTGGAGACCAACAGTTGTGTCGATATTGTAAACACAGTATCGATTCTTTGTTATGGTTTCCATGGTTTTCCATCGGAGCGCTTAGGCCTTATCCGGGAAGGTCCAAATATTTAAATTTTTCGGAAATTTCACATTCATCTTCTTGTATCTCAGAAACCAACAAACACACAACAACAACACCAACATCAACAAGTTCTTCATTCAATTGTGTCTATAAACACAAGAAAATCATACTTATTGACCACCAAATAGAACAGTTACAATTTTTGAAATTGGCAAAATTAAAATATGTGAGAAATTTTCAAAATCGTGACTTTGAGCGACTCTTTAAAGGACGGCTCAAGGCTGTGTACAGCCAGCGAGCTACATGGATCAGACGTGCCTGCATTGAGGTGTGTAATGTTGATAGATTAACAGGTCGCACTAGTAGAGACTGTGTACACAATTTCAGCTCTCTATGTTTTGGGAAAGTTTGTTAAAATATGAGAAATATAAGTTCACGCAAACGGACAAGGGTCATGTCAAGTTTAATGAATGATTGATAAAACATAAATTTATGATTGGCTTTGGTCAAAGGGAAACCGTTATTTGCGTTATTTAAATAGAAATAGTGCAGTTTTCTGAATGTGCTTTACGATTTTTTTTTCTCCAGTTGCATTCGTGCATGATATGCCTGTCGAGGTGCGGCTGGTCGAATGGGTTGAATGTCGGTCTTTAATCACTAAGACATGTTTAAATCCTCGGTAAAACACATATGTTTTTCTATCGTAGGTAAAGATACAAACTTGTCGTGTACAATCTCTCCACATGTAAGCCTAACTTGCTGAGGCTGGTGAGCTTGCGCTCGCAAGAATTCCGGAGCCTATGCCAGCGGAAGTTCTACTCCTGCAGGATCACTCAAAACGGAGAGGTCATTGGATATAACCTAGATTAAAAGGCAGAGGAGCGTATAAAGTCCTATTGGTGTAGCTGCTGAACCAACCGGCGAGTGGTATTCACTCTCAGCTGCCCCAATCCACACCCATCTGGTGGGTGAAATGCACGCATTCTTGTCTCGTTCTTTACTTTCCTTTCTTCATTCAATTATCTTCACGCGTGACGAAGAGATGCAGACCAGCGAATATTACACCTCTGCCTCTTTTTGACGATCCTGACGTGCTTGAAGGCTCTGGGACACCGATACATGAACTGCTTCCCTTTAGCGCCTCTCCTTTTCTTCTCGAAATAATGTTATAGGACGACAGATACCAGCTTACAACCGAGGAAGACGTGTGCCTTTGTCTGGCAGGCATTGGGCTGTCAAGAGCTGCCAGCTCACAGCCAAAGGGGTTATATCACCATCATCATCAGCATGTACACGTAACATCAAAACCCTGTACACAATGAGAAAAGCGGCTCAAGTTACCAAGGAAATGAAACATTACAAAATAAAATCTCCTGGGTCTTCCTGAAGTAAGTTGGAACTTTGCAGGATCCACCACACTATGTACAGGAGAAACCATCAAATATTTAGGGCACGAAGAGGAAAACCCCGTGCACACAGAAGAGGGGTGGGGGGAGTCGCTGATGTGGATGTGGTCTCGTAGTGAAAGTGAGTGTTCAACGCTCCATCGCTCGTTGAGTAGCTTGGAGCCGCGCCATGTCACTTTTCCATAGGTTCCACACCTCGCAGCTGTATACCAGGGCTAGAATGACCAGGCTGTTGAAGTTTCTTCTTCTTCTTCTTCTTCTTCTTCGTACGCAGTCAGACAGTAACCATTATTTTTTCGAAAAAAGCGGCGGTCATTCTGAGGCTGTCGCCACTGCCATAGAGCTTGTCTTGCAGTTCCACTGGTGATGGCCACATCTGCTCTCTCTGATCCTCGTATGTCGGGCAGTTCTGCAGCAGATGTCCAGAGGTCATTTTACCAGTACCGCACGGGCATTCGTCGGTACCACCTATCTTCAATTTGTCGAATAGGTGGTACCTCAGTCTATTGTGGCCAGTGCGAAGTCTGAAGACAACGACCTGCTCTCTTCGGTTCAACTGGTAATAGGCATCGTTTTTGGTGTAACCAGTATGTTCGGTTTCCCATTTGGTCATGTATCTGGCTTTGATAAGCCGTTTTGACTCTTCGTACGTCATACTAGTATCTGTTTGTGGTAGTCTTGCACCTTCTTTTGCCAGTCTGTCTGCCTCCTCGTTGCCTTGGATGTTGCAGTGTGATGGGACCCACTGTACCACTTCCCTTTTTGGTGCGGACTGCTGGCACAGTTTGCAGAGTGCTGCTATTAAGTCATTAAGCTCAGGGTTTTTCTGGCTTTTTAGCGCTGTGACTACGGCGAGAGCATCTGTCAGCAGGACTATATGGCTTTCATTTTCATTGTGTGTCACCATTTCTTCCACTGCCGCCCTCAGTGCCTCTGCCTCCGCTCTGAAATTGCTTGTGTACTTACCAGTAGCGAATGACAGTGTTATTTTTCTGCCATTTGGTAGGTTCAGGAATGCTCCTGCCCCTCCGTTCTGTGTAGTGTTTGTTACAGAACCGTCGGTGTATGCATGGGTCCAGTCCATGCTTGGGTAGCTTTTCGATATGAAGCTTAGGGTAGTATCTCTCCTTTCTTTTTCAGTCTGGCAGTTTTTGTTTCCAATACCTGGTATATTTTCTACCACCTCTGGAAATATATCCTGCCTCCAGGTAGGTTTTCGTACAGTAGTGATGGGTTTTGGTGTTGTTAGTGCGTTAATGGGATCGTCGTGCATCTTTGCTTTGGTTATTTCTGCAAAGTTTCTCCGCTTTAGTTTCCCATTTCCCAAATTGTTTAGTCTCTGGTGCATTGGATGGTCGGTCAGTCTTCTGAGTTTCTCTGACTGCAGCTGGGCTCTGCAGTCTCTTCTATCGGTCATGGATTGCAGTTTTGTAATCTTTTCAAGTTCTACAATTGGCGTTGACTTCATGCCTCCTGTTATAATTCTCATGGCTTGGTTGTGAAGTTTGCTAACTTTATCGAAGTTCGCCTTCGCTGCTGTTGTCCATGCCGCAATGCCATACTCGAGAACTGGTCTCACTCTTCCAGTGTACAGTTTCTTTAGTATGCCTTCGTCTGCTCCTCAGCTTGTGCCAGCAAGTTTCCTCATGATTGCCATTCTTTCTCTGGCTCTCATTCGGTTTCTCTCAATCTGACTTTTCCATGTCATGCGCCGATCAAATGTGACTCCCAGATAGGTTGGGTTGTCGTTTGGCTGCAGGAATTTGCCATTTAGACTTAATTTGGTATTTTGGGGTTTTAATGAAAGCGAGAATATTGTGCATTGTTGAAGTTTAAAACTCTCGCTCTGTTGTTTTTCATCTGTTGAAGTTTAAAACTCTCGCTCTGTTGTTTTTCATCTGTTGAAGTTTAAAACTCTCGCTCTGTTGTTTTTCATCTGTTGAAGTTTAAAATTCTCGCTCTGTTGTTTTTCATCTGTTGAAGTTTAAAACTCTCGCTCTGTTGTTTTTCATCTGTTGAAGTTTAAAACTCTCGCTCTGTTGTTTTTCATCTGTTGAAGTATGGTCTAGATGCGGTTGAAGCTGAACCACCTCGCTGAGATCTATTTATGTATGTCATAGGAGTTCGTAATTTCTTGGCCAAAGTAGATGTACGAATTCACGTTTTGGACGGAATTAGTTTCAAGTTGCATTTCCTCGCTGGAACAGAAACTGTTCAGCATCCATTGTGTCTTTAGTCTATTTATTATTAGACCAATTATTAACTTTTTTTACGGCGAGCGGAGGGAGGGATGGCGCGAGAGAGAGCGCCTAAAGAAACGTTTTAAAGATGGTCTGAAAGACTCATTGAAAAGTTGCCAGATGGATGTCAACCTGGGAATGTCTTGCGCAAAACAGATCTGACCGGAGAAGCGCAATCAAAGCGGTTGTATCTGCCAGCGAAGACTATTGTGATGTGAAAGCTCAGAGCAGACGCGAGACCCGAAAATCCCGAACAGCGGGAACACAAACCTCGTGTTCCCATTATGCAAAAGATGTTTTCGTGCCCGCATTGGCCTGTTCACCCGCACCCATCAGGGAAAGCTGTGACAAGCATGATGTTGGCGGTTCTCATCGACAACGATGGACAGCTATTACTATTTGACCAATTGCTTCGTTGTTGAGCTCATTTAGACATCGTTCAGCTTCTTTCTTCAAGCTGTGGCTGAAGATGACTATGTCATCCGCAAACCGGAGGTGGTTGAGCATTTCTCCGTCTATGGTAGTACCCATGTCATCCAAATTTAGTGTGCGGAAGACTTCCTTAATATCTTTTATCCTTTACATCTGCTATAAATATTATGTATATTATTTCTCAATACCTTGATTTCGAAGGGCATTTGTAACTGCAATTACTTCAATGCTATCGAAGGTTTTTTCATAGTCCAGGAACACTAGGCATAGGGGCATACGCACCTCCCTTGCCCTCTCCGTTAGCTGGTGGAGAGTGTGGAGGTAATCAATGGTAGAATAGCACTTCCTGAATCCTGCCTGCTCTCGTGGCTGATTCTCATCAAACTGCTTTTCTTGCCTGTTCATAAATACTCTCGTAAAAAGCTTTGACAGGGATGATAGCGAAAATATATGACGCAAGGTCTTTTGTGTCCCCTTTTTTATGAATTAGTTTTCTTTTGTTAAAGATTTCAATTGGGTATGATTTTTAACTTCATTTAGACATTTATTAAACAGTTTTCTCAGCTCGCTCATGACCAACTTTAGATAGCACGGTTGACAGTTTACCCCCTACTGCACGAATAACGTCTACAGTGACTCCATCCAGTACTGGGACTTTTCCTGTTTTCAGATGCTTGATCGCGTCTCTGACGTTAGGATCTCCGGTGCTGACATAGAACATGAAGTGAGCGGACGTTCATGGATTCCTGCCTTGGATGCTAAAAGCTCGGCGTAGAACCTCCGACATTCTTTTTCTATTTTTGTTCTATCCGCCAAGAATTGTCTCAGGCGCTTTGATCAATTTCTGTAGCCTATGCTGTTCATAATCTTCTTTGACTATGTATCTAATCATTTTGTTGATTTCACACAGTTCGATTGTAATGATTATTCCATTGACTTTGAGTCGTCTTCTGGTTGCAAGGAGTCTTAGTGTAGTACCCTTGATACGACTGCATTTTGTCCTCGTTTGTTTTGTTTTCGCCATAATGCGAAAAAAAACATCCACCTGATGAGGTCAGCAGATATAAAGAGGTCAAGAAAGCGATACAACAAAAGATAAGAAAGGCGAAAGAAGCGTGGATATGGGAGCAATGTACAAACATCGAAGAGAGATTAAACAGAAATGACGCTAAAGGAGCATGCAAGGTGGTCAAAGAACTGGTAACACCAAGACAAGGCAGGAACTTTTTGATCCCGGATAAAAGCGGCAAGTGCCTTATTGAGGACAGTGACGTACTGGCAACGATGGGCAGAGTACTGTTCCGAGTTATACAAGTATGAGGGACGGAACGAACCTGAGAAAACAATCACTCCAACACCAACAACTAGAGGATAACCAACTGATGACGAAGGAAGAGGTAGCTGCAGCAGTAAAGACATTGAGAAGAAGGAAGGCGGCCGGCGTGGACAATATACCAGCAGAGCTCTTAAAGGCAGGTGGGGAGGTAGTGGTGGAAGGCCTGACACACATCTGCAACAAAACATGGGCGACATAAAACTGGCCGGACTTATGGACAAAATCTGGAAACTTAAAGCTGTGCCAAAATTACAGAACAATAAGACTCATCAGCCACCCTAGCATGGTCATGCTTAGATTAATCCTCGACTGATTGAAACCCCAAGTAGAGAACATTATTGTTGAAGAGCAAGCAGGGTTCAGACAGGGAAGAAGCACTACAGAACAGATATTTAATTTAAGGCTGCTAAGCGAGAAATATCTAGAACAGCAGCAAAAACTGTATCATGTGCTTGTTGATTTTAAGAAGGCGTTTGAGAGAATATGGCATAAAGCGCTATGGGCAACCATGAGGATGTGTAAAATCAACGGAACTATTATAGTCCTTCAGTTCTTGTGAATGGAAGGCGCGGGGACTGGTTTCGCACATCAGTTGGTGTGAGGCAGAGTTGTAAACTCTCTCCAACTCTTTTCAATATATACCTGGAGGGAATTATGAGTGAGGCACTTGGGGGTCAGGTTGGTATTGTCAAGATAGGGGGCCGAACGATTACCAACCTTCATTCTGCAGATCACATCGACGAGTTTGCGGGTTCAGAAGCAGAACTTCAGGAGTGGGTCAGAAGGCTCGATGAAACATCTATGGTATGGAGAGAAAAACTGGAAAGACAAAATTAATGACCAACAACGACGAGGGCTTCAACAGCAGGATAAAGCTAGTGGCCAGGAGCTCGAAGTGGTTGGATGTTTTAAATATCTTGGGTCGATTGTCAGTGATGAAGGATCAAAATGTGAGGTGTTGGCCAGAATAGGACTGATAATGGCGGCGTTTGCGCGGCATAACAAAATCTGGCAAGATAAACGGTTTGCACTATGCACGAAAATAAGATTAATGCATACATTGGTCCTGTCAATATTCCTCTATGCTTGTGAGACATGGACACTTACACCTGACCTTCAGTGAAGGATACAGCCATTGGAGATGAGCTGTTTCCGAAGACTTTTAAACAAAGATCGAGTTACAAATGAGGAAATACGAAATATAATTATAACAGCAATAAGGCCTTCTGAAGACCTCTTGGCAACTGTCAAAAAACGGAAACTCGCTCGGTACGGTCACATATCGAGATCAAATGGTCTTGCAAATATGATCCTGAACGGAAAGATGCAAGACAAACGACGAAGAGGCCGACCCAAAAAGCGGTGGGAGGACAACATAAAAGAATGGACCAATCTTCGATCAGAAGAATCACAGGCGGCGGCCGCTGACAGAGAAGGGCTGTGAGGGTGTCTTCATATATGCCTCAACGACCTCACTGGTTAAGGGATGGCCGGACCTGACCTGATAGTGATGCAATTATTCCTCTTTCTCAGCAATTGTTGCAGGTTAGAGTACATTACCAGTCCTGTCGTTGAACTACCTGTGGGATCAAGATAATGAGCACCACATGAGCTGCAGTTGTCAGCGACCCATAGCTGACTGCTAGCGTCAGGGCCAGCGAACCAGAACTGCCAAGACCCTTCTACACCTCCACGGGGTGATCCTGGAAAACAGACTGCAGAAGAGCAGACTGGCTAAATAGAAGGGATCAAAAAGGGAATGCTAACCCGGTACTAAAAAAATGCTTGCTGAAGTCGGAGTGTTGGACCGAAAGGTACAAATATCGCAGCCAAGCTGTAAACTACGACACAACGCATTCCGTTCTCTGGACTACATTCTGCTACTTACTCTTTCAGGGTTTGGTGGTGGGAGATTGAGAACGAACGAACGAAGAAGAAGAAGAAGAAGAAGAAGAAGAAGAAGAAGAACTACCTGTGCTTGTCTAGCAGAATCAAGAGTGGTATGGGCATGGATTCGATTTTTAATAGGGGCGTCTTCAGATTCATGGTTGCCCGGATTGGTCTGTGATCACTGTCAATAATCATTCGATGCAGACATTGGACGTTAGTAACACATGTGATATAGTTACTTAGCGTATAATTAATCTCAGCCCCAGTTTCCCAGTTTGGAGAGTGCCAGGACCATAGTTTTTTTTTTCTAATTGCTTGTCGAAGAATGTGTTTATGATATGGAACTTCTTCATTGCAGCAAAGATAGCGCGACACTCACCTCGTGCATTGCGTGTGTCGTCAGATAAATCACCGATGTATCGTTCATCTGGTCGTTTCCGTCAGACTCTCGCACTGAAGTCGCCAACAAACTCATTTCCGTTGTCGTACCGAGTAAAGTGCGAGACATAATGGGCGCGAGTAGGATAGTCCAATGACGTCATACCTAATATTTTTTTCAAATTTACTATGAGATGTTTTACTTATACATTTCAAAACTACTTTGTAGGTTGCAGGAGATGACCTAAAAATTGTGTTTCATAAGCATGTTGGAGGTTGGCGTGATGTACTTCTTGGTGTGAACCGCAGTTGGTCGGTAGTGGAAATAAAGCAGACGTTATCGTGGTCATTGAAATTAGATTGATTTAGCTATAAGTAGCACGTGAGGTCGATTCCTCCGTGCAGCTCGCTAGGCCTTGAAGATGGGAAGCTATATCACCAGAATAATGATAACAAGATTTCACTCAAGAAACTCGGGACAAGGCTCTGAGAAAGGATATCAGGATAGTCATGAAAGATCAAAATGCAAAAGATGAAACAAAGACAGACAAGTATCGATTGATTATTGGCAAAAATGGCATGAGAAACGTAAATGGATAACGGTAAAAATAAGTCAACTTCTGTGACTTCAATGACCTAGTTATAGAAGGCCCCATCTTCCCATAAAGAAGCGTATACAAGGCCATCTGGTGTTCTGGAACACTAAAAATCAAAGTTCTTACAGGTTGTGAGGGTAAAGAGTGGAACAGACGGAGAACAGACCATCACCTCATGTTAACGTCTGTGGCAATAACACTGAGGGCTCCCAAAGATAGATGAGTTAAAAGTCATACAGACAACACACGAAACATACCAAATTAGGACATCGAGTTTAAATTCAAACCAAATCTGAAGAAAAGATTTGAAATCCTTGAAATCCACTGTCATGTTTTCAACGGTCTGCTGAGGAAACTATGAGACGGAGGATAATTAAATTTTGCAAACTTGACGGTTGGTATGTGCTGTTTATACCAGAAGTTAATTCATCATGTGCATCGTACGTATGTTCATTTGTTGCAGTTTGGTCCGGTTTCATTTGAACACGCCCGTACTGTAGCCCAATGACATTATTAGAGACTTCAGTACACTAAGCCACAGCTTGTATGATGTAGTGTGACCAGTTCCTTTCCTCGATGCCGTTCACTTTCCTAGCCGTAAGACAGGTGCCATAATACAGCTGTTTCGATTGAAGCGTACCGATAGCGGAACTTGTACCCCGAACCTTTGTCATGACAATCGAGTTCTCTACCACTACACTAATCGAACACTCAACTCACATAGATGTTCTCTACCACTACGCTAATCGAACACTCAACTCACATAGATGTTCTCTACCACTACGCTAATCGAACACTCAACTCACATAGATGTTCTCTACCACTACGCTAATCGAACACTCAACTCACATAGATGTTCTCTACCACTACGCTAATCGAACACTCAACTCACATAGATGTTTTCTACCACTACGCTAATCGAACACTCAACTCACATAGATTGTGTTCTCTACCACTACGCTAATCGAACACTCAACTCACATAAATGTTCTCTACTACTACGCTAATCGAACACTCAACTGACATAGATGTTCTTTACCACTACGCTAATCGAACACTCAACTCTATTGACCGAAAACCCAAGACCCTTAAAATATCACAGCGGAATGCGGAGGGAGTCCTTAACAAAAAGGTTTCCCTAACAAATCGGCTGTACGAAGGCGAGATAGACGTGGCATGCATCCAAGAAACGCACCTCAACAACAACCACAGATTCTCAATCAGAGGATACTAGACCTTCCGTCTTGACAGAGAAGGTCACAAAGAAGGGGTTCTGATACTGACACGTAACTGCGTACCAAGTAGCGCAGTATCTGTAAATCACACCGGACAAGCAGAAATTGTAGGAGTCGACATAATGACACAAAAAACGAAAATGTGTATATTCAACCTGTATGGTCCACCCAACAAAGACCTGTCGCTCTTGAGTATGGAAATCAAGGACTCCAGCTGCCTAGTGGTTGGAGACTTCAACAGTCACTCGGAGAGAGCGGATATTCAGAAACAGACAGCAGAGGGGATGAAATGGAAGACTGGGAGATAGACACAAATCTCTATCTTATCAATAGGCCGGATGACAGCCCTAACTTCTATTCCAGAACATGGCATACCACCTCCACTCCAGACTTGGCCTTCCCCACGGGGGATATTCACCACAAAATAGATAGTCAGGTGGTCGACCAATTGGCAGGTAGCGACCACAGGCCAATTAGGCTAGATATTGATATGGAAGTAGGCCCCCAGGAAATACAACCGCTGCCACGTTGGAACTACAGACGAGCCGACTGGGACAGATTTGCAATGCTGACAGATGGACTGTGTGAAACTATCAACACACGAAATAACAATATGAAACCTATGGGGGAAAGCCTAAGCACAGCAATACTGCAAGCAGCCACCGAGACCATCCCAAGACGGGCAAGGAAAAACTACAAGCCATATTGGAATCATGAACTGCAGAAAGCTGAGGATGAAGTCTCAAATGCTAGGAACATGGCAGAGAGAGAGAGAGCGAGAGCAATCTATTGAAGCAAATATCTCACTCAAGGTCATCACTGCGAAATACAAAAGAACACTGAACCAAATAACAAGAGACAGTTGGGGAAAAAAACAGAAAGCCTCAATCTAGATAAAGAAGGGAACAAACTATGGAATTTAATCAGAGCCATGAATGACGAAACCCCATCAAATGAACAAATTACCATCAAGCAGGGTGACAACATGCTTACCGGAAAAAAAGCAGCAAACGCCTTTATATAGAACATTATACCAGAGCAAACCACATTGATGTCCTTACAGATAGGCATACAGACATTAGGGAAGAACAAAAGAGCCACGACAACATCAAGATTGCACCAAAGGAGCACATGATGGCAAAACTAACAATGAATGAAATGAATGAGGTCATGAGAACTTTAAAGAACAAGAAATCGCCCGGAAAAGAAGGGGTAACAAATGAAATGCTGATGGGGTTGGGCCAAACAGCAAAGAGGAAGTTTCTGTCAGTCCTGAACCGAAGCTGGAAAAGGGGAATTGTACCGCAGGCATGGAAAGATCCTGTGCTTATACCCGTGCCAAAGAAGGAAAAAGATAAAACAGATCCAAATGGATACAGGCCTATCAGTCTACTGAGCTGTGTAGGTAAACTGATGGAGCGTATGATAAACACCAGACTGATGTGACACCTGGAGAGAAAAACACATATTAATTCCACAGCAAGCAGGATTTAGACAACACATATCCACTGAGGACCAGTTCACTCTCATAGCACAGGTAATAGAGGATGCTTACCAAGAGAAAAGCATACAGTAGCGGTTTGGATGGATCTAGAGAAGGCATTTGACAAGGTGTGGAAAGAAGGACTTAAAGTCAAGCTACGAAGAAGTGAAGTATCTGGATAAATGTACAGATGGATCAGCCACTACCTTGAAAACAGAACAGCCAGAGTTCAAGTACAAGGGCAGATGAGCAAAAAGGTGACACTGGAGCAAGGAGTACCCCAAGGGGGAGTACGGTCACCCACACTTTTTCTTGTGTATATAAACAACATCATAGAGAATATACCAAGAAGAGTCCACAGCTCCATGTTTGCAGACGATCTGGCTATGTAAACCTCTGAAAAAAATCTCACCGTAGCAAACAATCGGATGCAGTAGGCCCTAGCATCGTTGGAGGAGTGGGCGAAATCATGGCTGGTCAAAATAAATGAAGAACAAACAACATGTTCGATATTCTCGCTTTCAAATAAACCACAAAATACCAAAATAAGTCTTAACGACAAATTTCTGCAGCCAAACGACAACCCAAACTACGTGGGCGTCACATTTGATCGGCGCATGCCATGGAAAAGTCAGATCGAGAGAAACCGAATGAGAGCCAGACAAAGAATGGCAATCACGAGGAAACGTGCTGGCACAAGCTGGGGAGCAGACGAAAGTATACTAAAGAAACTGTACACTGGAAGAGTGAGACCAGTTCTCGAGTATGGCATTGCGGCATGGACAACAGCAGCAAAGGCGAATTTTGATAAAATTAGCAATCTTCAAAACCAAGCCATCAGAGTTATAACAGGAGGCATGAAGTCAACGCCAATTGTAGAACTTGAAAAGATTACAAATCTGCAATCCATGACCAACAGAAGAGACTGCATAGTCCAGCAGCAGGCAGAGAAACTCAGAAGACGGACAGACCATCCAATGCATCAAAGACTAAATAGATTAGGAAAATAGAAACTAACGCGAGAAAATTTGCAGAAATAGCCAAAGCAAAGGTGAGCTAAGACCCTATGAACACATTAACAACAGCAAAGCACATCCCTACTGTACGCAAACCTACCTGGAAGCAGCATTTCATTCCGGAGGTGGTAGAAAATATACCAGGTATTAGAAACAAGAACAGCCAGAATGAAAAAGAAAGAAGAGACATAACCCTGAGGTACATAGCGGAAAACTACCCAAGCATGGACTGGACCCATGCATACACCGACGGTTCTATAACAAACACAACACAAAATGGAGGGGCAGGGGTATTCCTGAGCCTAACAAATGGAAGAAAAATAACACTGTCAGTGGCAACTGAAAAATTATCAAGCAATTTCAGAGCGGAGGCAGAGGTACTGAATGCTGCAGTAAAAGCAGGTGACAGGCGAGAGCAATGAAAGCCAGATAGTCCTGTTTACAGATGTCCTGGTCGTGGTTAAAGCACTGAAAAGCCAGACAAATACTGAACTTAATGATTTAAGAGCAGTACTCTGTCAATTATGCCAGCAGTCTGCACCAAAAGGAGTAGTGGTACAGTGGGTTCCATCCCACTGTAACATCCAAGGCAACGAGGAGGCAGACAGACTGGCAAAAGAAGGTGCAAGACTACCACAACCAGATTCTAGTGGGACCTACGAAGAGTCCAAAAGGTTTATTAGGGCCAGATACATGGCCAAATGGGAAACAGAACATACTGCCTACACACAAAAAATGATGCCTATTACCAGTTGAACAGAAGAGAGCAGGTCGTGGTTTTCAGACTCCGCACAGGCCACAACACACTGAGGTACCATCTATTCAATAAACTGAAGATATGTGGCACTGACGAATGCACCTGTGGTACAGGGAAAATGACCGCTGAACATATGCTGCAAAATTGCCCGACATACGAGGACCAGAGAAAGCACCAGTGCCAACACTAGACAAGCTCTATGGCAGTGTCGACAGCCTCAGGATGACAGCTGCTTTCTTCGAACAAATTCAAGTTGACGCCTGACAGCGTACGAAGAAGAAGCAGAAGAACACTCAACTCACATAGATTGAGTGCTCTACCACTACGCTAAACGAACACTCAACTCACATAGATGTTCTCTACTACTACGCTAAATGAACACTCAACTCACATAGATGTTCTCTACCACTGCGCTAATCAAACACTCAACTCACATAGATTGAGTTCTCTACCACTACGCTAATGAAACACTCAACACACATAGATGTTCTCTACCACTACGCTAAACGAACACTCAACTCACATAGATGTTCTCTACCACTACGCTAATCGAACACTCAACTCACATAGATGTTCCCTACCACTACGCTAATCGAACACTCAACTCACATAGATGTTCCCTACCACTACGCTAATCGAACACTCAACTCACATAGATGTTCCCTACCACTACGCTAATCGAACACTCAACTCACATAGATGTTCCCTACCACTTCGCTAATCGAACACTCAACTCACATTCTATTCTGAGTCAAATAAGAAAGTGAAAGAGAGTGCCAAACATGATTAGAGATAACACATACATGAAACGACGGAGAAGGCTGAAAAGGCATCAAGACAATACGACCAAAAATTATTATAACAATATAACTAGAATTATATCAAGGAAAAAAAAAAAAAAAAACAACACATCAAGGAAACACGAAAAAGGTAGCAACATCTGCATCGAAATGAAATAGTGAGACATAAGGGAGTAATAATTCAAAGAAACACTGAACATAAATCCACACATTTACCAAATTAATAAAGAACAAGAAATGGAACTGTGTAGATATGTAAATATCAATCCACCAACAAAACAAGACACGTATATAAAAAAAACTTCGCCGTAAAGTGCGACAAAAAATCACGTCATTTTCAGGACAAACGTCCAAGAAGAAGAAAAAGAATAATAATAATAATAATATTTATAAGAAAAAGAAGAAGAAGAAGAAGAAGAAAAATAAAAATTGAGAAATTGAATATTATTTGACGTTTTTGGTGTTTTCTAAGATCAGTTCGGTTCATGTGCCAACTTCACAGTTAAGGACAGCTGTAATTGATATCAAACGTCCTCTTTCTCGTGGTTTGATGGTACAATCTGCCAGATTGTCTCACGTCAATCTCTTGGTGGGGACGGCGTGGCCTAGTGGTTAAGTGGCACGGCTCACAACCAGAAGGTGCTGGGTTCGATCCCCATCACAGCACCGGCCGTTACCCCGGGGAAGCAAACCCTTAGAAAATGCAGGA
Organism: Ariolimax columbianus; assembly: GCA_036924085.1. NCBI lineage: Eukaryota > Metazoa > Mollusca > Gastropoda > Stylommatophora > Arionidae > Ariolimax > Ariolimax columbianus. The sequence continues at coordinate 86,423,764 of JAVGWX010000005.1, forward strand.
GGAAGCAGACCCTTACATAAAATGCATGCTGAAGTCGGATGCACTGGGCCGACAGGCGCAAAATAAAAAAAACCACAGTGTAACGCACACACGCCTTGGGGAATAGATAAATAAGGCGAACGCAAAAAAAAAAAAAAAAAAAAAAAAAAAAAAAAAAAAAAAAAAATCTCTTGGTGTTATCTTTCTACTTATAACATTATTTACTTCTAGCAAATTAGCTTTTTACCTTTCTTTCCAGTATTGCTTTCAACAGGATAGCCAAAATGTCGTAACTGTATTACCTATTTCGTTCATTATTTCAATTTTTACTCTATTTTAAACATAACTTTATTTGTTTTCATTTCTTCCAAGGCGATGCGTTCCATCCTTCTTTATATCTCCATTTCAAAGGAAGCCATTCCTGTTTTCAATGGTTTGTTCATTGTCCATGTTTCTACGCATTACAGTAAAGACTACATACATACCACCTGATCAGACTCCTTTTTTTAACAAGATACGAGGGGCGTGCAAATCAAACCTGGACGTTTTGTTCTAGTTCTACCTGAAAGGGTTATAGCGTGCTGGAACTACTATCATTAGTTAGGGGCACTTGTGTCCTATTTCTGCTAGGTGGCCTACTTGCCATGGACAAGACAGTTAAATAAAAATGGCGAACAACACTGTTAGTGCTTGCATGGAACAGCGTGTTGTGATGAGGTTTCTTGTAAAAGATGACGTAAAACCTGCGGTAAATTTACAGAAGACTGCAATCACAATACGATGAAGAGACACGTCCGCAGTAAGACATTTGAATGGTGTAAACGCGTTAGAGAAGGCCGTACACCCGTGAGTGATGATCACGATCGCGGTGACTCTCAACCCAGCACAGTCATTCCTGTAAATATCCAGATTGTGGAACTCCTTTTCCTTGAAAATCAACGCATAATCTGTCGCAAAAATGCACATAAGGTACGTCTTTCTCTGAGTAAGGTGAACACTATTTTTCATGAACATTTGCATTTTAGGAAGGATAGTGCACGTTGGGTACCGAGACAGCTTTCCGCCTTTGACCGACAGAGAAGACTTCAAGTCTGCACTGAACGTTTTAAGATGTAAGGATATGACTTTTTGAATCGCCTCATTAAATGTGATGAAACCTGGGTGCATCATTATACTCCTAAATCGAAACAAGCATTCAGGCAGTGGAAGCATGCAATCACAACCACCCACACAATTTCGGACACTTGCGTCTGCAGGTAAAGTGTTGCGAGTGTTTTCTTAGACATACTTGGCATCATTCATGTTGATTTTCTATCATTGAACAATGTGCACACGCATTTTGAGTGATGTGCATAACCTTTTGCGGAAAAACGGTCTGGTTTGATCACAAATGAGGGTCCTGTTCCTCCAAGATTGCTCTCGACCTCATACGTCTCACCGCACTATGTGTCATCTGCAGCAACTCGGCTGGGAGGTATTGCCCCATCTACCTTACAGCCAAGACCTCGCTCAAGCGATTTCCACCTGTTTGGACCCCTTAAAGAATTTCGGGGAGGTAACCATTTCCGCACTGATGACGAAGTTAAACAGATTGTCCTGGATTGGTTCAGGCATAATGACAAATCTTTCTACGCTGAAGCTTATTAAGCATTACTTAAACGTTGGTATAAGTGCATACACGTTGCAGGAGATTATATCGAAACATCATCATCATCATAGGCGTCTCAGTCTATATAGACCATGCGCGTGGCGCCCTCTAAGTTTTGTCCAACCCTGTCTCCTGTATTTCTACACTGCTACAGCTGTAAAGACCGATTCGCGAGACACAGATCGTACAACCATGCTGTGGAAGCTGGATTTCCTGGCTGTTCCTTGATCTCTTCAGTCTTTCTCATAACTCTGCAGACAGAAGGTCTCTACGAGCATCAGCAGTCACTATGCCCCCTCCAACGGACTGTCTTCAGATAGCTAGATCCTGAGCAATTTTTTTTCCGGCCCTCGGATGGGATATTGCATCACTTTATATCCTCTTGCATACGTCATTGAATCGCAGTGTGGTAACTCCAATGGCCAGCTGTCCATATAGGATATTCTTTGGCAGCCTTTCATTTTCCATGCGATAAACATGTCCTAACCATCGAAGACGTCATTGGCTCAACATGGAGTACATGCTGTGAGTGTCTGCTCTCTGTAAGACCGTATTATGTGGAACGCTTTCTTGCCACCCAATTTCCAATATACGCGATAGACACCTAATGTGAAAGGTGTTCAGCCGCCGTTCTGGTATAGTGTAAGTGCTCCAAGTCTCGCTTCTATACGTGACAGTGCCAAGAACGCAGGTCTGATTGACCCAGACCTTGGGGTAGGGAGACAGCGCAGTTACCAGACTCTCTTCGTCAGGCGGGCCATGACGGATATTTGCCTTTGCCAAGCATACTGTCTTCCTTCTTCTCGAGCGAGAGAGTGTTGCTGATGGCAGACAACAGATAAGTGAAACTGTTGATGACTTCCAGAGTGACGCTATCAACTTTACGGATGTCGTAGTGTTAATGCGATGTGCGCAGACCTTTGTCTTTTCAAGGCTTATTGTGAGCCCAAACTGCTTGAACCTCTCATCGAATCTGTCTCTCAGTCTCTGCATGACCTCCTCACTATTGGTCACTAGAACTGCCTCATCCGCAAATAGCATCTCACTAATGAGTACCGTGCTCACCTTGGTCCTCGCACGCAGTCGCCCATCTGACCTGATGTGCAGATGAACACCGTCCACAGATGTGTCATAAGTGTAGGAAAGCATAGAGAAGAAGATCCTAAAGAAGGTCCGCGCGTGTACACATCCCTGCTTCCCTCCACTCTTGATGGGAAAAGAGTTTGAGGGTGATTGTCGTATAGAACTGAGCCCTTCATATCAGTGTGAAAAGAGTTTGAGGGTGATTGTCGTATAGAACTGAGCCCTTCATATCAGTGTGAAAAGAGTTTGAGGGTGATTGTCGTATAGAACTGAGCCCTTCATATCAGTGTGAAATGAGTTTGAGGGTGATTGTCGTATAGAACTGAGCCCTTCATATCAGTGTGAAAAGAGTTTGAGGGTGATTGTCGTATAGAACTGAGCCCTTCATATCAGTGTGAAAAGAGTTTGAGTGTGATTGTCGTATAGAACGGGGCCCTTCATATCAGTGTGGAAAAAAATGATAATGCTACGCAGTTTTGGGAGGCAGTCGATCTTCTCGAGGAGTTTGACTAGGCCCTTTCTACTATACTAGTCGAAGGCCTTGGTGAGGTCTAGAAACATTATAAAAAGCGGCTGGTCTTTTTCTCTACACTTCTCCTAGATTTGGCAAAGCATAATATATAATGTTATATCGAGACATAAACGGCATTTTGAGTAATTGAAAATTTATTATTTTTTTCCAAAAAAAAAAAAAAAAAAAAAAGTTTCAGTTTGACATGAACGCCCCTCGTTTTATTTAACTTGACATTATCTGTCCGTTTGCGCGGACTTCTGTTTCTATTATTTTAACCAACTTCCCCATATCCTAGAGAGCTGAAATTTTTTACAAAGCCTCTACTAGTGTGACATGTTAGTCCATCAAATTTTGACGAATCCTGAATTGGTTATTCAAAAGCTTTTACCGAAAAAAAATCGTAGTATGTTTATATTTTTATCTAATGAAAATGGAAAGAATACAGAAACATAAACAATACACTAGATCCAATTCACCAACTCAAAAGAAACCAACAAACTACCTTATTTCGTCTGAGAACTGGACAACTGTAGATTGCTATAATATATATATGGTCTAAAGATCTCACACACCGATGAATGTCACGTGAAACAGGGCGCCAGAATCTTCTACACATTCTACAGGAATGCCCACTCTACGGGGAAATGAGATACCAAACCTGGCTAGCGGGTGCGGAGCTGAGACAAAAGCTGTGGGACAGCCGCTCCGACCTGGGGAAGACTACAGACTTCATCAAGACGACTGCCCTGTAGATATAGCATGGCCTAAAATCCTGAACACATCTTATGAAACCAAGGCAACCTATTTTTAAACTGAATTACCAATATATTTGAAGGTTATCTCCCTTAATACCAAATAAACAGACGTGAACCAGAAACGGCGGCCGGCATGGAGGTCAACAGGAGGCATCCCGTTCATCACACAAAGACACAGCAGACCAGTCATCTGTTTGTCTACCCACCAAATAACAAGCCAGCAAAGAAAGAAATAAAACCTTGTACTGGAAAGTGCAGTTTTGTTTTATTGAATTGTAAATTTGTGAATGACTTGCATGGATGTCAATGCATGCCTCATGTTGGTGGAAACAATTTTTGATTACAGCCATTTTTGAATTAGCTTCTATTAAAGGATCTTCTCCCTGCTGATCGTATTCAAACTGACTTTTCTTACATTCCACTATGTACTGACAGTGTGGATTTGAATCCTGTTCGATCTTATACATTAACAGATAACTATGATCAGTTTAGATCCCATCTCGATGGCCAGGCTGCTGTAACATTCTTACCATATGTCTGCAGGTGCACAGCGTGGAAGTGAGATGAGATGTTGGTCATCTTGTTGTGCATGGGTATGAAGTACGTCTTCTTGTTCTTTTTCTCTCCAACCGAGCAGCAGACGAAAAGCAGACGACCAGCAGACGACAACTACTGTTGACATCCGGCGCCAAAGCACTTTACATACTCTTTCGATGTTGATCTCAGGAGCAATTTGTTTTACACGAAAGGGTTGCTAGTCCCATGCACAGCTCTTTTCAGTCTCCTATTACGATACACATGAAATGCAGAGTTCTGTCCACTTATTAGCCTCGGAACCTACCCGCGGAAGATATGGTGCATTTGACTTATAAGCGACATGTCGATTGACATGCGACATTATCATTTTGGAGGAGTTGATGGCTGTGAAGTTTGGATAAAGATTACCTGACCAAGCGGGAGCGGGCTCACATTCACAGCAAATTGGTGTGCTTCCCATGGCGAAATAAAAAGTAAGTCTTGTGTGACGACAGCACGGGCAAGCGACATTTATTGTTTACCATTATAAGCTTTCCCTTGGCTGAAATGCACGTCGGAGTAACATGTTATTTTTGGTGATATTAACATGTTATTCTGCTACTTATTATCCATCCACTTGTGTCGTCGTTAAGAGGCGTGGGGAGCTTACGTTGTTTTTCTTGGGCAAAGTGTGTTGTGTTAGTTCTTGTAAGCACGTGTTCTTGTAGGACTTCTATGATAGCATTAATCCATCAACAATGGACACTTCCTCGTGCTTTGTCGCCAGATAATCGTGTATTGTAAGCGAGCATTGGTAGTTGATAAGATTGCGTTCTCATGAAATGACTGAACCACCGTATTGTCTGTCTTGTGTATTCATCACAATGGGTAGCTCATTCCATCACAATGAGTAGCTCATTCCATCACAATGGGTAGCTCAATCCATCACAATGGGTAGCTCATTCCATCACAATGGGTAGCTCATTCCATCACAATGGGTAGCTCATTGCACCACAATGGGTAACTCTAACCGTCACAATTGGTAGTTCTTACTATCACAATGGGCATTTCTTACAGTCACAATTGGTAGTTCTTACTATCACAATGGGTAGTTTTTACCACATTTTTAATGTCATCCCCGATATCTGCATTTAACTCCATCTGAAGTCAAGGTATTCAATAAATGTACGCCAAGAGCTCCTTCATGTGTCATCCGTTTCAGCTCTCCTTCGTCTTTTTTCTTATCACGTTGTATGTCTCTTTCAAGCTTTCTTCTCCATGTGTGGTGTAGTCTCCATCTCACTTAGATACTAATTCTGATGGTTTCCTTATGCGAAAACAGGAACTTCAGCAACCTTCATTGCTTATGGCATCGGCAAGTCTTATGGCATCGGCAAGTCTTATGGCATCGGCAAGTCTTATGGCATCGGCAAGTCTTATGTCATCGGCAAGTCTTATGGCATCGGCAAGTCTTATGGCATCGGCAAGTCTTATGGCATCGGCAAATCTTATGGTATCGGCAAGTCTTATGGCGTCGGCAAGTCGAATTGCGCTCCAAGTCTTTCAATTAGTCTCGCGTTGAGCGCGACAGATGCAAATAATTCATAAGGGTCACAATTCATATTTATCTGTACTGTTTTTTGTAAATGATTAGAACAAAATCTAAAATGCGATCAATTTTCAGTTTGATTCTTTTAGTTTTGGAGGGGACTAAAACCTTAGAGGGATACAAAAAAGAATTCTTATGCAAAATTTGAACATGCTGGGACCCGAGATGCGGGTCTCCATAAGCAACATACTTTTACCTTTTCAAACAGATCATACTTCCTCTCGTATATTTTAGATTATTGGGAAAACTTTTTCGGGTACTCGTGTGTAACAATTACTACCATACTTGATTGCCTACATATGAACGTGGCATGTCAATGGAATTCTTCTTTCGTTCGCTTCAATATATGCCTATATCTGCAATATTTTCTCTTGTATAAACTTCACTGTCTTGTGTTTTTGTTGTTGCTTAGATGTTTGCCTCACTAGTTTCTACTGGCGCAGGCGCGCCCATTCCACCCCAGACCGTAGTCCATTGGGCGATATCAGGACGCATAAACCACTGCTTGGATGCATGTGTGCGTCTGTATGTACCTATGCTAGGTTTGTGCGCCCTCAGAAGCTAGCCCAACCAAAGTGCAATGGAAGGGCCTCACCATGAGGGCGCGTGTGAAAGTTGTGCAAGGGTGTGACTGTAGGACAGAGGCAAGTGAAACAGTGAGGTGAGAAGAGAGAAGGGGAAGACTTCCACTCACTGACTTGTGTAGTTCCCATATAGGCCCATACAGTTTCTCTCTCAGTGTTGTTTCTATGGGTTAGTCAGTGGGATTTTCTCTCTATATTATATTCGGGGCATTTCTGTAGTATGTGCTCTGCAATCTGGGGTGCCTGCCCCACGGTCTTGATCGAGAAGTAGGGTACTGACCCTTGGTGTAGATGGTAGTTTATATTTTACTTGCTATAAATTATTCAGTTCAGTTCAGTTCATCCCGTAACCTATCAGGTCGTTGGGGCACACATGAAGACATGAAAATCCCACGCCAACCCTCTCTGTCTGTCCAGGCTGCGACCGATTCGGTATAATAGATTTCGTTCTCCAAGCTGCGGTTGGCCAACATCTGCAAGTAACCTGAAGGAGCCAATCCCCCCAGGCGAGCTATTGCCTCGTTAGCCTAGAGCCTCACGGTTCTAGTTGCCCAGTGTGTACCCCGAGGAGGTGAGGTTGGCTTGTGAGCTCACTTTAATCGGCAGGCTACTAATTTCATTTTTCACTCTTCCAGGGAAGAGCTAGCCGACCTCAGCGCCACTGGAATGCGGCGCCAAGCATGAGCCCACCTTACACCTTCCGGTGTAATTATGACGTTTGTTTAATTGGCGATTAGTAAGTCAATTCCAAGTATAAAATGCGTGTACCGCAGCAAATCGACTTCAACCAATTGAACTCCAAAGCCCTAACACACCACCTGCATGAAGGTAAGATTGACGTGGCATGTATCCAGGAAACGCACCTCAACAATAACCATAAATTCTCAATCAGAGGATACCAGACCTTCCGTCTAGATAGAGAAGGCCACAAAGGAGGGGTCCTGATACTAACCACAAACTGCATACCGAGTAGCGCGGTATCTGTCAATCACACCGGACAAGCAGAAATTGTAGGAGTTGACATAATGGCCCAAGAGACGAAGCTCCGCATTTTCAATCTGTACGGACCACCAAATAGAGACCTATCGCTCTCGAGTATGGAGGTCAGAGACTCCAACTGCATAGTAGTTGGAGATTTCAACAGCCACTCGGAGAGATGGGGATACTCTGACACAGACAGCAGAGGTGACGAAGTGGAAGATTGGGAGATAGATGCAAATCTCTCCCTAATCAATAGGCCGGAGGATAGCCCTAGCTTCTATTCAAGAACATGGCATACCACCTCGACTCCAGATTTGGCCTTCTCCACATAGGACATACACCATAAAATAGACCGCCAGGTGCTAAACCAACTGGCAGGTAGCGACCACAGGCCGATCAGACTAACCATTGACATGGAAGTAGGCCCACAGGAAACAAAACCGCTCCCTCGTTGGAATTACAAACGAGCCGACTGGGACAGATTTGCAATCCTGACAGATGGGCTGTGTGAAACCATCAACACACGACACTCAAAAATGAAGCCCATGGTAGAGAGCCTAAGCAAGGCAATAATGCAAGCCGCCACTGAAACCATCCCAAGAGGAGCTAGGAAAAACTATAAGCCCTACTGGAATGATGAGTTGCAGAAAGTGGAAGATGCAGTAACAAATGCTAGGAACATGGCAGAGCGAGAAAAATCCATGGAGGCAAACATCGCCCTCAAAGCCGCCGCGGCGAAGTACAAACACACTCTCAGGCAAACAGCAAGAGAAAGCTGGAAAAACAAAACGGAAAGTCTAAACCTGGACAAAGACGGGAACAAGCTATGGAAGCTAGTCAGAGCCATGAACGACGAAACCCCGTCAAATAAACAAATTACTATCAAGCAGGGCGAGAACTTGATCACAGGTAAGAAAGCCGCAAACGCCTTTGTCGATCACTATGCCAGAGCAAACCACATCGAGGTCCCTGCAGATAAGCATACAGACATTAGCGAAGAGCTAAAGGGACACGAAAACATAAATACGGCTCCTGAAGAGCACATGATGGCCAAACTAACAATGCGCGAAAGGGAAGAGGCTATGAGAACACTAAAGAAAAGGAAATCTCCCGGAAAAGACGGGATCACAAACGAAATTCTGATGGGGCTGGGCCAAACAGCGAAGAGGAAATTACTATCAGTCCTGAACCAAAGCTGGAAAAGGGGTATTGTACCCCAGGCATGGAAAGACGCAATACTGGTACCAGTACCAAAAACAGGAAAGGATAAAACAGATCCAAATGGATACAGGCCCATAAGCCTACTGAGCTGTGTCGGCAAGCTGATGGAACGGATGATAAACACCAGACTGATGTGGCATCTGGAAGAAAAACGAATACTAATTCCACAGCAAGCCGGCTTCAGACAGCACAGATCCACTGAGGACCAGGTCATCCTCATAGCCCAGGAGATAGAAGATGCCTACCAGGCACAGAAACACAGTAGCTGTTTGGGTGGATCTGGAAAAGGCATTTTACAAAGTCTGGAAGGATGGACTTAGAGTCAAGCTAAGAAGAAGTGATGTCGGTGGGAAGATGTACAAGTGGATCAACCACTACCTCAAACAAAGAACGGCCAGAGTCCAAGTACAAGGGCAGATGAGCAAAAAGGTGACACTCGAGCAGGGAGTACCCCAAGGGGGAGTATTGTCACCCACACTCTTCCTGGTATATATAAACGATATTACAGAGAATATACCAAGAAGAGTCCATAGCTCAATGTTTGCAGACGATCTGGCTATGTGGACCTCTGAAAAGAATCTCACCATAGCAAGAAATCGGATGCAGACGGCCCTAACATCGCTGGAAGAGTGGGCGAACTCATGGCTGGTCAAAATAAACGAGGAGAAAACCACATGCACAATATTCTCGCTTTCATTAAAACCCCAAAGTACCAAATTAAGTCTAAATGGCAAATTCCTGCAGCCAAACGACAACCCAACCTATCTGGGAGTCACATTTGATCGGCGCATGACATGGAAAAGTCAGATTGAGAGAAACCGAATGAAAGCCAGAGAAAGAATGGCAATCATGAGGAAACCTGCTGGCACAAGCTGGGGAGCAGACGAAGGCATACTAAAGAAACTGTATACTGGAAGAGTGAGACCAGTTCTCGAGTATGGCATTGCGGCATGGACAACAGCAGCGAAGGCGAACTTCGATAAAGTTAACAAACTTCAAAACCAAGCCATGAGAATTATAACAGGTGGCATGAAGTCAACGCCAATTGTAGAACTTGAAAAGATTACAAAACTGCAATCCATGACCGATAGAAGAGACTGCAGAGCCCAGCTGCAGTCAGAGAAACTCAGAAGACTGACTGACCATCCAATGCACCAGAGACTAAACAATTTGGGAAATGGGAAACTAAAGCGGAGAAACTTTGCAGAAATAGCCAAAGCAAAGATGCACGAAGATCCCATAAACGCACTAACAACACCAAAACCCATCACTACTGTACGAAAACCTACCTGGAGGCAGGATATATTTCCAGAGGTGGTAGAAAATATACCAGGTATTGCAAACAAAAACTGCCAGACTGAAAAAGAAAGGAGAGATACTACCCTAAGCTTCATAACGAAAAGCTACCCAAGCATGGACTGGACCCATGCATACACCGACGGTTCTGTAACAAACACTACACAGAACGGAGGGGCAGGAGCATTCCTGAACCTACCAAATGGCAGACAAATAACACTGTCACTCGCTACTGGTAAGTACACAAGCAATTTCAGAGCGGAGGCAGAGGCACTGAGGGCGGCAGTGGAAGAAATAGTGACACACAGTGAAAATGAGAGCCATATAGTCCTGCTGACAGATGCTCTCGCCGTAGTCACAGCGCTAAAAAGCCAGAAAAACACTGAGCTTAATGACTTAAGAGCAGCACTCTGCAAACTGTGCCAGCAGTCCGCACCAAAAAGGGTAGTGGTACAGTGGGTTCCGTCACACTGCAACATCCAAGGCAACGAGGAGGCAGACAGACTGGCAAAAGAAGGTGCAAGACTACCACAAACAGATACCAGTATGACGTACGAAGAGTCAAAACGGCTTATCAAAGCCAGATACATGAACAAATGGGAAACCGAACATACTGGTTACACCAAAAACGATGCCTATTACCAGTTGAACCGAAGAGAGCAGGTCGTTGTCTTCAGACTTCGCACTGGCCACAACAGACTGAGGTACCACCTATTCAACAAATTGAAGATAGGGTGTACCGACGAATGCCCGTGCGGTACTGGTAAAATGACCGCTGAACATCTGCTGCAGAACTGCCCGACATACGAGGATCAGAGAGAGCAGATGTGGCCATTACCAGTGGAACTGCAAGACAAGCTCTATGGCAGTGGCGAGAGCCTCAGGATGACCGCCGTTTTTTTCGAAAAAATAATGGTTACTGTCTGACTGCGTACGCAGAAGAAGAAGAAGAAGAACTCCAAAGAAGATAATTTTTAAAATACCCGTGTCAGATACTTGACTGAGTTGTTCTTATTCTACACAGGCTAAATGTCTTTATTTTTCTTATAGCTAACAGTTTTTACAGAATAAAATAGTCGATCAGATGGCCTGCTCTCCTTATTTATTTCTAAGCATCTGATGACATGCTGTATGTGTTACTTGGCTTCTCCTTTTCTATCAGCGGTGGCGTGCAGAAGTTTCTTTTATTGTCATTGCTGTTTATAATTTCTACCCGAGTGGCCCCATGGGTAAGCAGAACATAACCACTGTTTCCTTTACAGCATGTCGCAAGAGATGACTAAAGACGGGTTTGCCTAGTTGGCAACCTCAATACTTGAAAAAAAACCACACTGCTAATGACTGATATGAGGCTTTACTTCAAGCTGGTAAGAGGAGCCAAATGCAGAGTTGGAACAATGCTTTCACAAATGCAGGGACGAGTTCAGTTATAGTTTCTACAGGATATATAGCTGGTCACATGCACAACCTTCATTAGTCACCGTCAACGACAGTCCTAGTATTTTACATATATTACTGTCTGTGTTCCCTTTGCAACCATGACAACGCACGGGCTTCAATCATGGCCATCTGTAGTTTAGAATTACAGTTGGCCATGGTTTCAATATTTAGAACGAAAGGGAAATAACCAGATTACCGTAAACATTTGCAAATGTTTGTGTAGTTATTTACTATGATGGGCATTTTAGATAGAGCAGATGGGTCAGACTATCTAGATAGCAAAATAATAGGTATAAACCTTAGGTTACAGGTGATGTGTGCGGACATGGGAATGGAATTTATTGATGTTAAAGTAGACAAAAGTAAAATGTTAGATAGGGGAGGTTTACATCTAAATGAGATAGAACAGCATGTTGTAGCAAAGTATATGTTCAATCATTGTGTTAGAAATTTAAACTAGTAAGGCCTCTGAAGTATGAGACTAATGATAGGCCTAAAATAGGGTGCGTTAGAGGATGTAGTCAAAGGGGAGAGTTGGTATCAGGGAAGTGTGAAATACATAATGGAAAAGCAAACACTAAAATGATAAAGCAGAAGCAAAAAGAGGAAAACCAACAACATTACAAACTAAAATGTTTTTATGCAAATGGGAGAAGATTAGTAAATAAAAGAGAAGAATTGGAACTGTATGTAGAAGAAGAAAAACCAGATATAATAGGATTAACAGAATCATGGACATATGAGGAGATTGCAGATAGTGACCTTGAAATTGAGGGATATACAATGTTAAGGAAAGATAGGATAGTTGGAGACAAGACTAAGGGAGGTGGCGTTTTATTATACTGTATAAATTATGTTAATATAACGATCAAAGATTATTTATCATGTGGTAAAAATTTCAAAGGGGCATAGCGGGATTAAGATCAATCTGTATTACAGAGGAAATGGTTTTTAAAAAATTGGAGGGGTTGAAAGTGAATCAATGTCCAGGTCAAGGTGGTATTCATCCAAAATTGCTGTATGAAATTAGAGACCAACTAGCAAAACCATTGGCTATATTATGTTCTCAATCACTTACAAAAAGGATTGTTCCACGGGATTGGAAAGATGCAGGAGTGATCCCCGTATTCAAAAAAGGCAAAAAATCAGATCCAGCAAATTATAGACCGGTGAGTTTAACGAGCATAGTCTGTAAATTGTTAGAGTCAATAATCAAAGAAAACATTGTAATGCATTTAGACAAATTTAATCTAATTAGAAATAGTCAGCATGGGTTTACTAGAGGGAGATCATGCTTAACAAATCTATTAGAATTCATGGAGGAGGTTACTAAAATCATAGATAAAGGGTAGCCAGTGGATGTTATTTATATAAATTTGGAAAGGCCTTTGATAGAGTACCGCATCAAACATTTTTTCGAAAGTTAAAATCCCATGAAATAGGTGGGGAAGTTGCCAAATGGATTGAAAATTGGTTAACGGGAAGAAGGCAGAGAGTGGGCATAAATAAGGAGTACTCTGAGTGGAGTGAAGTGAAAAGTGGTGTGCCACAGGGCTCGTTTTTGGGACCAATTTTGTTCTTGATATATATAAATGATTTGGACATTGATATGAGATCCATGATTGCAAAATTTGCTGATGACACAAAACTATGCAGTAGTGTCTCATCTAAAGCAGAAGTGGATATATTGATGTCGGATTTAGATAAAATTCGAGAATGGTCTGTAAGCTGGCAAATTGAGTTTAATGTAGATAAATGTACAGTCATCCACATGGGTAGATCTAATAGGGAACATAATTACAGAATGGGAGAAAACAATATTAGAAAGATAGATAAGGAAAGGGACCTAGGGGTTATAATAGATCATACAGGAAAGGTGAGTGAGCAAGTTAAGGTAGCAGTGAAAAAGGCAAATGCAATGTTAGGTATGATAAAAAGAAATATTAAACGTAGGAGCAAGGAAGTGATAGTCAAACTGTATAAAGCTTTAGTTAGACATAGATTGGAGTACTGTGTACAGGTGTGGAGTCCTTATCACAGAGGGGACATAAACATGCTAGAAAGAATACAAAAAAGAGCGACAAAGATGATAGTGGGATTCCAGAATTACAGTTATAAGGAACGACTCAGAAAAACCGGCCTACAGTATCTCGAAGAGAGAAGAATTCGTGGTGACTTAATACAGGTTTATAAGATGATCAGAGGAATGGATAAATTAGACTATAACAAGTTTTTTTTTAAATACAGCCACCTACAATAACACGAGGGAATAGCTACAAGCTGACTAAAGAGAGGTGCAGATTATATATTGGGAAATATTTTTTTAGTCAGAGAGTGGTGTCTGCTTGGAATGCATTGCCAGGGGAGGTAGTAGAGGCAGGGACAGTTAATGCATTTAAGAATAAACTGGATGCGCATAGCTTTTAGAGCAAGGTGATGTAAATGTAACTAGTTGTATACAGACTCTGCAGGGTCTTCTAAACCAGTATAAAGACGTTAAGTTAAGTTAAGTTATGTCAGAATAGACAATGCGGTGTTGTTAATGTGGGCCAGTCGCACAGAATTAAATTTAAATATTCACTGCGGTCCTTTGGTTGTGGGTTACAGTGGCTTTTCTTACATCTAGAGGCGTACTTAAGACGGTTGACTTGGCTTATCTTGTCTATAGTACATGATGCGTCTTAGTGAGCTCACGACTAAGTAGATGACAGTGTTTATACCCACCTCTGTGGCCATGCTGCTGTGAGACAGTCTGTTTCCAGATGTGCGAGCTGGAGGAAAAATGGGCGTCTTGATTAGTATGTTTCCCCTAATGAGAGGTAGAGGTCATGATCAGCATGTTTCACATAACGAGAGGTGGAGGTCTTGATCAGTATGTTTCACATAACGAGAGGTGGAGGTCTTGATCAGTATGTTTCACATAACGAGAGGTGGGTGTCTTGATCAGTATGTTTCAAATAACGAGATGTATAGGTCTTGATCAGTATGTTTCACATAACGAGAGGTGGAGGTCTTGATCAGTATGTTTCACATGAAGAGAGGTGCAGAGACACTCTAGCAAGAAATTTAGAATCATACATACATGTTGGTAGCAATATAGACAAAGTAGCAGATAAAGATATGAAAATAAGAATACAAAAGGTGAACAGAGTTTTAATTTCGTTGGGGAACTTATGGTAATACAAAAAAAAATTAATTCCAAAACACACACACACACACACATACACACATACACACATATATACTCTCTCTCTCTCTCTCTCTCTCTCACACACACACACACACACACACACACACATACATACATACATACATACACACACACACAAAATCATCAGATCCAATGTACGGTCTATTCTTGTGTATGACTCTGAAACACGGAGAGCAACAAAAAACAACAACCAAAAATGTGCATACTTTTATAAAAGGCGCTGACGCAGAATTGAGAGAGTGAAATGGTATGATAAGATCACTAATGCAGAAATGGAGAAAAAAAAAACCACACCAATATTAATGAAATGACCGAACGAGCGGCTTAACAGCGGATACATGCTGGAACAGCAAGTGAAATATGAGGCGAATAATTCTAGCCCACACTTTCCTAGGATTTAATAGACCAGCATCGGGCTCCTCAATTACCTCCGAACTCATCGAATATATTAAAAATGAATAAATAGAGAGATTGGTCTTCACCACCCGTTATGAAAAAACGACACCAGGATACATACATTAGTAGCGACTGTCCATCGTGCTGTAACTTAAGGCCTCGCCATGTATATACATACTAGCTTGAGTATTACTGGGTCTGATAGTGGAACACAGAATAGTTATTTTATAATATGCCATCACTTTGTAAGAGGCGGGGACTGATAATTGGGCACACGGATGTAGAAACTTTAAGCCACAAAAGCTTCAAGGAGAGGTCAACATTTGATGACATGGCGTGTATTTGTTGAAATCATATGCTCCAAATGGAGCTAAAAAGGCGTTGATTGATTGATTAATTGATGCAAATTATGTATTGCAGGAAATGGAATGATCCACTGCAGCAAATCTTCGTTTCGGAAAATGCAATTGATCTGACCACATAAATGGGCCAATAACGATAATGATTTGCAACATTAGCGTCTGGTTACTGGGAAGGTACATGGTTATAGCGTTTGGAAGGTACATGGTTGAACCGTTTGGAAGGTAGACGGTTACAAAGTTTGGAAGGTACATGGTTGAAACATTTAGAAGGTAAATGATTGAAACGTTTGGAAGGTACATGATTGAAACGTTTGGAAGGTACATGGTTGAAACGTTTGGAAGGTACATGATTGAAACGTTTGGAATGTACATGATTGAAACGTTTAGAAGGTACATTGTTGAAACGTTTGGAAGGTACATGGTTAAAACTTTTGTAATGTACATGACTACAACGTTTGGAATGTATATAGTTGAAACGTTTGGAAGGTACATTGTTAAAACTTTTGTAATATACATGACCACAACGTTTGGAATGTATATAGTTGAAACGTTTGGAAGGTACATAGTTACAACGTTTGGAAGGTACATTGGTAAAACCTTTGGTTAGATACATGGTTGAAACGTTTGGAAGGTACATTGGTAAAACCTTTGGTTAGATACATGGTTGAAACGTTTGGAAGGTACATTGGTAAAACCTTTGGTTAGATACATGGTTGAAACGTTTGGAAGGTACATTGGTAAAACCTTTGGTTAGATACATGGTTGAAACGTTTGAAAGGTACATTGGTAAAACCTTTGGTTAGATACATGGTTGGAACGTTTGGAATGTACATGGTTATAACGTTTGGAAGGTACATTGTTGAAATGTACATGGTTACAACCATCACTGGTCATGTCACTTGATGATACTCTTGCAACGGATGCTCTCTACCATCTTTTTTGTAATCCGCCCACCAATGGTACTTCAGCGACTATAACGTTCTTCATCCTCTTCTTTGATCCTTGGTCCATGACTGACAAAGTGGCTTGTGACCGTCACACCTGACGACATTTTTAAAAAACATTAGCAAACACCCCCACATCTCATCTTTGATTCTTTGTCAATGACTGATCACTCTCTGGAGAATATGGCTACTGTATCGCGTCATAATGGATTATCGTGTCCATAGTCTTCGTTTAACTTGTAAATGTTAGCGGTTTTCTTTGTTCTTTGTGTCTGACAAAGGCCTTGTGGGTTTCGTTTTGTTTCTGACCCGGTTCGGTCTCTGAGTTATTACCTATATAGGTTTTAATCAACTATTTACCTTCAACACCGTCGCAGCTTCGATTTATTTCTGAAGACACCATGCAAGAACATAAACATAAATGTTTTGACGTTTGATTCCTGCATAAAGTACGACTATAGTACTGGCTCTATACTCCTATCGGACCAATTAATTAAGAGATATGTTAAAAGTCTGTCAGATTTGTTTGCATTTCTACTATGCACCAGAACTTACACCACTAACAGATAGTGGCACATATTGGCCTACGAAATGGCAGGCAAAGCTTTCCCTGATAGTGAAATAAACCTTGTAGTAGGTCAATGTCTTGTGCCAGTAAGTTGCACATTAGATCATAGCGTGGCCTTGGCCTGTTCTTAAGTGAAGTTCCACGCATCTCTTATCTAACTGTAATCATATTATGTGTCGTACTCTCAATCCTTTCCTTTGAAGGTAGTAATTATAATAATAGTTGCCCATTGCAAGCGAAGATATCAACAGTATTAGACAATGTGTACTGAGATGTGACATCGGAGGGTGACAAACTCGTGGAGCCCACGTGGACAGCGTTATTAACCTAAACCGTCTCTCATTCTGTCCTTTCGTGCAACTTCCTTGGTCAATGACTAAGTGTCCTGTGACCATCACACCCGACGATATGTTTATTGACAGCAGTAAATCCCCCCCCCCCCCCCCCCTATTCTTTGATTCTTTGTCAAGGACAGATCACTATCTGCGAATATGGCTACCGTCTCAGGTCATAGTCGATTATAGTGTCCATAGTCTTCGCTTATTTTGCAAATTGTTGAAGCCCACGTGGACAGCGTTAGTTCTAAACCGTCTTTCATTCTATCCTTTCGTGCAACTCACTTGTTCTGCTCCTTAGTAATGGTTCTGTTTTGAGCGATGTGAGCATTATATTGGATGGCAGTGCGCTAGCTTGAACAGTTCGGATCAAGCAGCTTCCAGGAGTCGATATAACGGAGAAACTGTGAAAAGAAACTTTGTATCGTTCCATCTGTTCCCACATTCATCCACGCCCCCCCCTCCTCCCCCCCCCCCACATGCGTGTCGACCATGAGGTCATCGTACAACACTTGCTTAGGGAGGAGCTAATCGGGAATGCGAACAACATGCCCAGCCCATCTAATTTTGGGCTCTCTGCAGCAGCGTCTGAATGTCAGAGCGAGCGTACCTCCCTGTTGAGGACTACACACTTGGGCATTATATTCTAATAACAGAGCGTACCTCCCTGTTGAGGACTACACACTTGGGCATTATATTCTAATAACAGAGCGTACCTCCCTGTTGAGGACTACACACTTGGGCATTATATTCTAATAACAGAGCGTACCTCCCTGTTGAGGACTACACACTTGGGCATTATATTCTAATAACAGAGCATACCTCTCTGTTGAGGACTACACACTTGGGCATTATATTCTAATAACAGAGCGTATCTCCCTGTTGAGGACTACACACTTGGGTATTATATTCTAATAACAGAGCGTACCTCCCTGTTGAGGACTACACACTTGGGCATTATATTCTAATAACAGATCCGAGCAGCCTATGGAGACAGCTCAAGTGGAAAAGGTTGAGTTTTCTGACATGCCTGCTATAGACTGTCTATGTTTCACCTGCGTATTGAAGGGTGGTTAGCACAACAGTGCGATACACCTTGATCTAGGTGGCAATGCTGATTCATTACCGGTCCAAAATGTTTGCTCAAAGTCTTCCAAAAGCAACACTTGTCTTGGCAATTCTGTTGTGGACCTTATAGTTTATATTTGCTTCTCTTGTGAGGTACTACCAAAGTAAGAACAACTATCAATTGCTTGTAGATGTTGACCCTGTACAGTGATGTTTATTTCGTGGTAGGGCTTACTAGGAACAAATAGAAACATTACCTCCGTTATCTTGGTGTTGACCGTAAGACAAAAGTTGGTTCAGGTGTGCTAGAGTCTAGGATTAGTTGTGTAGTGCACTTAACTAAAGGGTTACAACAGGTATCTACACCACGAAACGACTTCAACACAGAAAAACACAGTAAACACTATCCTGATCATAAAACAAAACAATATCACTTATTACAAGAATAATCGTTGCACAGTATCAACAAAATGGTAAAGAACATCTAAACTAAATAATCAATATATATATTACTACAATAAGAGGTTGTAAGCACTAGCTCTTGATGTTTCCTCCTAGATCGATGGTACCCAGGATTCTTGCCGCTGCACTTCCCTATATGCACACTCAACACACAATCACAAACTGGTCTTCAAGATCAGATCACGTACTCAGACGAATCTGTACGCTCACACATAATCAGATCACGTATTCAGGCGATCTGTGCGTTCATATGTGATTACATCACGTCACTTATAATCGGATCACGTACTCACTTGTGATCACGTACTCAGTCGATCAGTGCTTTCACACCTAATCAGAACAGACATCGTTCCGAAGGTGTGCTGCACATACCTCACATATGCAAATCTCGTCCTTAGACAATCTGTACACTCGTGTAACCGTTCAGAACATAATCGTCCACAAGGTGTCCTACACGTACAACCCAAATTCAGATCTCTTACTGTTCACATGGTGTCCACCATAAACACCTATTGAGCGCGACTGGCCAACTTGAGGTGTACGATGGTACAGTCACCTTGCAAACCCTCTTTCTTTCAGACTCACTCTCAGCCTTTCTGACAGCCTCGCAGCTAATCTCACAGCCAGTCTAACGAGTTTTATCCCTACAGAGTATTTTATAGTCTCAATTAAATTGCTGCACACATTTTGGCGATGGAACCTTCTGACGCAACAATATGCGCCTGACTTGGTCTTGGAAGATCTTTCGTTTACTCGTGTCCTTCTTTAAACATCGTTTTCCAGCTCTTTACTGTTGTCTTCGACACACTTTTGTCACCATACACTGCCTGCATTCTGTGATGAATTTCAACGGGTCGACATCCTTAGCTGTTAGAAACCGAATCACCGCTGGCTGATCAACTTTAGACGGATTCCGTATCCCACCCGCCATGTTTTCAACGGTCTGCAGAGAAAACTATGAGTCGGAGGATAAAGAAATGTTGCAAACTTGACGGTTGGTATTTGCTGTTTACGTTAGAAGTGACGTCATTATGCGCATCGTACATATGTTCACTTGTTGCAGTTATGTCCGGTTTCATTTGAACACGCCTCGTATGTACGCTAGTGTCAGTCATGTGTAGCACCAGAAAGCAGGGAAGCAAAAACCATACTAAAGAGAGTTGGTGGGCCAGCATACAGTCTTGTTTGACTCCATTTATGACTGAGATGGTTGCAGACAGTTCACCATCATTCAGTTCACGAACCTACTTGTCATCATGAAACTGGTGGACAACAGTGATGAATTTTTCAGGGCAACAAGCAAGAAAGAGAAATGGTGATTATATATATTCCTTTTGCATACCAGTTCTTATATCAAAAGCTGTGGACGGCGAGGCCTTGTGGTGAAGTGGCACGGCTCACAACCAGAAGGTGCTATGTTCGATCCCCAAAGTCAAGTTTTTATAGATGCAATTGTAGAACCTAAGTTAGAAAGCAAACAACATGTATAAAAAACAACTGGTTATTGAATAACATATGTCCTAAAAGAGTGCACCAAACTTCGCATTAACGTCGTTTCATTCAACGTCATTTCGTTATAACGTTGTTGAGAAAATAAAGATATAAATATATTAAAACAATTATTCAATACGAAAGTGGTCCGAATCTGGCTGTGAGAATGGCCTCCCTTTGATGCGAGTAGCCTTTGGACGACGTTCATAAACAGATTGTTGGTTTTGCAGAGAAAACTGAGATAATTGAGGTAGGCGTAGAAGATGTAGGAGAATTACTTAAATCACATGGTGAAAAAGGATCAAAAGACTATACAATTTGTCTTCTCGTCGGCCGAACTGTACAGTGTGAAAGAAACATCAGCAGTTTAACAATTAAAGGTTCTTTCCATTCCCGTAATACTCTCACATCTCCTTTGCACTGTTTTCCCAAACTCAAACTTCTAATCTCTTCCGTCTTTAATTCCCCTTTCGAAAACGCCCATTCATTGAACCCGCCTACTACCCCTTCCCATCTCACAACCCCATCAGCCCCCCCCCCCCACCCCACCGCCCGCGCCTCTCCCTACCAATCTCAACTCGTTCATACTTGTGAATCAAAGCTGTGTTAACGACGTTCATAATTATCCCATGCAGCGCCCCAAATTGAAGTGTTTCGCGCCAAGCGTCGAGTTAAACGCAAATTATGCCACAACCCATTTTATCCATAATCCTCCACTCACTCCACCTCTTCCTTTCCACATTCTCAAGCCGGGTATTTATTCCCCATCCATCAACACTTCTTGCAAATAAGAGAAGTATAATTTTCCCAGCGACGTCATTTAATAATTACCTTGCGCAGGTCCTCGCTTCCTAGTCCCTCACTCCAAGCGCCACTTTGACACACTTATGTTAAGATCACGTAAATTGGAACAGCCAATAAAATCACTGCAGCTTGGGAAATTCACATGGACAATGGATAATTCATAAAGGCAGATGATCTCATGCATATGTGACAGCAACGAAAAGCTTACCAAGAAGACAACGATAATATCTCGTGGATACAACTGTTACAGGGAATTGTAAGACAACAAAAAAGTGCACACTTTGTAAATAAGGGACATGCTTTTAAGCACCTGATTGAACAACAACATGAACAAGAAGAAGATCCAGCACGATCAACACTACCACCAAACCGTAAGGCAATACCAAACCCCTCAGACATTTCTTTTCACACGTTTGAGGGATTTGAAATTGGCACTGATTCCCCATTACCCAATCTCGCCTGCAGCGACGATCAGGACCAAGCTTTTGCCCCCCATTTTAGTGATCATGCGAAGGACCCAAGTTCTCGTCTACCCATCAGGGATGACAAATGTGGAATTGATCTCCAGTAGTCTCCCTCCCTACCAACTACCATCCCATCATCCACTACTACATCAGCCATCAAATAAATACTATACATTTATTTCTGTTTACAGTATAAAGGTACTGTTTTGTGTGTATGTACTCAGTAATTGCATGAGAGTATTGTGGTCAGAAATGTAACGAAGGAACAAACCCCTATTTATATAATTGTGTACATATTCGAATCAGTTTCACCTAACAATGTTTTGGTTAAAGTCGTGGTTGCCAGGAACCTAATCACACTGGTGGTTGCCAGGAACCTAATCACACTGGTGGTTGCCAGTAACCTAATCACACTGGTGGTTGCCAGGAACCTAATCACACTGGTGGTTGCCAGTAACCTAATCACACTGGTGGTTGCCAGGAACCTAATCACACTGGTGGTTGCCAGGAACCTAATCACACTGGTGGTTGCCAGGAACCTAATCACACTTGCGGTTGCCAGGAACCTAATCACACTGGTGGTTGCCAGGAACCTAATCACACTGGTGGTTGCCAGGAACCTAATCACACTTGCGGTTGCCAGGAACCTAATCACGCTCGTGGTTGCCAGGAACCTAATTATGGTCTTAACGAGAAATTGATGCATTGTTTAACTACAGGGAGGAGTACAAAAATAAACGTAATATCGAAGAGTATGTTCATAACAAACATGAAAGTTATATGTTTTGACTGCCACTCGTATATCTGGATACAGTGTCAGATACACGCAGACAACTACCACTTGTATATCTGGATACAGTGTCAGATACACGCAGATAACTGCCACTGGTATATCTGGATACAGTGTCAGATACACGCAGACAACTGTCACTGGTATATATGGATACAGTGTCAGATACACGCAGACAACTGCCACTGGTATATCTGGATACAGTGTCAGATACACACAGACAACTGCCACTGGTATATCTGGATACAGTGTCAGATACACGCAGACAACTGTCACTGGTATATCTGGATACAGTGTCAGATACACGCAGACAACTGTCACTGGTATATCTGGATACAGTGTCAGATACACGCAGACAACTGCCACTGGTATATCTGGATACAGTGTCAGATACACGCAGACAACTGTCACTGGTATATCTGGATACAGTGTCAGATACACGCATACAACTGTCACTGGTATATCTGGATACAGTGTCAGATACACGCAGACAACTGTCACTGGTATATTTGGATACAGTGTCAGATACACGCAGACAACTGTCACTGGTATATCTGGATACAGTGTTGATACACGCAGACAACTGTCACTGGTATATCTGGATACAGTGTCAGATACACGCAGACAACTGTCACTGGTATATTTGGATACAGTGTCAGATACACGCAGACAGCTGCCACACTTATATCTAGATATAGTGTTAGAGTGTCACTGCCAGAAGTCAAGGCACACATCCAAAAACAAAAAAAATATAAACAAAAGTGGTTTGAGAGAACAAATAGCAAATACTCACAGGACCCAATCAATAGACTGAATAGGAAACAGTAAACCGCAATTTTCCGCCTCAGAACAGGTCATTGCAGACTAAATGCACATATGCATACAATGAATGTAGCACATCTGCTCAAGGCACATGTCAGAGAGAGGACCCCAGATTCCAGAACACATCCTGCAAACAGGTCAACTGCACCAAGGTTCCCGTAAAAAGACCAGGCCGGATGAAAGAAACATGCAAGAAAACTGTGGGGAACCATTGAAGACCTGCGACTGACGTGTCACCTCATGGAGGCAGCCCATATGGTGGCATACGAAACCGAAGATTGAGAATGAACGAAGCCAAGCCAAGCCAATCTGCCACTACCAAATACTGAAAGGGTTTAAGTAGCAGAATGTAGTCCATAGAAGGGAATACGTTGTGTCGTAGTTTACAGCTTGACTGCGATATTTGCACCTTTCGGTCCAACACATCCAACTTCAGCAAGCATTTTTTTAGTACCGGGTTAGCATTCCCTCTTCGACCCCTTTTCCTTAGCCAGTCTGCCCTGCTGCAGTCTGTTATCCAGGATCACCGTGAGGAGGTGTAGAAGGGTCTTGGCATCTTTGGTTCGTTGGTCCTGACACTAGCAGACAGCTATGAGACGCTGACCACTGCAGCTCATGCGCTGCTCAGAATCTTGATCCCACATAGGGGTATGAGAGTTAGTGTAATTTGTGAACAAAGTTAACTGCGTAACATTCGTACGGTGAAAGCAGGTGAGAACATGTCAGAATACAAACATGATAGACAGGCACAAAAAGGTTTAGAACTTCTGCTCTTCCTAATTTTGAAAAAGAAATTCTGTTAAATTCCTGTTTGATTTCCGTATAAACTCACAATGGTGAAAACAATAAGGTATTTCTGCAAATAACAAGATTTCTTGAATGTGGCATCAAAATAAGCCATGTTGGCAACCTGTTGGAAAGCAAACATCATTATTTGTGTTGTGTCTGTGTTTCTAAAATACTGCACAACACTGTTTCTTCTTTAGGTGAAAATAAAATTTTGACATGTGAAAGAAAAAAGGCAGAAAGTATCTAGCAAATGTGGTTTTTTTTAAATTAAAAAAAAACCCAAAAAAAATACATAAATAAATACAAGAGAATGTCAAACTAGCTGTTTACGCCATGCCAGAACAAAACGCACGAAATAAAACCCAAACAAATGTGTAATTCTTACCAACCGAAAAGAGCCAAATTTGATCAATTTGGTTTATGAAAAGCTCGATTACAAGATAAATGTCGTGCACAGTCGATGGTAGATAAACTGAGTACGATTTGTATTGCTGATACTATTATTGTTTAAGTGTTGTTTACCATTTAAGAAAAACATGGCCGTTTTTATACTGTAAAACGTATTTGTAAAGACAAAAGGAAATCATATTTAATGATACAATCTGAAGTTAGCTATAAAATGGAAAGAAATCAGCTGTATCTTTTTTTAAAAAAAAAAACATGTCGAGATTTTCGGCTAACCGCCAAAGCATTTTATTTTCATCTGCTAGAAGTAGGAAATATTATCTAGCCGGAAAAAGGCTAATCTGGTAACACTGGCTTCGAATAGTTATGATGGCGTACGTATCTTCTTGCTCCGGGAAAGTAGTTTTCTGTTGGTGATAATGTTTAGTCAGAGATGGCAGTTTGAACATGTATTTTTCTGCTACTCTACAACATTGCGCACCATGCGGAAACATAGAAAGTGCGCAACTATAGTGTATTCTTAACACACAAAATACGTGGCGCTTCTTTTCTTTGCGTTCAGGATCTTTTGACCATGCTATATCTGCAGGCCAGTCGCCATGATGAAGTCTGTAGTCTTTTTTTTTTTTTTTTTGCTTAGATGTTTGCCTCACTAGTTTCTACTGGCGGAGGCGCGCCATTTTCCACCCCAGACCGTAGTCAATTGGGCGATATCAGGACGCATAAACCAGTGCTTGGATGCATGTGTGCATCTGTATGTACCTATGCTAGGTTTGTGCGCCCTCAGAAGCTAGCCCAACCAAAGTGCAATGGAAGGGCTTTACCACGAGGGCGCGTGTGAAAGTTGTGCAAGTGTGTGACTGTGGGATAGAGTCAAATGAAACAGAGTGAGGTGAAGTCTGTAGTCTTCATCAGTTTGGAGCGGCTGCCCCACAGCTTTTGTCTCAGCTCCGCACCCTCTGGCCAGGTCTGGCATCTCATTTCCGTATAGATAGGGCATTCCTGTAGAATATTTTTAGGGTTCTGGCATCCTGTTCCACATGGACACTCATCGGCGTGTGAGATCTTCAGTCGGTATAGATGTTCTAGTAGTCTTCAGTGTCGTGTCCTGTTTTCAGGCGAAATAAAGTAGTTTGTTGATTTTTTTAAAGTTGATGAATTGGGTCTGGTATACTGCTAATGTTTCTGTATTCTCCCCATTGGTGTATATACTGATTTCTGATGATGTTCTTGATTTCTCTGTATGGTACTCGGTGATTAAATTGTGCCTTTTTGCTGCCATCTTTTGCCAGAGCATCAGCTCTCTCGTTTCCCGTGATTCCGCAATGGGATGGTAGCCACTGGCGCGCTATTGTTGAGGATCTCTGGAGTTTTCCCAGTTCTGCTCTGATCTCCGATAACAGTGATTCGTTGTTTGTTTTTTGTATTGTCTCTAATAGTACTCTGCAGTCCGTGAATACAGCTATTTTTGTTGGAGGTTACCTTTCTGTTTCAAGCATTCTCAGTGCTCGCAGGAAGGCCATCGATTCTGCTCTGAGATTTGTGGACAACTTTCCTGTTGGGAGAGCCTCTTCTGTTATATTTCCCCTTTTGTGTCTTATGTATATACCTCCTCCCCCGTTTCGGCCTGCCCCCTCTGCTGAACCATCTGTGAACACCTGTGTCCATTCCTTGGTATTTTATTTCTCCTCAATCATTGTTTGTGCTAAAATTTTCAGCTGTTATATTATAGAACCTTCTGAACCATGACCTATTACAGTTGGCCATGTTCTGAATGCTCTCACTTTAAAATATAAGCAACGCCAGATCTAGAGTTGAGCGAGGCCAAAAGCTATATATAGATTGGGGACCCTGCGTTACAAAATTACGCTAGAAGTCTCACAATACTTTAACACACTGATGCTCTTTATCATATTATCCAGACATATCTAGTAAAAACACAAATTGTTTTCAAATGAAGGTATTTACTGATTTCATATTTATAATTTGGTTGCATTGATCTCAATCGCAGATAATAATATAATATTAATCAATCATCAATAAAAACTTACAAAGGAGCATAGGTCATTAATAAATACACGCCAAATCTTCATGTCCAGATACATCTTTCATAGTTCTGTCCACACATCTCTGTGCTTTATATGATGGCCTCGAGTTCCCATCCCCAAATGCGTCTCTTAACTTAACGTCTTTACACTGGTCTAGAAGACTGCAGAGTCTGTTTACAACGGTCTACTCCACATTATCCATTAGCTGGCTCTCATAATGTTTACCCTTTCCAACCTGCTAGGCACGTCGAGTTATACTGGTGTCTCCTGTGGTACAGGGAAATGACCGCTGAACATCTGCTGCAAAATTGCCCGACATACGAGGACCAGAGAAAGCACATGTGGCCATCACCAGTGACAACACTAGACAAGCTCTATAGCAGTGTCGACAGCCTCAAGATGACAGCTGCTTTCTTCGAACAAATTCAAGTTGACGTCTGGCAGCGTACGAAGAAGAAGAAGAAGATACTGGTGTCTGTCCGGTCCTTTCCAACAGTTCCAAATGTATGATCTTGTCATACCAGGAAGCGTTTGATTAGCGTAGAGGTAGAGCACTCGTTTTTCCCGGCACAAACAGGGAAAACAAACAAACAAACAAACACACACACACACACGCACGCACGCACGGACGCACGCACGCATGCACATACACACACACACACATAAATACATATGGGGTGTCTCAGCACTTCATGTCCCTCTTGCATACGTCCTTGAATCTCAGGATGGGACGGCCGATTCGTCTAGCTCCAATGGCCAGCTGTCCATAGAGGATATCCTATGGCAGCATCTCATCGTCTATACAGTAAACATGCCCCAACCAGAGAAGGCGTTGCTGGTTCAACAGCGAGTACATGATGTGCGTGTTTGCTAGCTGTAATACCCCATTATGTGGGACTCTCTCTTGCCACAATCTCAAATATACGCCTTGGTGACCTCACGTGAAAGGTGTTGAGCCGCCGTTCCTGCTTAATGGCAATGCTCCAAGTCTCGCTTACATACACGGGAGTGCAAAGAACACAGGTACGATACTCGGACATCGGCGCAGTGAGACAATCCATTGTTCTCTCAGACTCTCTTCGTCAAGCGGTCCATGGCGGTGCTAGCCCTGTCAGTCCCACTGTATGTATCCTTCTCGAGCAAGAGATGATTGCTGATGGCAGACCCTAGATATGTGAAGCTGTTGACCGTCACTAGAATGACGCCATCTATTTTTTGTAGGGTGGAGTGGTAATACCCTGTGCGCAGACCGTCGCCTTTTCCAGGCTTATGCTAGAGCCCAAATTGCTTGCATCCCTGAGCGAATCTGTCTCACAGTCTCTGTAGGACCTCCTCACTGTTGATCACTTGAACAGCATAACCAGCAAATAGCATCTCCCTAATGAGCACCGTCCTCACCTTGGTCGTCGCACGCAGTCGGGCAGGTTAAACAGCCACCCATCTGACCTGATGTGCAGATAAACACCGTCCACAGACGTGCCATAAGTGTACGATAGGAGCATTAAGAAGAAGATTAAAAAGGGTTGACGTAAGCACACATCCCTGCTTCACTCCACTCTTGATTGAAAAAGAGTTTGAAGAAGATCCATCGTATACGACTGAGTCCTTCATATCAGTGTGAAACGAAATTATCATGCTACGCAGTTTCGAGGAGTTCGAATAGACTGTCTACTAACCGTACAAAGTGGCTGGTCCTGTTCTCTTGGATAAGGCGAAGAAAAAAAATCATGTCCGTTGTCGATCTACCTAGTCTAAAGCAACACTATGATTGTGAGTACACCCTGTCCGCGAGCAGTCTCACCCTGTTAAGTAACATTTGGGAGTAAGCTTTGCCTTAAACGTCCAGGAGCGCGATCCCTCTATAATTATTGCAGTCCACGCGGTTACCTTTGTTTTTGGAAATGGTTCATAACTCGAATATACAAATGATAAAGTTGTGATCCCAATAAGCGCTGCAGGGTTAGGAAAGACGATCCTTGTGGTTGGACGACACAGTGAAGAACAAAATCTGCATATTAACATTAGCAAAACCAAAGAGAATTAACAATGACAAAGGTAACAACCAGACCTAAAGTTATCATTTCAAAGCAAGAACTTAAGAACGTCATAAGATTTGAGGTTCATTAAAATTAGAAACTTGTGACAGAGCGCTAACAAAATGATTACTGGACTACTGGACTGGACGACCCGTTCTTCAGCGGCGGTTACACCGTTGCGGATTCCAACTTCTCTTCCAGCGGTCTCTGTCTTGGTCCACGGTGGACCAGTGGATAATGAGTCGCCCATCTGTGGCATCATGAATGTTGTTGCTGGGATGCAAGGTAGTCGGACCAACGTGTTGGTAGTCGTCCCCGTGGTCGTTTCTTGTCTCTGGGGTATCATATTGATGTCGCTGTGCTCCAGAGATCACCCGTTCTTCGCAGTAAGTGCCATGCGATGTTTCATCTTGTCTGCATAAATAACTGCATCTTCCACCAGGGACAATATTGACGTATATACGAGTTATGAAGACCGTCTGTGTGGTAGCTATGAAGCGTGAGGCCGAACATGCGTCTCTTGAGTCACTAAGTTTGGACTCCATCTCCTTCGCAAGTGTTCATGTTTCCGCCGAATAGCATATTGCAGATAGTACTGTGGAGTTGAATAGAGAGGTGCGCAGGCTCTGTACGTGGACATTGTTCAGTGTAGGCTTTATCTAAGAGAAAGCCGCCGTCTTGTCAACTCTAGGTTTAAGTCGTTCTGCGTGTTGAGCAGGTGTGGAAGGTAGATGTACTCGTCCACGTCATCCAATCTCTCTCCATCTAGGAAGACTGTATCGCGGGTAGCGCATGACTTTCGTCTTGGACGCGTTCATTTCGAGTCCCGCTTTCTTTCCCTCTCGGTGGAGCGCTGCTAGCATTTACTTGGCGTCTGTCGCTGCCTCCGTGATGAGGTCTAAATCATCTGTTAACAGCCTGCCATTTATGTTGA
This sequence comes from Ariolimax columbianus, assembly GCA_036924085.1. Taxonomy (NCBI): domain Eukaryota; kingdom Metazoa; phylum Mollusca; class Gastropoda; order Stylommatophora; family Arionidae; genus Ariolimax; species Ariolimax columbianus. The sequence goes on from JAVGWX010000005.1 coordinate 86,453,319, forward strand.
TGCCAAAGGTATCCCAGTCGCACTGGCTGATGGCGGATTACAGGCGTGGGGAAAAAAGGCTCGGTGAGATGGGGTTCCCTTGACAGACTCCTATCTGTATGGATATATACTACTACCAGTCTTTGGAAGGGTTAGAAGGTAGTCGTGCAATCGGTGAAGCAATCAGCAAGGGTTCTTGTGTATCCCGGGTCAACCCCTTGATCTTTTAGAAATTGCCAGGCGAATTTTGCTTCTACCGAGTTAAACGCTTTCTTGTAGTCGATGAAGGTGTAAATTAGTGGGGTCTGGTACTCTCTGACAATTTCGATCATTCGGCAACAGTTTGAAATGTGATCCATGGTGCTATATACACGACGAAATCCACCTTGTTCGATCGGTTGCGCCGCATCTACGGTTGGATGGATTCTAGCAAGTACACCTTTCATGAAAATAAAAAAAATAAAAAAAACAAACTACAGGGCTTCCATCTTCAAGTTGCCAAGTGGCAACCTACGGATGCGAGACACTTACAACTTAACCACACAAACATTACGGAAGAAGATTGAATCCTTTGCGCTAAAATACTACAGGAAAGTGCTCGAAATACCAACAACAAAACAACAAAGAAGGAAAGAGAAAAGAAAAATCTAGATATCATAAAGGAGCTGGATAAGCCTATTTGGATAGTAAATAATATTACGTGCAGGAAACTAAAATACTTTGGCCTTATATATTCTGAAATTTATTGAAGGTCTGGTGGATTGTGAGGCCTTAACGGAAGCTGTAGCTGGTTAAGCTTATGCCTAAAAATGTAGCGCTGAAGTATGCCATGCAACAAACCCCTGGCAAGTGGAAATTGATAGCAGAAGTATTTTTCTTCGTTCCCACGATGATACTTATCCAAGACAGCACTGTACAATATTCCGGCTTTCCTTATCACAACTAGGGCGTTGAACTTCACCACAGCAGTAGGCCATGACTTAACTGTGCGGAGACTGCAACCAATGAATTGTCCTGTATCATTGACACTCCCCCAGGTCGCCAATGAATGAAGTACGTTCAAGGACGATGTGTTTTCAACTGATAATCTTGATATAAGTATTGCAATAAAAGCAAATTAAATGCTTTTATTTTTGATATTTCATATGAACACGAAGAAATTAATTGGATTAAAATATATTAACACAAGGGAAAATGCGTGTGAAAATGAACAAAATACGTAATAAACGTTAGCATAATGTTACATGGTGCACACATGATGATGATGATGACATCTCATCACGTGGCTAATTCTATTTATATTCACCAATCAACGACTCGCTTGGAGCCGATAAAGGTAAACAAGTTTGGCTCTTGCATATCGCCACATTTGTGGATTTGAGCAGATGCCACAAGATGATTCTTTCTGGTGCGATACCGGATCTATAAATACGTGCCCGAGTAAAGCATTTGTTTGATTGTGATTTCTTTTCCGTAACCAATTGATAATGTCACTTATCTATATCCCGGAGAAGTTAAGCTGTTTATTTTCACTATTATTGTAAATAACGACCGAAGAGGACTGTGATTGAGGCTTGCAGCGTCCTTAAATACAACAAATTGTTAACTAAACCAAAGCGTTGCACAAAGTGCTTTGCCGCAGGCTTTGTAAAAGGCTAACTAATAACTACCGTTGTCTTATGTTCGATAAGTGACAAAATGGGCGCACCAAGATTTGGTAATATAAAGTTTGTTTGGCAGAATTAAAATTAAATAAATCAAAATCTGTTCAGCTCTCTGTTAAGCATAGGTCTTCAGTCACATCTTCTGTCATATGCACCCATTGGATGGTTGATCTATATTTCCGTTTACATGAATTTAATTGGGACTGAAGCTGCAACACAGTCAATAAGCTGACAGCAGCCAGGGAGTCAGCCGGCTGCTTGCATCAGGGTCAGCGAACCATAGCATACCAAGACCATATTCACATATTCCGCCCCAAGCGGTAGCCATGGAAACAGGCTGCAAAATGTAGTCTGTCTGCGAGAATATAGATCGCACCAGAAAGAAGAAGATGAATTTAATTGTATTTTAAAAATTTAATTGGCTTCTCATCTGAGACAATCAAGGCGGGCATTGACGATTCCACAAGAATGGTATACAAATTACGTGTTCCAGCGTGGGAAAGAGAAGAAATACAGGCTTAATAGAAAAAAATTAAATATAATAAAAATCAAAGAATGGAAATTTGCGACGGTGTGGATAGAGGACATGTTATTATTCATACCTAAGAAAATATTTAATAGGATCGTTCTAGAGAGGTGGACAAAAATTGTAGACGAACAGCTAGGAGTCTAACAGACAGGCTTTTGATAAAACAAACCATGTGCTGACCAATTTGCACATAATTGTTGATCAGAGTGTGGAATGAAATAAGGATAATAATAGTAATAATGTTCGCTTAGGCGTCTGATTCCCGTTGCGTCGGTCGGCCACATCCATGACACACTGCTGTGGCGTGGCTCCAGGCCTCGTCCAGGGCTTTGTCAATGACTTGGCTGTTCCGTCCCATGCCCATGGGCAGATGTACAACAAGATATGAGCGGTTCCAGACTTTGGGTTTGCAAAATACACAATGCCAATACACATGTACCAATAGCTAATGTAACTTCCAATGATCAGATTGTGTTAAGTGACACCCTCCTACGAGATGGGAGCTCATTCATTTATATCGGTAGCAGTATAGACCAAACGGGAGGTCATCATCATGTAGCATGTCCTTTGTAGAACGTCGCTCCCATCACAGTCTGTCTGAAAGAAACTCGTTCCCTTGCCAAAACACGAGCTTCCGCCACTGTCTTATTCAGGCATTCCTGGATATCTTGGTGCCATCGTCCTCTTGGTCTACCCCTTCCTCTTTTGCCTGGCACCATACCTTCCATCACCATCCTCTCAAGACCGTTGTGTCTCTTGATGTGACCAAAGTATTTGCATTTTCTAGCCAAAATGGAATTGATAAACCAGTTCTCCTCTATGCTCAACTCTTGCCGAATGTCTACATTTGTTCTTTTCTTTGTCCAGGGTATTCTGAGGATCTTTCTGTAACATTTTGACTCGAATGATTCGATTCTTTGTCTAGATGTTTTGGTAATCGTCCATGCTTCACATCCATAAGTTGCCACAGGAAAAACACAGGCTCTCAAGACATTTACTTTTATCATTTTGTTGGTGCCCTGCCCTAATTTCTTCAGGCTGTTCAGTCTCTGCATTGCCATAGCTAGCCTTCTTCTGATTTCTTTCGAGCAGTCACCATTTTTGTCAATTCTGGAGCCCAGATATTCAAAATGTGTGACCTGATCTAAAAAAAAAAATGAAATCCAACACGCAAATAAAGATTTTCAGCAGCTCCAGTGTGAAATCGGTTTTTATTGTATTGTTCTGAAAATTGGAAGGTCACAAAGAAGCTTACAACATAGGTGTATACTTTAAAAAAATGGACATCTGCGCAGAATATAAGGATTGAAATGGTACAGTAAGGTAAATAATGAGGATTTATGGGAGAGAACAGAACCTTTACTGGTGCAGCAAAACGTGAAAAGGAAGTGAAGAGGTTGATGTTGGATAAGTCGCATATTAAGAAAACCAGTTGATGCATTTCAAGACAGTGTTTGTTCTAGATCACCACAGGCACAACAAATAGAGGCAGGCCTACTCATTCATGGCGGAAAGGTGCTTGAGGGAAATGTCAAAGGGACTGGTTAGACGTACATGATACTGGCAGACACGGCTCATGGCTTGTATTTGTCGAAGAGGTGTGCTCCATCGAGAACAGTAGAAGTTTTAAATGTTTGAAAATTGAGCCTTTATTGCGAGAACGAAGGTTTTCGGATCAAAACGTAGAGAAAGAAAACAAGGAATCAATAGTGATAAAGCAACATTACACATGTTGACACCGTTTGATATTAACAATGAACGGCCACGGAGTGTGCCACAAAAGAAATGTCGCCGTAGACCCCTTGAAAGAAGATACATAGATTGGTGAAATGAGAAAACGTACTTTGGAGTTGAACGACTAATTCGTTATAGTGCACCGGATATTGATGCTGTCTTATATACCGATAAATCTTTGTTACCCAGTAAGAAATGCGGTTGGGGTTTCTCTGCTCGAGTAAGATGCAGGGTTGTTGCTGAGCGAACTGATGCACACATGATAACAACCTCCAGCATGAGAATGGATATTGAGACCTTAATGAGTGCCGTAATCGTCTCTGACTCCACAATCCTTCATCTGAAGGTACAGACGGACTAGCTATGACATTATTAGATAGCAGACATAGAAGCCTCGAACCTTTGTAATAATGCGCGGATCTACTGACCTAACCAGGCTGGAATTGGCGGGAGTGAATAGGTGACTCCCGGACCCATAGCCGTTTGGGGGCATTAACAATATAGGATACATTTTAAAGTTGATTGATAACCGGATCGGCGACCGGTCTTGGATGAAGCTTCTGCGATGTATGAACAGGCGTTGCGCAGATTGCTTCTTTTTTATTTTTTCCTTAGTCAGGTTATGAAGAGGTTTCTTGACCAAATATATTTAAATTTTGCGCAGATTGCAAAGTTTCGAAATAGTTAATACTCAAGTCCAGCGGACAGGACGGACCATGAGTGTGTACAACCAGCGAGCTACAGAACCATCAGTATTTACACTCTTCGCCCTATACACAGACATAGATTGAGTACAGAACCTATGAGTTTGCCCGGAGTGCAATGACGTCTATTTTTAACACAACAAAACTTAACGAGCGACATAGTAACAAGAAAGGTCCGGGATGATGAAATGAAATATCGAATCTTGTTTTAAACTAAAACTGTGTTGAATACGCCCAGTATTGGTAAATCCACATGGAGATAGCTATAGGGGAATGTGGCCTGAGTGATGTTGTCAAGTTTGCGTTAGTTATTATGATACTTAGCGTGTATGTAGGAAGAGACGAAAATTGTATGCACCTTTATCAACAAACTCCTGAGTTTTATTATTAAAGTTGTATAAGGTATTAGGCATTGTTCTGTCATTACAATACAACATACATACAATTTATGTGAGTTCTCAGTTCCGTGAAGTTGATAAAAGGTCATCAGTACGACTTGTCTGCTCGGAGTTTGCGTGAACTTTCTTCAAGCTAATTAACCGTCAGAAAGAACATATGGCGTCTCATATTAAGTCAGTGGAGGAACTAATTAAAGATGCAACATTAGCTTTCGAAAAGAGGTTTGGAGTAAAACCTAGCGTCGCAGCCAAAGCACCGGGCCGAGTGAACCTCATTGGGGAGCATACAGATTACAATGACGGATTTGTGTTCCCAATGGTAATTTTGTTTGTTTACTTTGAATTTCTTTGAATGTTTAGTCTGGAAGAATCAACAAAGCAAGAAGAAATGAGGAAGTAAAATGAGTAAAGTCACAGAGAATATGACAATTCAATATGCTGAATATGGTATAATTATATAATGAGGAATATTTTAAATGATTTTTTTTTACATTGACTTAGGCCTTTCAAGTTAAGAATAATAACCCTTTATCGCCATTCTCCCTTTAACACCACCAATATTAAGCATAGGCACAACCACCCGAGGTAGTTCATTATAAGGAAAGCCTGTCTCCCATCATATGGCAGTCATTGTTTTTCTCCAAGACCAATGTGAAGCATTGGTCTCATCTGCAGCCTGTTCCCTCACGTTATTAAATTAAGATCCTAGCGTTTGCAAAGGTTCATTACAATAGTGTAGCAAAATTTAAAATAAAATGTTTTTAGCTTCATGCATGGGTAACTTAAACGTTAGTCCGGTCAGGCACACCATACTGACCACGATGTCACATCAGGGTCAGGCAAATATACTGACCAAGACCACAATCTCTCTTCTATCCATATATAAATAGCATTCTCTGGAAACAGGCTATTTTCAAGGCAGTCTGACTGACAAGATGTAGATCAACATGATCCCCTTAGCAGTGAGCATCATGCAGATGAAGCCAAGCATAGCACATAGGACCCTGGTCCACCTTCATCAGCACACTTGGGGTGTGAGAAAAGCTACAACTTGCCACTTAACGCCAATTTCAGGATACTCATTGTGGTCACCAATAGCCCCACACACAACCCTCTTTAGCCAGGATGGCTAGAAGGTTGCAGTGGTTTTACAGAGGATTGGCTTGTTGTGTACTACATTTAATATATTACTTAATCTGAGCTCATACTTCTGATCCTTGGAGAATGAGTTATTCACTCTTTTATTCCCATAACATATATGTAGTATTTTTCTAGAACTCTCTTTCAAACCCAGATGCCTACTGTATACTATGAAGACTATTTGAACTGTGTAAATGTTGTTGTATGCAATTCCATGAGTTGGAGACTCATTGAAGAATGCTGTGTCTGCCCATAGGTTATTGGTATCTCCTAAAAGCATGTATTGATCAGATGTCCTTTCTCTGTTCTTCATATATTGGGAACTTTTGCAGGAGATGTTAAGGGTTAATGTTATTAGTACCACAATTAGACTCTTTGGTAGCTTATAATTTTAGTTTATTGAATAGTTCAATTGAGTTAAAAGTGCCAACTTCAGATTGAAAGTTGACTGCAATAATTCAGTTCAGTTGAACGTGTTATCACAAAACAGATCCAAATGGATACAGGCCTATCAGCCTACTGAGCTGTGTCAGCAAACTGATGGAACGTATGATAAACACCAGACTGATGTGGCATCTGGAAGAAAAACGCATACTAATTCCACAGCAAGCAGACTTTAGACAGCACAGATCCACTGAGGATCAGGTCATCCTCATAGCCCAGGAAATAGAAGATGCCTACCAGGAACAGAAACACACAGTAGCGGTTTGGGTGGACCTGGAAAAGGCATTTGACAAAGTCTGGAAAGATAGACTTAGAGTCAAGCTAAGAAGAAGTGAAGTTTGTGGGAAAATGTACAAGTGGATCAACCACTACCTCAAAAACAGAACGGCCAGAGTCCAAGTACAAGGGCAGATGAGCAAAAAGGTGACACTCGAGCAGGGAGTACCCCCAGGGGGAGTACTGTCACCCACACTCTTCCTGGTGTATATAAATGACATTACAGAGAATATACCAAGAAGAGTCATAGCTCAATGTTTGCAGACGATCTGGCTATGTGGACCTCTGAAAAGAATCTCACCATAGCAAGAAATCGGATGCAGCAGGCCCTAACATCGCTGGAAGAGTGGGCGAACTCATGGCTGGTCAAAATAAACGAGGAGAAAACCACATGTACAATCTTCTCGCTATCAATCAAACCCCAAAACACCAAATTAAGTCTAAACAGCAAATGCCAGCAGCCAAACGACAACATAAACTACCTGGGAGTCACATTTGATCGGCGCATGACATGGAAAAGTCAGATCGAGAGAAACCGAATGAGAGCCAGAGAAAGAATGGCAATCATGAGGAAACTTGCTGGCACAAGCTGGGGAGCAGACGAAAGCATACTAAAGAAACTGTACACTGGAAGAGTGAGACCAGTTCTGGAGTATGGCATTGCGGCATGGACAACAGCAGTAAAGGCGAACTTCGATAAAGTTAGTAAACTCCAAAACCAAGCCATGAGAGTTATAACAGGAGGCATGAAGTCAACGCCAATTGTAGAACTTGAAAAGATTACAAAACTGCAATCCATGACCAACAGAAGAGACTGCAGAGCCCAGCTGCAATCAGAGAAACTCAGAAGACTGACTGACCATCCAATGCACCAGAGACTAAACAATTTAGGAAATGGGAAACTAAAGCGAAGAAACTTTGCAGAAATAGCCAAAGCAAAGATGCACGAAAATCCCATGAACGCACTAACAACACCAAAGCCCATCCCTACTGTACGAAAACCTACCTGGAGGCAGCATATATTTTCAGAGGTGTTAGAAAAGTTACCAGGTATTAGAAACAAAAACTGCCAGTCCGAAAAAGAAAGAAGAGATACTACCCTGAGTTACATAATGGAAAACTACCCAAGCATGGACTGGACTCATGCATACACCGACGGTTCCATAACAAATACAACACAGTACGGAGGGGCAGGAGCATTCCTGAGCCTACCAAATGGCAGAAAAATAACACTTTCATTCGCTACTGGAAAATACACAAGCAATTTCAGAGCGGAGGCAGAGGCACTGAGGGCGGCAGTGGAAAAAATGGTGACAGGTAAAAGGAATGAAAGCCACATAGTCCTGCTTACAGATGCACTGGCCGTAGTCACAGCACTGAAAAGCCAGAAAAATACTGAACTTAATGATTTAAGAGCAGTACTCTGTCAACTATGCCAGCAGGCCGCACCAAAAAGGGTAGTGGTACAGTGGGTTCCATCTCACTGCAACATCCAAGGCAACGAGGAGGCAGACAGACTGGCAAAAGAAGGTACAAAACTACCACAACCTGATACTAGTATGACATACGAAGAGTCAAAATGGCTCATTAGAGCTAGATACATGACCAAATGGGAAACCGAACATACTGGCTACACCAGTAATGATGCCTATTACCAGTTGAACAGAAGAGAGCAGGTCGTGGTCTTCAGACTTCGCACTGGCCACAATAGACTGAGGTACCACCTATTCAACAAATTGAAGATAGGTGGCACCGACAAATGCCCGTGTGGTACCGGAAAAATGACCGCTGAGCATTTGCTGCAAAACTGCCCGACATACGAGGATCAGAGAGAGCAGATGTGGCCATCACCAGTGGCAACACTAGACAAGCTCTATGGCAGTGTCGACAGCCTCAGGATGACGGCTGCTTTTTTCGAAAAAATAAAGGTTACTGTCTGACTGCGTACGAAGAAGAAGAAGAAGAAGAACATGTTATCTCCAGATTGAAGATTGGCTGCAATAGTTCAGTTGAGTTGAAAGTGTCATCTCCAGATTGAAGGTTGGCTGCAATAGTTCAGTTGAGTTGAAAGTGTCATCTCCAGAATGAAGGTTGACTGCCAAAGTTCAGTTGAGTTGAAAGTGTCATCTCCAGATTGAAGGTACGCTGCAGTGGATCTCCAATATCCTTTCTCTTGCCTTAACTGTACAATTTGCCAGGCTTTTCCTTGTCCATCTTTTAATATTATCCTCCCACTTGTACTTGTTGTTGTTATCCCATAGCTGCTGAGCCAACCTGCTCTTGGCAGCCAAATGCTATTCTTATTTAGATACATGTCTTCAGTTGTTTCACTGCTCTGTACATTGTGTTGGCAATTTTTGGCATTGTTTGTAAGAATCTCTTACTCATATCCGCAAGCACCTTGCACTCAATGAGTAGGTGTCTGTTTCATCAGAGTGAGAGCAATGTCTGCACAAGAGCAGATGCTGGGGATTGATGCGGTTCAAGTGGCTATTTATTCTGGTGTGTCCTTTTCGGAACTGAAAGATGAGAATTTGATCTCTTCTATGTAGTTTGTTTATGTCATTACTTTTTGGCTGTGACATATCCTCCCACTTAGAGCGTTGTTTACCTCTGGCCTTTTTTGCCTTCCACCTTTCATTCCAGTATTGTTTACGACAAGGTGTTGTCTTTTGATGTGACCAAAATATCTTACCTGTCTGACTCTGATTTTGTTTGTTCATGAATTCTATTTGTACCTCTAATTTGTCTAAGACTTCTCTATTCATTTTGTTTTCTCTATTATCTTTCCTTGAAATGTACCCCATTCTGTTGAATAGATGGAATCTCAATCTGTTGAGGTCTGTACTGTTCAGCTGGTAATATGCATCATTTTATTGATGGCCTGGATGCTTTTCCTCATCATTGTCAAGAATGTTGCAATGATATTGGATGTTGTTGTTCAAAATTACTTGTTCTGAGTTATTGTTTGATAAATTTTCTTTGGTAACGTGATACAGTGGCTCATCTTGCATCTTGAAGTCTACTTGAGAAGGTGGACCAGAGTCCTCCTATGCAATGTAAGGGTCCTCAATAAGATCACCACTGGGGATTACAGTGTCGATCCCCACCTCATTGGCCAGGCAGCCTGTTTCCAGTAGAATAAATAAAATAAAGTGAGGTTATAACTGCATGTTTTACCTGACCATGATAACTCTTTGCTCCCAATGAAATTAGATACACTATTACAACTCTTTTGAATTAATGACATCATAGTTAAAAGGAAATATGTGATTGACAAATCTGTTATGAGTATTTGTCTCTTGCGGCAAAATGTGTAGGGTTTGTAACTTGGTCTCAGCAGATCTCCATTGTACCCAGCTGTAAAAATGGATACTTTATTCTTAATTTTGGTTGGGGGAAGGGAAACTTACCACCCTGCCTCAATACTGAGGATCCATCATAGATATAATACTAAATTGCCCACATGTTGTAAAAGGCTACTAAAGAGGGTTATGTATGTGACTAGCAACCTCATTGCAAGTAACAAATTGTCAAAGAAACCACCACTAAAAGAGTGTAGGCAAGTTCTTTATATAGGATACCTGTAAGGTGGCCAGTTGCAGTGCTGACTATTATATTTCACAGGGATTGAACAAGTACACTTATGTGTGTGTGTGTGTGTGATGCACAGTGCATCAATTTATAGGTAATGAACTCTAATGGTAAAGTTACAGGGCTGAATCCTCATTATTGACATGCTCCAATATACCCATCTGTAAATTGGTATGTGGCTTACTATTATGCAATGAAAGCTATAGACAAATATATTTTTATAAAAATCTAAGGCCTAGTACAATGAAGTCTAACACCTCATCCCTAACAGCAGTGTCATCTTTTTAGCCCCATGCACCCTCATTTCCCCACCATATGTCTGGATGTCAACCTCACCTTACCCACCAAATTCTCATTGAAGAGGTGCATTCCAAATATGCATATAGTCGTAAAAATCTTTTTCTTTTTCCATACTAATACATAAGCATTTACTTGAAATATTTTGTATAGTATTTTACAAATTCAACAACAATAGAAAATATTGATGGATTTTAAAACTTAAATAAAAGTAGTTAAAAAAATATGTTCATAACTAATTACTTGACAGACTAAAACAAACATAATTGCCTCCTTGAAATCCTGTACTTTAGGATAGAATAAGTAACTATAATTATGACTATTAAAAACTTGACAAATAGATTGGTATAGAAACCAGGACTGAGAGAACACATACAAGTGCATTGATACAGGCTTCCTGTAAGAGGGCCAGCTTTAGTATTCACCATATGCCTTCCTAAGGAGCAATAAAGAGGATAAGACAAGAAGATTTCTCCACTACAAAATGGGCTACCTTTGCCTTTCTTTATCATGGACAGATAGATATAGGTCTGGTTTGTATTCATGTGTTCCAGTATAGTGCAGCAAGTTGTACTGTTACGTTTATCTAGCGGGAGAAAAAGGAAGTAGCGTACTGATAACAGAAGGAACAGATCTATGCCACTACACATAAAAATGGCAGTTATTTTTATCTTCTTTGGGATAATCAGGCCATAAGTGCAACACACAATGCTTGCAGGAAGCCTGCGCCAAAGCATTTATATGTTCTTGAAGTTATGGTTTGTTTGTGTTTTACGAGAGCTCTAAAGAGACGCCAAAATTAAGATATCTTCTTCTTCTTCGTTCGTTCTCAATCTCCCGCTACCAAACCCTGAAAGAGCTTAAGTAGCAGAATGTAGTCCAGAGAACGGAATGCGTTGTGTCGTAGTTTACAGCTTGACTGCGATATTTGCACCTTTCGGTCCAACACATCCGACTTCAGCAAGCATTTTTTGAGTACCGGGTTAGCATTCCCTCTTCGATCCCTCCTCCATAGCCAGTCTGCCCTGCTGCAGCCTGTTATCCAGGATCATCACGTGGAGGTGTAGAAGGGTCTTGGCAGCTATGGTTCGCTGGCCCTGACGCTAGCAGTCAGCTATGGGTCGCTGACCACTGCAGCTCATGCGCTGCTCAGAGTCTTGATCCCAAAAGTAGAATATAACATGTCAGATATGTTGTAAGTGGTGCCTTAAGGATGGTTGACCAGCTACCACATCATGTAGGAACTATGTAATACGAAGAATAAAACTACTCTCCATGGTAGAAGAAGAGGGACTGTCAAGTTAGTATTTATGGTTTCTTTGGTTTTGCATGATGTTTGCCAGCCTCCATGCACAATCCTCCGCGTCACCACACCTTTTACAATTATAATACTATGCAATCTTTTTTTTTACGTGTCTGGTCGTTCTTATTTTCATTCGATGCATCAGTGTTTCTTTATTACTTTTCATCCATTTCAAGGTCTGTCTCTTGATCTAAATCGCTGCAGTCTGGTGTTATAGACTTGTGTAGCTGACAAGTTTTGATGCAGTTTTTTGGTGTCAATATTTAATAACTATGACTTGACATATTTACTTCTCTTCCATCATGGGGTATAGATGTCTTTTCCTTTTCTTGTGACCTATAGATTCTACAGAGTAACTGGTCTTATGCTCAACTCTCCCCTAGTCGCCCGAGATGTTTACCTGTCACTCCAGATGTTTACTTGTCGCTCCAGATGTGTATCTATCACTCCAGATTACGGTGTATAGATACAATACTATTTTGTTTACCCTAACCAGCTTTGAGAGCATCCTGATTTCAGTAGCAATAGTGATCAAGATGCTAAGCAGCTCATGAGCCATAGGGCTAGTGTCAGGGCCAGTGACCCAGATATGCCAAGACCCTTCAACATCTCCACAAAGTGATCCTGGATAACAGACTACAACAGAGCAAGCTGGCTAAGGAGAAGGGATCGAAGAGGGAAGGCTAACCTGGTACTAAAAAAATGCCTTTTGTAGAAGTCGGATGTGTCTGACCTGAAAGTTGCATTCCGTTCTTCGGATTACATCCTGCTACTTGCAAAGCCCTGTTCAGGGCTTGGTAGAGGGAGATTGAGAACGAAAGAAGTAATTATGGTTTTTAAAAGATGTTTGCCAGCCCTGTGCACAACCTTCTCTAATTGCCTGTTCAATTATGATAGGTCGTAAGAATACAGTTGCCAATAAGGAATGGGGGGTTGAGCAGTTTGAATAACAACCTCATGACCAAGGAGGTATTAGTTCAAGACTTAGTTAATGCCCACAATTAGTAGATTACTCTTATGTGTGCTCTGAAAATGGCATTAAGCGATGGGTTGCAGTAGCTTTCCTCACATCTTGAGTATGCTGATGAAGGTGGACCGGGGTGCTCTAGGCGGTTATGCTATGCTTGGCTTCATCTGCGTGTCCCTCACTACTATGAAGATCATGTTGAACCTCACCTTGTTAGCCAGACTGTTGTCTTTGTCAACAGCCCGTTTCCAGGGCGACCGAGGAGGAGGTTAGGTGAGGGTCTTGGCCAGTATATTTCTCCTGACCCTGGCTAACATTCTCTGATCAGATTGTTTTGCCTGACCAGACGTTAGCCTCATCGTCCCACTACAGGGGGAAGCAGCCTTTATTCTTCAAACAATATAAATGCTCCCCACAAACCCCAACATGAAAATAAATAGATAACTTTTAAGGTCCCTGTCCAGAATAAATCTTCAACAAATATATACCAAGTCATTAAAATGTTGATCTCACTACATGTGCTGAAATGTTGTGGCTTCTATTGGAATAAATTACATATTTTTTGTTTGTTTGTGCAAGAGTCAATAGCTCATTTTCATTCTTTATAAGAAGTAAAAGTGTTTGTTACTAATGTAAATTTGTTTTCCTTTGATTGTCTCATACTTTTTCTTAATTTGTATTTGTTGAAGGCTCTTTCCATGGTTACAGTCATAGTAGGCAACCCAACAGCTTCTGGAAAATGTCGAATTGAAACTCTTGCTGGTGGAGTTGATCAAAAGTTTGTGGAGTTCTCTCTGGCCAACCTCACACCTGGCAACCCAAAGTGGTGCAACTATGTTAAAGGTGTTGCAGCTCAAATGCCAGGTGACTCATCTTCACTTTTATTTAGGAATGCTGGGTATTGCTTTGAAAATATATACAAATACATATACCCATTTGCACTTACACATATGCATAAACACACAATGTAAATGTGTATGTATGTGTGTATATATATATATATATTTTTGCACGCGAAATACGGTGCATAAGGCAGAAACAAATAATCTCCAGTTGGAACAGTGTAATGCCACTGTTTTTAGATCTTGTATGGTGATGAGGTCCATAGTTGAGCCCTCTCGGATGATTGTTCTCCTGAGTGTTTTCTTGGGTCTCCCTCTTTTCCAAACGTCCCTTGGTGTCCATTTGATTGTTTGCAATTTAAGACAGTTGTTTTTCATTCTAAGGACATGTCTGATGTATGTTCGTTTGTCCCGGATGATGGTCGACACATATAGTTGCTTTGTCTCTGTTCTTATCAAGTCATTAGTTATGAACTGCTCCCAGTGTATATTCAATAATCTTCTTAAACATTTATTTTCAAAGATATTTAGTTTGTTTTCCAGCGCTTTTGTTGTCTTCCAGCTTTCACATCCATATGTCAGAACTGATATTACAATTGAGTTGAATAGTCCGAGCTTGGTATGTTTGCTCAGTGTCGTTGATTTCCAGATGTTGGTGAGCTGATTAAAGGCGCACATAAATATATAAAATTTGTGATGCACAGAATAACCGATTTGTATTTGATTCTGTAAATAGTAGATTCGGTAGATTTCATAAATAGTGTATTAATAGGCTATGCGTATTTATCTGAAGAGTGCATTATATTTGAATACGAATAGGTCAAAGTGTGGAATGATAATTTTAAACCCAGAATGGGGGATGGCGTGGCCTAGTGGTTATGTGACACGGCTCACAACCATAAGGTGCTGGGTTCGATCCCCATCTCAGCACCGGCCGTTACCCCGGGGAAGCAAACCCTTAGAAAATGCAGGAGGAAGCAGACCCTTACATAAAATGCATGCTGAAGTCGGATGCACTGGGCCGACAGGCGCAAAATAAAAACGCAGTGCAATGCACACCGCCTTGGGGATTAGAGAAATAAGGCGAACGCAAAAAAAAAAAAAAAAAAAAAAAAACAAACCAGAATGTTGAAATACTTTCAGTTTCAACTCTGATTGTGACATTACTGAAGCCATTTGAACAACTCATTCGTGAGATCATCAATGCAAATGCTTGTTTGGCAACAGTGGTACCAGCCATTCAAGCTATCTTGCTATATCTGCAAACAAGACATTTTTTTATGATGGAATACTCGTAAAATAAGTTGCAGATATTATATCTACTTTCCAACACAGAATACTGTTCTGGTCTGTTTTATCGTGAATTGTTTTAAATTTCTGCAGGAGTTAATCCACTGTTTCAACTTAACTTCTTAACTGAAGTGCAAACAAATTTAATGCAGGGAGGAAATAGTAGCAGTGGTATCATCATTGTATCAGTGGCAAAGCATCAACACTATCAATGACAACAGTATGCAAGTAAAAGGACAAAATGCACCCTGCAGAAAGTAAGATAACATTCAATGATTTTTGATCTTCATTAAAATCTGCACAAATATGAGCAGCCAGCCAGAAACCAGAACCTCACACCTTATTGAAGAACATGTTTCTGAATCAGCTGTTTATCTTTTTTGTCCTCTTTTCAATCCAGCCAGAGGGAATGGTCACCATATGAAGTGAACATGTTGCTGGCAGCACATTTACAGGCCAAAGATGCCTTTTTTTGCAGAGAACATTGAGAGAGACATTTTAAAAAGTATTTCATGTTTCATGCAGCAATGACTTTTGAAATTAACTTTAAAAAAATGTTGTCATGTAGTTTTAAATGGTACATGTGTGTGTGGTTATGCTGTTTGAAACTGAAAGAAATAACTCAGGTCAAAGACTACCCTATAAACATTTTGACAGGAGACTACCAGATGACCTTGATGATGCAATATGATGAGCAAGATGACATTTCTTGTGTACAAACATGATGACTTATATTTGTACAATTACAAGGCTAATCCAGCACTATCTGTGTGTGTGAGAGATATATCATGTGACCTCTGGCCCAGACATGTGTGACCATGTTGACCTAGTTTGTAGGATAGTGCAGATAAATGTACACCACTTTCATCATATGATCTAGTGTTGATATAATACCCAAACTTGGAAGGAAGTGCGCTGATAAGAGTTGAATACCCTGTACCAGGTTACTCGTGTGATGACTTGGAAAGAATTAAATGACTGAGGTCGGCCTTAAAGATAAATAGACTGTCCTTCAAAAAGGTTTGGTTTTGGCTAAACTTTTAAAAAAATTATGAACTTTTGGTTCTTTGTTTTGACCAAAAAAATTACTTGTTTTTCAGAAACTTTGTAGATTTTCATTGAGCGTTTTATAGGTTAGTGATTAGTGCCGGTTTTTCACTGCAAAGGTACTGCGATCAAACCCCAGTTTCAACACATATCATTCTATCCAACAGTATATGGGTACCTAACTTGCTGTCAGGTTAGGAAAGGAAATGATCACCTCACTTAGAAAAACAAATCATTGATGCTGAGACCAAGTAACATTTCATTCCTTGTGACAGTTTCTGCTGTTGATGGCCTTGACTTCCTTAGATATTCATAAAATCTTTTGATTGTTTAGTAGGGTTTAACCTTCTTGTCTCTCTTTGGCGTCGGTTCTATACCAGGTCTCATACTCCAGTATCATCAGCATAGAACTAATCATGCTGAAGGGAGAGCAGTTGGAAGAAGTGGATACCTTGACCTATTTGGGCAACACAATTGACCCATCAAGGCATCTATGCAGATGTGTCAGAAGTGGAATGACAAGAGGGGCATTCCTATCACTAAACAATATACTGAGATCCAGAGAAATTAAGATTCATACCAAAGTTAAAATATTAAATGCCAGTGTCAAGTCAATTCTATTGTATAAAGCGGAGACATGGAGAATGACTAAAGACAAAGATTAAGACTAATCCTTCGTTAGCAGATTGTGCAAAGGATAATGGGCATAAAGTGGCAGGACATGGTGAGGAATGAAGACCAATGGGAAAGGCGCCAACAACAGCTACTGGAACAAAAAAATTAAACAAAAAAAATGGGGCTGGATAGGATATACACTGTGGAACGCATTGACCAACAAAGCCAGATATGCTCTTACATGGAATCCTCAAGGGAAAAGAGATAGTGGTAGACCCAAAAATACATGAAGAAAATGTGAAAAGGAACTACGGTTAAATGATTACACCTGGAGAGAGGCAAAACGAGCAGCCCAGGACAGTGTATGCTGGCGGGATGTTGTCAATGGCCTATGCATAGAGAGGAGTGACGACATTGATTAACTGATCATCATTTACCTTTTCACACCAGTTGTAGTGGTGGTTTCTTTAACAATTTGTGTTACTTGAAATTGTAGTGGTGGTTTCTTTAACAAATTTGTTTTACTTGAAATTGTAGTGGTAGTTTCTTTAACACATTTGTTTTACTTGAAATTGTAGTGGTGGTTTCTTTAACAAATTTGTGTTACTTGAAATTGAAGTGGTGGTTTCTTTAACAAATTTGTTTTACTTGAAATTGTAGTGGTGGTTTCTTCAACAAATTTGTGTTACTTTAAATTGTAGTGGTAGTTTCTTTAACAAATTTGTTTTATTTGAAATTGTAGTGGTGGTTTCTTTAACAAATTTGTTTTATTTGAAATTGTAGTGGTTGTTTCTTTAACAAATTTGTTTTACTTGAAATTGTAGTGGTGGTTTCTTTAACAAATTTGTTTTATTTGAAATTGTAGTGGTTGTTTCTTTAACAAATTTGTTTTACTTGAAATTGTAGTGGTGGTTTTTTTAACAAATTAGTTTTATTTGACGAGGTTGTAGTGGTGGTTTCTTTAACAAATTTATTTTACTTGATGAGATTGTAAGGACCCATTCTATTTGCTCTGCCTTATCCACTTGAGTAGTTATTGAACTACCATTATCTGAATATGGTTGTGTACACCGTGTATTATTTTTTGATGCCGCTCTATCTCTGTATGTGTATGTCTCTCTCTCTGTCTGCCTGTCCTCCCCCTCCCCCTTCTTTTGATCTCTCTCTCACACATCAGGATCCATGAACCTCCCTCCTATTGAGGAAGAATAAATGGGACAACCACATCCTATTTTTAAAAAAAATGTTCTCTAATCAAGTGTCACAAACTCAAACTATCCCGACGGCAGCATAATAATAAGTTTAGTGGCTAATTGACCACATACAATTTTTGCTTGACGAGTAAGAGAAAAAAAAGGTTTTTAATTAAGTATTTTTTTAATCATTACTACATAACGACTCTTGCATGATTGCTAATGATATTCCATTTTGAATAGATTGTGCATAACACCAAAATAAGTCTTAATGGCAAATATCTGCGGCTAAATGACAAACCAAACTACTTGGGCGTCACATTTAATTGCCGCATGACATGGAAAAGTCAGGTTGAGAGAAACCGAATGAGAGCCAGACAAAGAATGGCAATCATGAGGAAACTTGCTGGCACAAGCTCGGGAGCAGACGAAAGAATACTGAAGAAACTGTACACTGCAAGAGTGAGACCAGTTCTCGAGTATGGCATTGCGGCATGGGCAACAGCGGCAAAGGCGAACTTTGATAAAATTAGCAAACTTCAAAACCAAGGCATGAGAGTTATAATAGGAGGCATCAAGTAGAAAAGATTACAAATCTGCAATCCATGACTGATAGAAGAGACAGCAGAGCCCAGCAGCAAGCAGAGAAACTCAGAAGACTGACAGACCATCCAATGCATCAGATACTAAATAGATTTGGAAAAGGGAGACGCAAACCCACCTGGAAGTAGCATATCGTTGCAGAGGTGGTAGAAAATATACCAGGAATTGGAAACAAGAACATCCAGACTGAAAAGGAAAGAAGAGACATAACCCTGAGGTACATAGCGAAAAACTACCCAAGCATGGACTGGACCCATGCATACACTGACGGTTCTGCAACAAACACAATACAGAATGGAGGTGGAGGGGTGTTCCTGAGCCTAACAGACGGTAGAAAAATATCACTGTCAGTGGCAACTGGAAAATTTCAGAGCGGAGGCAGAGGCATTGAAGTCTCCAGTAGAAGCAATGCTGACAGGCGAAAGCAATGAAAGCCAGATAGTCCTGTTTACAGATGCTCTGTCCATGGTTAAAGCACTAAAAAGCCAGAAAAATACAGAACTTAATGATTTAAGAGCATTACTCTGTCAACTATGTCAGCAGTCCGCACCAAAAAGAGTAGGGGAACAGTGGGTTCCATCCCACTGTAACGTTCAAGCCAACGAGGAGGCAGACAGACTGGCAAAAGAAGGTGCAAGGTTACCACAGCCAGATTCTAGTGTGACCTACGAAGAGTCCAAAGGGCTTTATACATGGCCAAATTGGAAACAGAGTATACTGGCTACACAAAAAATGTCTATTACCAGTTGAACAGAAGAGAGCAGGTCCTGGTCTTCAGACTCCGCACAGGCCACAACAGACTGAGGTACCATCTATTCAATAAACTGAAGATACGTGGCACTGATGAATGCACCTGTGGTACAGGGAAAATGACAGCTGAACATCTGCTGCAAAATTTCCCGACATACGAGGACCAGAGAAAGCACATGTGGCCATCACCAGTGCCAACACTAGACAAGCTCTATGGCAGTGTCGACAGCCTCAGGGTGACTGCTGCTTTCTTCGAACAAATTCAAGTTGACATCTGACAACGTACGAAGAAGAAGAAAAATCTGCTAAAGCCATTGATAATTTTGTACTTCTGTGCAAAAACTACCAAGCATGTTAAAAAACACAAATACCATACCTCTGACAGCAGTGCTTTTTTTCTTAATAAGATATAAGCTGATACTGTGTAAGTAATGCAATATATTTTGGATTGTCGCATCATCAAGAGTCAAGAGATGTAGAAATAAAGGTGAATTAGTTCCTAGTTTAAATTTAATATAAATACATGAATGTAGAGACATTTTTGACTGATCGGTTTTTCAAGCCTTGCTAATTAAGTAATACACTATAGCCTTCAATTCTGCATAAAATAATATTTTCCTGGAAACTAATTGGTCTTTCTACAAATTATTTTTTAACCATATAATTTTTTGAGGAACTTAATATAAATAGTTTATCAAAACTTCTTCAATGTAAATCCATGTTTAAAAGTTGTATCATGTGGATGAACAAGTTGCAGTCAGTAATTAAGAACTCCATGAAAAATGTATGGTTTCATCAGTCGCTAGTAATAGCTACCATAATATAGTCATTTTTTAACAATGACATCTGTTAAACAAATTTAATGAAAGAATAGAATATTATTAAATTTATTAATTTGTTACCAGTGACAATGAAAAAAAGTATCACCAAGGAAGGAGGGACAGACGAGGATATAAACAAAAGGATACAAAAAGCAAGAGTTGCATTTGGAATGTTGAAACCAGATGGGAAATAAGAAGGAAGACAAAAATAAGGATTTTCAATTCAAATGTGAAGTCAGTCCTGCTGTATGGAGCGGAAACCTGGAGGATGAAAATAGGCAATGACAGGAGACTGCAGGATTTTGTCAACAGATGCCTGAGAAAGATTCTTGGTATAAAATCGTTTGACCAAAGTTACAAGCGACAGACTGTGGGAGAGAGCAGGACAAGGTAAATTTGAACAGGAAACCTTAGGAAGAAAGTGGAGATGGATGAGTCATATATTAAGAAAGCCCCAGGCCAGTATCACCAGGCAATCTCTGTCATGGGAAGGAGAGGAATAGGCAGACCAAGGAATACGTGGAGACGAGATCTGGAGGCGGAAGTAAAGAAAACAGGAAAAAGCTGGAAGGAAGTGGAAAAGATTGCACAGAACAGAGCTGCTTGGCGAAGGTTGGTTGAAAGGCCTATGCACCCCTGGGTGATAGTAGGCGAAAGAGAGAGACAGAGAAAAAGGATAGATTAAGAACTTGATTACTTTATTCCCTCCATGGAAATCGTCAGTTGATGAGATTGTCAGAGATGTGATTTTTTTAACGAAAACCTGTCAAAGTAAATATTTTTAGATGAAGTGAATATTTTTTGGACAAAATGAAACTTTCTTTCACATTTTTTGTGTGGTTTGTTGGATGTCCAAGATGGAAATAACAGCAATGTTTCTTAATAACGTATTTTTTTCGTTCAGTTAGCTTGCTTCAGCATGGCACCCATTTTAAACCACGTTTGCCTTTCCTCTTTGATCCTTATTTTCTCAGCTAGACTGCCCATATGCAACCTATTTCAGGGTTGCCAGTTGAAGACAGACTAGGGTCTTGGACAGCTCTGGTTCATTTACCCTCATTCATTGCATCTTCAGCTCCAGGGAAATCTATTAAAAAAACTGTCATATCATTTTACCCATCGATGTGGGACCTATAGAATTGAGGTATAAAGGCCAACTTTGTGCATTCAAGGTTTTTATTTCACATCTGATTATTTCACAAACTCAGGTCTTTATCAAGGTTGGAACCCATGATGTTATCTCAGCAAGCAATAGAGATGGGAAAAGGTTTTGCTTGATTTCTTGAGTTATCATGCACTTTGAACATCAACTTATTGAATGTGAAATCCAGTGTCAGGTGAAACATACTGAGATATTACGTACAACTGTCTCCTTCCTTGCTGCTTCTCCTTCCCTAATAGTAAGCTAGGGAAGAAGGTGGCACTGGATAGGCCACAGATTTATGAAAGCCCCAGGCCTGTATCACCAGGAAACCTTTGTAATGGAACACGCATAGAAAAAGAGACAAAGAACACACAGAGAGGAGATCTAAAGGCACATACTAGGAAAACGGAGAAGCTGTAAATAACTGGAGAAAATTGTACTGGGCTGGTCTGCTTGAAGAGTGTCAGTTGAAGACTTATACACCATATGGTGATAATGACAAAGAAGGTTAGGTACCCATTTACAGCTAGGTTGACTGAAGGGTGCTAATCAGCCACTTCATATTGGCAAATCTAGCTAGAAACCACTACAGCAAGGATCCATTTCAACCTTTTTATTTAAGTACATTCAGGGAGATATAAGCCCACCACTAGAACCCATCACCAGAGCAAATTTGTCAGGTATGAAAAACTCAGTACACACAAAGTTTATTTATGTTCTTTGCTTTCTTGCAGGTAAAATCTCCTCCTTCGACGCTGTCATAGTCTCATCTGTGCCTATGGGAGGCGGAGTTAGTAGCTCTGCATCTATGGAGGTCGCTACTTACACATTTCTGGAGCAAATGATGGTTGGATCGGAAAACGAGATATCAGTCACAGACAAGATACTTAAATGCCAGAAGGCAGAGCATGAGTTTGCTGGCATGCCATGTGGCATAATGGATCAGTTCATTTCTATGATGGGGAAAGAAGGACATGCCCTTCTTATAGACTGCAGGTGAATGTGGTTTTCTTGTCTGTCCTTTTCATCTAATGCAAACCTCACCACCAAAAAAACTTACAAAAAGGGGAACTCATACTTGCAAAAACTCTTGCAGCAAATTCAATTTTTTAATAATAAAAAGAAGCACTTACAAATTAAAAGATCGCTTAGAAGAAAGTTAGGTAGAACAAGATCTCTTGGGTAGAAAGTGTCACTGGATAGACCACATGCCATGACATCTCTGTCATGAAACCCACAGAGAAAAAGAAGCAAAGAAAGGCTAAAGATCACATGGCGAGGAGACCTAGAGGCCAATACAAGGAAAGCAGGGAGAAGCTATAAAAAACAGGAGAAAATCGCACAGGACAGGTTTGCTCAGAAAGGGCTGGTTGACCTATGCACCCCAAGGTGATACGAGTGAAGGAAGAGTAGAGGTAGTGAGAATCAAAGGTTGATAACAACAAAATCAAGTATATATCTGACAGCATGATGAAACCTATGCTATGGCCAAAATGCCTTCATCGGGGACAAAGATTGTATGTGCATAGATTTTAGAGCAAGGAAATGAAAATGAAACTGGTTGTACACAGACTCTGTAGAGTCTTCTAAACCAGTATAAAGATGTTAAGATCAATGCAAATGAGAACATCTAATAAATCATAACAACAACAGCGATGTGTAATGCCAGCTACTTATCTGATTGACATGTCCAATCGGATGGTTTTCATTATAAAAAAATAGATCAGATAAATACCTCTCTAAATGTTACTGCTACTGTTAGTTTCTGTTGGTTGTTTTTTTTTTCTCTCCTTGGGATTGAACTCTTCTGAAATCTTTTGCTTGTCATTCCTATGTCATATCCACGTCATACACACACACACACATACATGTAGATAAAAAGAAAAAAAACCAGCCAGAACATCTGTTTATTTTCTTCTATCTGTTCCTGACTCTATTTCTTACTTTATTTACTCATATTTCTTACTATATGTACTCCTCTATTTCTTACTCTATGTACTCTTCTTCTTCTGCGTTCGTTCTCAATGTGCCGCTACCAAGCCCTGTACAGGTCTTCGCTAGTAGCAGGATGTAGTCCGGAGAACGGAATGCGTTGTGTCGCTAGTTTACAGCTTGGCTGCGATATTTGCACCTTTCGGTCTGACACATCCGTCTTCGGCGGCTCTATGTACTCTATTTCTTACTCTATGTACTCCCAGTTCTTACTCTATGTACTCCCAGTTCTTACTCTATGTACTCCCAGTTCTTACTCTATGTACTCCAAGTTCTTACTCTATGTACTCCCAGTTCTTACTCTATGTACTCCCAGTTCTTACTCTATGTACTCCCAGTTCTTACTCTATGTACTCCCAGTTCTTACTCTATGTACTCCCAGTTCTTACTCTATGTACTCCAAGTTCTTACTCTATGTACTCCAAGTTCTTACTCTATGTACTCCAAGTTCTTACTCTATGTACTCCCAAGTTCTTACTTTATGTACTCCCAGTTCTTTCTAAATGTACTCTTATTACTTACTCTATGTATTCTTACTCTATGTACTCCTCACTGTGTTTCTGAATTTATTTACAGGTTGTTGTTTTTTTTTACATGCCAGTTTGATTTGTATTTCACTATGTAGAGCCAAGCAGGGGCGGTTGGTTCCTATGGCTGACCCCTCGGTTGTCATTCTTGTGACCAATTCCAATGTCAAACATGAACTGACTGGCTCAGAGTACTCGACCAGACGGAAGCAGTGCGAGACTGCCGCCAAAATACTTGGTGTACCTAGTTTGAGAGATGCCACAGAAATGGATCTGGAAGGTGGGGAAATATTTGTTCTTGTTTTATCACTTTTCTTTAGACTTTTTAGATTGAATTTGTGCAGATAAAAGTGGAACATGATGTGAGGTGGAGACGCTGGCTTTGCATAGGACACACATAAAGGAATCCAGCTTATAGCATTACAAGAAAGAATCCCCAAGGTAAAAGAAGTGAATCCAGACCAAAATACACAGAAGAGAGCTAGTGACAAACAAAAAGGAAACAGGGAAGATGAGGACAGAGCTAAAACGGATGGCCCAGCAAAGTGTGACTTGGCATGTATTTGTTGAAAACCTGTGCTCAGCAGGTTGATGATATATATATATATATTGACATAAAGTGTTCATAATTTAAATACTACGTTAGAATAATGCACTCAAAATTTATTAATGCGAGGGGAAAATTAACTTTTAACATTTATAATTTTTCTCACGACTTTTAAAATGTTTAGGTTATCTCATCACTGCTTTCAGTTTTGCAGTCAGAACCTAAATGAGGTTTCAATTAAATATCTAAATTTGATCAAGATGTATCGTTGCTATCTTGGACATATACTATCTCATCGCATGGCTCTTAAAACAGAGAAATCATTGCTGGGAAATCCATAGTTTTACAGATGTACACAAAATTTGTTCTTTTCAAATGATATTCATAAGCTGGAAGATCTGAAACTGGGATGTCCAACATGGCCTGTGAGTCAGATTGGCCCTTCTGGGTATTTGTCCAGCCTTCCTAGCTGTTTAATCTGGCTTTCTGAGTCTGAGGTGTAAATCTGGTCCATTGATCACTTACAAAAGTTACATCCCAAAGAAAACAAAAAAATGCTGCAAGGATTCAGATACAATAAATCACTAAGAAGTATTCCAGTATGGATACTAAACTGACAGATGAATTCAATGATTTATTTGTAGATTTTAAAAAGTACAGTCGCGATATGCAAATATTTACTGGTCTATTTGCAGGTGATGCATTTAATGTCCCTCATTTGGTCCAAGTGGAATATTTTTATATTCACAGTAGCAATAAACAGGCACACCCTGCATATGCACACCCAATGGCTTCAGAGCATGTAACAAAGATGAGAATAGGATCACTGCCATCATGAAACGCTGGTCTTTAGAAGCAAATAAGACTGTGTTCTAATCTAAGACTTTCCAACTCATGTAATTGTATATCTCCAACCTTTCATATGGTGTGATATGGCATAACACCGCCCATAGTTAGGTGGTTTGTTTAGAGCAGCATAGATGGCGCCTAAAAGGCTGCAGGTCTACTTTGCTCTAATGTTTGAGTCTTTTAAGATGGACTCGCACTGCGGTTAACCACACTCTGTATGCGCTTGTCCCAACGCAACGGAGTATTAAGCTGCTCGAGCCAAGCCCGCTAAGCAGGAAACCCTTCTCCTGGCTACATTCAGCTCATACCAGAGCTGGGACCTGCACAAAGGCATCCGCTCCTGTAGAATTACAGGTCGACTAAGAGCTAAGAACCATTCATATGGTCCTACAAACTTCTGAGTGTGGAATAGTTATATGGGTTTGAAAGAAATATATTTAGCAACAATACCCAAAGTAAAGGTAGAGGTGGTTCCATAGCAGATACTGCTGTTAGAGATGTAGTGTTACAGACTTTATTGTACTCCAACCTAATTTATGAAACTACAAAAAATGGGGAACCAGAAATACACAAAGGTACAAATTATGAATCATTGGACAGAATTTCTGTGTGTGAAATATAGTGTTTGAGAAAGGTCATTGGTACCACCACATCAGAAGAGATGATTTGTGGAATGAGGACATTTGATATATGGTCAGTACTACCCCTTGTACTGAGTTATTTCCAGATAGAAAATACAATGATTCAGTCACCCTGATCAAATTCCACTGATGGCTTAAAACACAAGAAGATCTGGCTACAGTGCATGAGTGAAGCTGTATTGCAGATTGATCAATAATAAAACAGTAATCGACCTAGGCTTAAATCAACAGATGGAATACACTTTGTACAGATGACTTAGGCTCCACACAGCACTCAATGACACAAGTTGATGGATAATTAAATAAACAAATACAAGACAGGACAAGGACAACTCACTAGTAAAGTGCGTGGATAGATAGATCAATGAATAATTATGAATATTTAATTTGTCAGGACACAAAGATGAAGTAGATGAAGAGACATATCGGCGCGTGAGACATGTTATATCAGAGATCCGAAGAACAGTAGAAGCTGCTGCTGCCCTAGAGAATGGAGACTACAAGAGTTTTGGAAACCTGATGGTTGCAAGCCATAACTCACTAAGGTAGGTTGATATTTATTCCCAGAAGAGCAGACAAGCTACATACCACTATGCGTGTCGTCTATAGAATACGAATTAGTGTTCAAAGTGTTAATGCCCGGGTGTGAATCTTTGTGGTAGTACAGCCTTAAATTGTGTTCAACATGCCAATACCAGAATGCAGATCTTAGTGGTAGTAACAAATGCTTCAACGTGGATTGGTCTCTGCGATCCGCTTTAATGTGACCTAGACTGTGAGATTTATTTGCACAGCGGACGATTTGTCTGGTTGCCAGCAAGTGTTTTGTTCTATGGATGACGGGTCTTTTGGAGTGAGTGACATTGTTGGACTTCGGTAATGTCTCAGGGTAGTTTAGATTAGTTTGTGGCGCGAGACATTCACAGTAACAGCTTTGATTGTGAGTTTTGTTCAGGTGAGGTTTCTTGATCCCATGGTGTACAGAGATAATGATACAATGCTCTTTGATCACCCATGTTGTTCCCAAGACAAAGATAATAGGACCACTGTTCCTGCCTTGCATGTGTGTGCACTTTCAGCAATAAAACAGACCAATAAAGTTGATTCTATGAGCCATTTTATATTTATATGTCATAAGAGGTGACTAAAAAAGGTTGTGGTTGGGCTGGCAACCTCAACATGTAAAACACATGGCTTTGAAACAAAACTAAATGACTGGAATTAGACTTTACTAAAAGATGCTTAGGATAAGCCAAATAGCAGTGTTGGACCTATGATGGTCCACCAGTTGGGGTGACAGAACATGAATATAGTGCAACGCAACGCGCTTTATGATGACTGATAACTGTAAACCAGGTACCCACTGCTAGGTAGACTGAATCGTGTCAAGACTGGGGATTGGACCTAGTACATTTGCCATGAGAGACAGTGTTGTAGCCGGTCATTTTGTAGTATACATGCACAACATTTTCATTTATTATTTTTTTCAACTATATGAGAAAAGTAAACTGACGACATCGTCCTCTCCAACATAGTTGGGAGATGAGAAAAACATGAGATGAACTGCCAAGTTTCTGAGAAAAGTAATTATTATTTGAGAGCCAATCATGAATAATTAGTTTAGTTGAAGAATCAACGTCTTTGCACACGGTTAGCCCATAAGTGCTCTGTTCTTCTCCATATTTTTTGAGAATCTTAGCACAATGCACATATTCCGTAGCACCGGCGAGGATCCCGTAATAGTTTGGAAGGATTTGTAACATAATTTAGAGTTTTGCCCGGGCAGAAGTTAAGTCTACTCATTTCGATTTCCAGCTGATTTTAGCTGACACTGCATGACACTGCACATGGGCAAAGATCCGGGGAAATACCAGAAAGTCCATGTTAAAATTTGGTTTCCGCTGTGATTTTTTTTTTTTTTTTTTTTTTTTTTTTTTTTGCGTTTGCCTTATTTATCTATTCCCCAAGGCGTGTGCGCGTTACACTGTGGTTTTTATTTTGCGCCTGTCGGCCCAGTGCATCCGACTTCAGCATGCATTTTATGTAAGGGTCTGCTTCCTCCTGCATTTTCTAAGGGTTTGCTTCCCCGGGGTAACAGCCGGTGCTGTGATGGGGATCGAACCCAGCACCTTCTGGTTGTGAGCCGTGCCACTTAACCACTAGGCCACGCCGTCCCCCGCTGTGATTTGAACCCATGACATCTACTACCCAAGGCTGGCGTCTTACTTTGAGACCACTCAGTGCCCATATTTAGTCTTGGAGTCATTTAAGAATCTAGTAGTTTTAAATGATAATTTCCAGAGTTAGTTTATAGAGGTGGATAATTTCCAAAGATGTATGACCAATAGAGGAAGAAAGTTTCCAGAGATAAATAGTTTGTAGAAGCAGATCCACTTATCACTTTTTCAATTAAAAATATAATATATTTACTAATTGTTCATTAGTTGTACAAATTTTATATAAAATACCTTGGGGATTCATTCTTGTAATGCTATAAGCTGGATTCCTTTATGTGTGTCCTATGCAAAGCCAGCGTCTCCACCTCACATCATGTTCCACTTTTATCTGCACAAATTCAATCTAAAAAGTCTAAAGAAAAGTGATAAAACAAGAACAAATATTTCCCCACCTTTCAGATCCATTTCTGTGGCATCTCTCAAACTAGGTACACCAAGTATTTTGGCGGCAGTCTCGCACTGCTTCCGTCTGGTCGAGTACTCTGAGCCAGTCAGTTCATGTTTGACATTGGAATTGGTCACGAGAATGACAACCGAGGGGTCAGCCATAGGAACCAACCGCCCCTGCTTGGCTCTACATAGTGAAATACAAATCAAACTGGCATGTTAATAAAAAAACAACCTGTAAATAAATTCAGAAACACAGTGAGCAGTACATAGAGTAAGAATACATAGAGTACAGAAAATTGGAATTTAAAATAAATTATGTGCAAAAAATTATGTCCCTTAAATTAACTCCATTTTCCACTTCACAAGCAGAGGCTCTTTCTATGGCATGTTCCATAATACCTTTTAATGATCTGGCTTCAGGTCTTATTTTTCCTGAATGTATTTAAGTTGCTGGGTGGTCCAAGGCTTATTAACATACAAAAAGTATTTTATAAAATTATATAAAAGCAAAAATGTTATTATTACTTTAAAGTGGACAAACACTTTTAGAGGCCGCAACATTGAAGAAAGATGTGCCAAAAAAAGTGACTTTACTAAACATAAAATACAATAAAATATTAGTTAATCATATTATTACCAAAAAATTATATATTATAATTGTGTTTGCAGAGATGATTATGAGGTGTCATGCACAGAGCTGGACCAGTTGGTGGAGTTTGCCTTGGAGATGAGGTCGGAAGGTGTGTATGGGTCTCGGATGACGGGTGGCGGATTTGGTGGATGCACTGTGACTCTCCTCAAGACCTGTGCAGTGGATAAAGTTATTGATCATATCAGTGTAAGTGACTGGGATCTCTTTATGGATGTTATATTCACAAAAGCAGCAGCTGGTTGAGTGGTTTGGATATTGGTCATCTGACCACAAGGACATTCGCTCAAAACCTCGATAATAATAATGTTCGCTTAGACGTCAAAGGCTCGTTGCGACGATCGACCACTACAATGTCCAATAATTTGAGAATTGTTCGTGCATAGTGTGATCACCAAAATATCTACAGACTCCTCAGGTGGAGCCCAGTACTTTGCAACCTTGGGATGAGGGTTGCGAGGAGTATGTTGAACCAATGTTTGTGTTGGCTTTCCTTGTCTGTCTGTATCTGACTCCCTATTTCTTCGTGTTCTGCCACCGTGGTCTCTGGATTGTGTCCATTTTCAGGTCATTGTGACACTTGCTGTGCTGAGAATATGAGGCTAGGAGAGGTATGGTGTAACCTCGGGTGAAAGGGGGCAGGAAGTAGGCAAATTCAGTCAACATAGGAAGGCTCTTGAATAGTTATAACCTGGGCTGATTTCTGTGGTGTAGTCAAGCGGAACGTTCAACGCCATATTTTACTGTTTTCTCACGGTTTAAGCCAGGAACAGTCGCAAGATGCAGCGTAACAACAGAATAATAGTACGAAAGCACATGAATTCCACAGAATAAAGTCCTTGACACCACCTGGTGAAGGAGTTGTGAATTATAATCCGAACAGGAATTAGCAGACTTCAGAAAACGACACAAACACCAAAGCGAGTCGAGAGCACAGCCAGTCGGGCGTGGCCATCTTACTTTTGTCTTACTTGATAAGACATAGGTTGATTTCTTTTGGAAGTAAAATAAAAACCTAGCCTATACAGTGTAAGTTGACTGCAGAGGCAAAAGGTGTTTATTCATCAACCGTATACAACCTACCAGTAGACCTCAGTAATGGCAATTAACTCTGTAATAATATTGAAACATTGTTTTTACATCCACAAATTTGTTGATCGTATCAGTATAAGTATATGGGATCTCTTTATGGAAGTTATAACCACACAGTTATCACTTATATTAGTATGAGGATATCTCTATTTTGTATGGCTCCATCTGATAGCGATCGACGGCATGTAAAATATCCATCTGATTGAACCGAAATTGACATCTAACACCTGTGTTTTGCTCTGTCATGTAATGACATTTACACATTTAGAATGACCTAAAGTACGATAGAATTTCCAACGTATGCGGAGTTTTCGTTTAATAAAGTTAATTTCTGATCCATCTGTATTTACTTGTGTAGTCTGATTTTGACTCTGACATGGCAACTGTCACGAAAAGGAGTGATAATACTATGGATCGGATAGGACAAGAAATACAAATATTCATGAGTAAATAGGTCAAAATTGAGTTGTATTTCCATCTCCACATTGACATTTAATGCTTCATACTAATACATGTCTTTTTAATTAATACTACATGTCACAGATAATTTGTGTGTCTTTAGATCTATAAATCATAATTTTAAATCAAATTGTTTAATGTTTATGCATTTTATTTTTAAAAAAAATCAATTTTATATACAAAGTTGTGGCTCTCGTCTTGAATTGTAAGACACGCATCTGCTAAATTGGCCGGACTGTAAAGGGTTAAGGAAGTTGAGTTGAGGATGAACTTTCAGCTTTAACTAAATGCTCCCATAGGTATGCGCCTCGGACAGAGGGAGGGGTCGAGATGCACGTCTCTGGCACCCTACAACCAGAATGCTTTTATGTAAGTCCATACATCGTAAGTAGTAATTCTTCTAGAAGGAAAATTGTGACTTTAAACCAACTGCTGCCTTGCAGGTAGTCTGATTGACACCCAAATCCTAGGGAGCGTGGACCTGAATAAAAAGATATATAGAAAGTCACATACCATAGTCCAACAGTAAAATACAAAAATACAATTGGTTATGGGGGAAGAAATACTAGCAAACCAAGGACAATATCCTAATTTCCTTATGGCGCAGACTGGAAACTGGATCATTGAGGTTCGGGTTTAACTACAGTCCCCTTCTGTATGACTCCAAAGCGCGAAAATATCAGTTAGTCTGTATCCAACACTGGTGTTTCGTTTATCTCCGATCATCTGGATTTTGAAATTACCTTAAGAATGGCAGAATATCCAGTGCATGCACAGCTTCTGGTTAGTTTACTGATCTTGGCAATCGATCAATATTTACAAGTTTGTTGAATATGTTAAAGGTGTGCTTTTCGTGCAATGTAATTTTGTCCTTAAGAACCAAAAAAATTATTTATCATTTGATTAAGCCAATTATAATGCAATTGGAGTACATGGGGATATCCAATACAAGTTGGATTTAAACTTGACAGGGACATAGAAGTTGGATTCAGGCTTGACAGGGACATACAAGTTGGATTCAGACTTGACAGGGACATACAAGTTGGATTCAGACTTGACAGGGACATAGAAGTTGGATTCAGACTTGACAGGGACATAGAAGAAAGTCACTGGTAATGTTTTTGATCAAATAATGCAGAAACCCAAATACATGTGGTAAACTCCACAAAAACAACAATAATTCAATAATGTATTCATTCCCCTCCACATGTATGACATCTACCACATAAAAACACATAATTAACAAAATAAGCAAAAACAATGGACAAACTGATACAAATACCTATCTTTGCTTATTTTGTGAATATGTTTTCTTTTGTTTTTTGTTCCTGATTAAGGCCTTGTGGCTGTAATTTGGGTTTCACTTCTTTTCTGTGAGGTGCGGTCTGTAGGGCATTACCTAAATATATTGACCTTCAGTACTGTCACATCTGTCCTGCTACTTGCAAAGCCCTGTTCAGGACTTGGTAGCGGGAGATTGAGAACGAACGCAGAAGTAGTAGTAGTACTGTCATAGCTTCGATTTTTTTAAATTGTTAAAGTTGGACCAAGAACTTTGCTTAATCCATTTCTCAATCATATTGTTTATAGTTGTAGGGTTACCAGATCTCCCTTGGGACAAAAATCTGCATCTACCAGTCCTGCGTGGTCCCAGTCCTGCTTTACGACTGAAACATGACATGTTGAGACTGGAGGTCTTCCACATGTGCAACCAGGGGTGTATCCTGGGCTACATCTGCAACGTGGAGGTCTCTGCCAAAACAGGCCTCCTCCCAATCTCAGAAACACTTGACCGGTGCCGAGTTTCTTTGTTCGGTCAAGTCGTACGACTGGACCAGAATTCCCCAGCCCACAAAATACTACACAAGTAGCTCCTTAGCACCAAAAGTCTTCCCCTGTCCGGTTGGAGGCGCAGAAGAGGCTGTCCACGCACATTATGGCTCCAGCAGACTTCAACCTATCAACTATCAACGACTATCAACCTTCTTCTCCGATAGCAACAGGCCTCAGATGCCTAATCAAACATTATTATTGTTATTGTCACCAGACCACCATTTTTCATGTCCATCTATTGTCAGACAATTTGTACGACATGTCTGACCCACCTGTATTTCATTAACAACACAGTATCTATGATGTACCTAACAGTGTTTCCACCATTATCATTTCAGAACAAATACAATGAAACTGGAAACAAAGCCACCTTTCTAATATGTCCACCTTCTGATGGAGCTAGCAAGATCAGCTTGCACGTAGTATGAGTTTGTGCCAGGTTGGATTTCTTCTTTTGTAACTTTTATATGAACTGAGGGATATGACCGGTTTGGCTTATTTTAAATTTAGTATTGTTTTTGCTTAACTCTTTACATCCTAAGCCTTGAGCAGGAAATATATTCTATACTCCAAAATGCAGAGAAATAACAAAACAAATTTTCACCCATACATATAGATTAAAAATTAGTTTTTAAAAATGTATTAATGTAGTTAAAAATATTAATATGCCAAATTTGCATTGAATAGCAAAATAGCTAAAGCTTCAGAACAAAAAATGACTTTATATCAGTTTTCAATGTATTATTATCATGAAAAAATATATATTAAACAACAATTGCTTTTTTTATAAAGAGTTTTTCTAGTTTTTGTTTACATTTTATTAAATTTAAAAAACTTGTTCTATACCTGAATTGTCAAATGTGATTGTCCTTTGCACAAATAGACATAACACAACGAACATTAACTAACAATATCTACAGAAAGTCCACAACACAACAAACATTAACAATATCTACAGAAAGTACGCAACACAACGAACATTAACTAACAATATCTACAGAAAGTCAACAGAACTTAAATGTGAATACCCTTTTTTAAAGCGATTTGTTAATTATTTGATCTGTAGAAGTTTGTCTGATCTGCCATGTGACTCACAGTATACATTTAAAAAAATTATTTCATTCACAAAAACGCCTACAGCTGACTAATTTTTTACTTTTTCCATCAGTACTTTTCTTTGGATGAATATTTATCACATCTGTTTATTACATACATGTGTCAAATTCAAAAACAATTATACCTTCTCTCACAAAAATGTTTATCATCACATAGTTTGTCCTTTGCACTAGATCTTTATCCAGTTCTCCCATCTCACTTTCATTTTCAGAACATTTTTCATGACACATGTCCATCTTCTCTTTAGTCTGCGGCTACCTTGTTTTCCAGTAACCATACCCTCTAGTATAGTCTTTTTCTAAACATTTGAGGCGTTTGATGTGGTAAAAATATTTGAGTATTCTAGTAGTAACGCTGTTTGCAAGCCATTTTTGTTCTATAACTAGCTCCTTTGTGTTTTTTTTTGGTTAGCTGTCCATGGTATTTTGAGAACTTTCCTGTAGCATTCTTAGCTCAAAATATTCAATTTTCTTCATTAGTGTTTGTGTGATGGTCTATGTATGTTTCACGTCTGTATGTTGCCACAGGAAATATGCATAACGTTGGGATTTTAAATTTTGTTTGATGGTGTTCTGCCGTACGTTTCTCATTGTATTTAGCCTCTGCATTGCCGTGGCCATTCACCTTCTGACTTCTTTTTGGGAGTTTCCACTGTTGCTTATAATGGAGCCAATATCTTCAAAACTTGTGAATGTTAAAATGGATTTTTTGGCACACATTTAAACTAGATCATGTTACATTATTTTGTAATGTAAACAAACCTCATTTCTCCCTTCTGTGTTTGAAAAAGAAAGTGAAACTAATGACTTGGAATCATTATCTTTTCTGGCAAAGTAAACCATTTTGCTGCAACAGTCTAAGCTTGGCTTTTTTTCAATATCCACATCAAATTCTGATGTGACATTGTCCTGATCAAATATCAAGTCATTTCTTTTTAATCAGATTCCATCACTTTGATAGCCACCCATAACTGTAAATTCTCAAAAAATGCATGCACTACCCCGGTTACCTGTAGAGATGTTTATCTTCTGTAGAGCAGAGTATCTCCCAGCATTAAGTCCAGTCTAGTGATTAAACAAATCTAAAATGTACTGAAACACATTTCGAATTAGTCCAATATTTTAACTTATGGAAGCTTCATTTGTAAACTCTGAACCTCAGGGTGTTAAACATGAACAAATGTTAATTGTTCCACACAGCGCTTATGTCTATTCAGTAGTTATTATTGATCCATTTTCAGATTATTGTCGTACACTGAAAGTTGTCCATATTCCAGTAGTTCATTTATTTATCAGGTCTGGCTAAATAATGAGATTTTTTCTGATAAGTGGCAACAATTGAAATGGATGTTTAGTAGGTATTTTGGTTGTTAATAGCATTAGGTGTTGGGCAATTTGAACAGTAAAGTGTTAAAATAATTGGCAAAGTTTGATCCAACTCGATTGTGCAATTCTTCTAATTACTAACTTGGCGTAAAATGTGTTTGTTTTGAGTTAGTAATTTTTTTTACCTTTGAGGATGGGTGAGAACTAGTTTTTATATGGGAACAGTAGCAGTTGTGTAACGACATTTTAACCTAAATAGACCTTCATCAAGAACTTCAAACAAAAACAACCAAATGAGAACAGCAAACTAAGTCCAACGGATATCAGTGTTAAAGTGAAGTAGATCCTGGAGTAGATTACTGGGGAGGAGAGAATTGGACAACTGCACATCCATGCATGTTATAAAAGGCGACTAAAAAAGTTGTGCATTGAGCTTGCAACCTCATCGTGTAAAACCAATTGCTGCAGAAGCCACCACTTCAATAGTACGCTGCTTTGGTGCAGACTTAATAGAGGAGGTCAACCCTACTGATGGCTCAATTTTTTGGTTGGAGTGAAAAAGGGACAAGAAGAATAATGTGTTAGCAAGGATACTTAGCGTCTTTGCAAAAGTATTGGTATATCTTCATTGCGATGTTTTTGAGTGTTACAAATTTCATCTGTCATTCCCATTGTAATTTACCCCCAATGAGTTGAAGTATTATACACCTTTAAAAAATATGTAGGCTCGCTATATTGACTTATGCTCCCAAGATTTTCAAGTCCATTGGGAAACATTTCATGCTGCTTATTTTGGGATCTGACCTTTCCCGTAAAATATATGAAAATTGGTATAAACAAATTTGCACACCAAATGATTATCACTGAGATAGTGTAAAACAATGTAAAGAGTTATGAAAAGCTGTGTTGCTTTGTGTATGCCGCAAATATACAAAAATAGAAACCAGCTGCTTGGTTTCACTAAAAAATGGTTTTCTATAATGCCATGAAGATTTAAACAAAATTTCAACAATTATAAAATGGTTGCTGAGTTATAGCATTTTAAAGAGCAGCATGAGTTTCGAAATGTACTATACCATACTTAAAAAGTAAATTGAGAAAGTTTTCTGCTGTTTTGTTTCTTCAGGACTTAATAAAATGCCTTATTAAATTATTCTCTCCCCCATATAATGTTGATATTGTATTCTAATAACTTTAACATTGCATTGTTAATATTGTATTTCAGTAATCTTAAGATTGTACTGTTTATATTGTATACCAAGTGTTGTGTTACATTGCCTTTCAAGTTTTGACAAAACTTTTACATAAAGTGCCTTTTTTGTTGATTGAAGAAAATTTATGCTTGTTTTGGTTTGTGTATCTTCTTCTTATGATTGCATCTTTAATGTTTACACCAACAGACAAGTTTTATGATGAATTCAATCAGTTTTTTTGGTTGCGCTGCATACAATTTTGAGTCTAGCAATGAATTGTTTTGACAGTCATAACTTGTACATGTGTCTGTTCAATCTGTTGTGCCTTTTCCTGACGTGAAGAATGGTGAGATGATCTGTACCTGCCAGCAAGGCTATGATAGTTGTCATTTGGTTGGTCCTGTTCTCTTCTGACAGCCTGGATAGATCTATTTTTCTCAAAGTATGTCTTCTTATTCACAATCTCGACCCCTTTATGCTAGCCTATCTGTCTTATTGTTCTATGGTATGCCACAAAGGGATCGTAGACACTGAAGAATGATTTGCTTTATGACAGCTACTGGACTACTTGGTAGCAGTCAGAATTGTTGCCATCTCCACATTGAAGGTTGGCTGTAATGTATTTGGTCTTCAATTTCATACCCTGATGGATGGTGCAATCCAATAGGCTGTTCATCTCTTGATGATATATACATGTTTTATTTGAGGGATAGGATGTATTGGGACAAGACAAGTCAAGCAGTCCACCAAGATTTTGAAGGAAATAGATGTGATTTTTTTAGGGGTAACCTGTATGGTGACAAGAGGACCCAGAGATTTTCTGCCAGTATTACGATGAAAATATTTCAGTTATCTGAGGGAAGGAGGCTGCGTGACTTAGAGGTGAAGCATCTGTTACACAATTCCAATGCACCCGGTTTGAATAACGCTCATGTCCAGTTTGGCAGACATCCTCCATGTACGAAAAGTAATGACAACCAACCAAAAGGCACACTTGCCAAGAAACTTATAACAGCCAGACAGGGTGTTTGTATGATGCGATGTTCTGTAAAGGACATGCTACCTACTTTTTATCAGAGGGATAATATGGCCATGAAAGAAACCACAGATTGTCTGCCAGTTTTATGAGATGAATAATGTTATTTGGGATAAAACTACATAGAAGATATGTCTCCTAACTGTAACTGTTGTCTTTGACCTGGGAAGAAGTTTCATGTTTCAGCAGTTGTTACTTTTGATACTCCTCAATTTCTCTTCACCTTAAATTTAACTGTTTTTTGTTAGAAAATTGTTATGCTATGAAAAGCAAAAGAGACATCAAGGCACTACTGGTAGATTCAAAGGTGTTCAGTATCCTACAGCAGGTGGCGAAGGGTATGGACACTGAATTCTGTATTGGTCCATGTGTTTCTGACAACATCTATATGTTTTACAATACACACACTTATGCCAGATCCTGTGTTTTTTACTAGGAGTACTCCTTGTTACGGCTACGTGCTTTGCAGTAGTTCAGGTCTGAGTGCCAATTATTCTTTTATGGTCTACACACCCTAATGTAACTAAAAGGACTGTATGCGGTTGAAAGTGCTAACTTCTGCCATGAAGAATGCAGACCTCTATCAGCAGCCTCCTGGATTACCAAGAGTTAGCCAATGTTTGTGTAGTAACAAAAAGCAAAATGATTACAGGTTCAAAATGTGATGCTTAATTACTACATGTTGTGTACTGTTGCAGAAAGATTGCTCATTATTCGCAATAAATTATAATTTATAATTTGCTATTAAATTTTGAAATGTTTTGTTTTTCTACTTTATTCATAATTGCTCTCACATACTTTTTTTAAAAACTGGGACTTGAAAGGGGAGCATAGAATAGTAATAATCTAATGCTGTTGTTTGCAAATGCCCACAATGAGTTGGTTACTCTTTGGTGCGCCCTGAAAAGGATGTTAAGTGGCGGGTTGCATTAGTTTTCCTCATATCCCAAGTGTGCTGATGAAGGTGGACCAGGGTCCTCCAGGTGGCTGTGCTATGCTTGGATTATCTACATGTCAATCCCTCATCTCATTAGCCAGGCTGCCATTAAAACAGCCCGTTGCCAGAGAGAGCTACTAGAAAGCTGAGGTGGCAGTCTTGACCAGTACATTTTGCCTGACCCTGACAAACATGTCTGATCAGTATATTTTGCCTGACCAGAAGTTAAGTGTTCCTCCGCAAGGTCTAATGTACCAGGTATATTGTACAAGGTGAATTGACTAAGCAAGGTTGAGCATGAGGCTGGCTTCCCATTGAATAGAAACCATAAGCCACAAGAGAAACAAAATACAACGACCTCTACACTCCTTGGGAGAAGTTGCTGTTATGGATCTAGGGGCACTCGAGTTCTCACCTTCAACCCAATACCATCTGCATGTGTTTTTTGTTTAGTTGCATTTATCTGACCTGGAAAGAAGAAGCATGTTCCCCAACATCAGTTGGTGCCGGATTCACCTTAACTTTTTCCCCAACATCAATGGACACCTGACTGGTTGGTACCCAGAATGAAAAGAATTGGACCACTTTCACACTCCGAGCATGTCGTAAAAGGTGAATAAAAAAGGTTATGCTTGGGGCTGACAACCTCATCATGTGAGAAAAACGTTGCCATTATAATTGATCACTGCAAAAGCTCAAGTACAGGCTTTCTCTAAAGGGGCCAGATGCATCAGTGGCCTGATACATTGAAGCAAAAAGGTGAATGATTAAAAAATGTTTGAGATAGGCATTCTTTAAAAGGGACAAGATGCAGTAGTGGCCTATGCTTCACATTGGAGTGGAAAGGGGAACGAATGAACTAAAAGGACTTGTATGCATGTGTACACAGATGGCACTCCAGAGTGTTCATGATACATGATAGATATGAGTGACTTGAGGTCAAATAATTTTGCTTTTGATTACAAATTAATATAAGGCTGCAGCGATCGCTTTCTTCTTCTTTTCTCATCTCATTTGTTAAAGCATAGGACCAACACCATATTTGGCTTACACTAACCAGCTTTTAGGAAAACCTGATTCTGGTCATTTGCAGTGCAGGATCATAGAAATGGTTTTTACACGATGAAGTAGCCAGCCCCATGGACAACCTTCTTTAGTTTCCTCTTTCGTTGTGCAAGGGCGAGGCAGTGGTTCTATTCTGCTTGTCCCAGAAGCCACCCATGTGAATATTCACTTTCACCTGATCTATATTTTTGGACTCTTTGTTTTAGCTCCATTTATGGACAAGTAAGATTACCGCACTTGACTGGCTGCGCTCTTGACTCGCACCGGTCTTTGTGTCGTTTTCTGCTGTTTGCTAGTTACTGTTCGGATTATAATTGACAACTCCTTCACCAGGTGGTATCAAGGACTTTATTCTGTGGAATTCATGTGCTTTCGATCCGGTATACTGTTTGCTATGCTGCGGCTGTGCCTGATTAAGCCGTGGGAAACCAGTCCATGGTGGAGTTCAATGTTCCGCTTGACTGCACACCAGGTTATCACTACTCAATGACCTTCCCGCTTGGATTGAAACCATCTTCCTCCTCCACCGGAGGTCACACGATACCTCTCTCAACAGCACAAGTCTCACGCTTACCCGAAGGTGGACACAATCCAGGGGCAGAACGTAAAAAAATGGAGTCAAACATGGACAAAGAAAGCCTGACACAAACATTGGTCCAACACACACTCCTCGCTCTCCTACCCGAGGCACCACCATGTCCGGTTTTATTGTTAGTTGTCTTCCTGAAAGTATGTTAATATACATTTGGAGTTTGCAGATGTGAGGTTATTGCCTCACAGCTTGACTGAACTTAATCTGTATAGTTTCCAATGTAACACATGAGCTTTGTGGAAATCAGAGCTAGCATCATGAGCAGACAGTGACAGTGGATAGAGATTTGATTGAGGGTAACCGTAATGATACCATTTTAGTATCCAGCCTCTGATCCGCGATTTTTCAGAAAAGTACCTTTTCAACACCTTTATTCTTCTATGATTTGATAGTTCATTTGGACATCTGATTAACATAGTGGCGGAAAAGTCATTTTTAATGAAAGGTGGGGGAGGGAAAGAGAGATCACCTCCCGTTACCAGCAGTCCAGTTGACCCAGCTGTAAAAGGGTATCTGACTTCTGTTAGGGAAGGAAAGACAATGAGGAACAGAACTGGCACGAATGATCTGGTCTGCAAAACAACACAGCGGAGACCAAAATCTATACCCGAATATAAGTAAAACCAAAATAATGAGTACAGACAAGGCAAAGACCAAATCCAAAGTTATTCTAGAACAACAGGGGATTGAGAAAATCACAAGTTTTGAGTACCATGGCTCAATTATAATCAACAATGGAGATTGCCTGAAGGAAGTTATATGTAGAATGGCAATGCAGAGGTTGAATAAAATGAGAAACTTATGGGAATAACTAATAAAATGAAAAAACAAAAATCCTGTGAACTTGCATCTTCCCAGTGGCAAAGTGCAGATGTGAAATGTGGACTACCACACAAATACTTAGGAAAAGGATTGAATCTTTAGAACTAAAATTCTTCAGAAGGGTGCTCAAAATACCATGTATAGCGAAAAGGATAAATGCAGATATCCTAAAAGAACTGGATATCAAGGAAAATTGGCTAGTAAACATCTTGTCTAGAAAACTAAACTATTTTGGCCACATCAAATGCCATTTTTTCCTGGAGAGAACAATACTTGAGGGCATGGTGTCTGGAAAGCGGGCAGGGAAAAAGATGGACACAAAACATCACAGAGGTCCTGAAGATGACAATGATAGGTGGGAGTTCTGACTAGAGATAGTCTTACAGACCGACTGTTGTGAGGGCGACATTCTGCAAAGGACTTGCTACATGATGATGATGATTCTTGCATAGGCAGTGGTGTCAGCCCTGTCCTAAACCCAACCCACCCAAACTGGTGGACCAGCATGTCTTTTTTTTTTTAGTCAGACCATTCTCTGTGTAGACTTGCCCAGCTTTGGAGAACCTGTCAATGAGCAAAACTCCCACTGGCAATAGCTCTGAGGGTTGTCAGTGTACTCAAGTGGTGACATACCATTTTCATAAGGAACAGGTATTTTTTTGTTGTTGCTGCGTTCGCCTTATTTTCTCTAATCCCCAAGGTGGTGTGCGTTGAACTGTGGTTTTTATTTTGCGCCTCTTGGCCCAGTGCATCCGACTTCAGCACGCATTTTATGCTTCCTCCTGCATTTTCTAAGGGTTTGCTTCCCTGGGGTAACGGTCGGTGCTGTGATGGGGATCGAACCCAGCACCTTTGGGGTTGAGCCATGCCACGCCGTCATCTAACAGGTATGAAACGAAGAATTTATACAGGAAACAAACATGGGGACAATCAAAAAGAAAACACAAATTTAACAAAAAACAATGTTGGCTCTTTTTGTAAATCATCTTGTTTATCAAATAAAATGTTGAAACCATGACAACAGAGTAATGTCCCTATAGTTACAAACATCAAATGTGGCATACAAAGCTAGGATTAGCTTTCTCCAAATATCGAACGACTAATAAATAAATGACGGCATTAAAGCTGGAAAAATATAAGTACAGTATAAAACATACACGCATATATGTTTAAATTAAAACGGGGAAACCCCCCCAAGACTAGAGCACATCTTTAGCATATACTGAGGTAGGGAGGGACCTGCGGGAATAATCACCATGTCCAACTCACTTTAGTTGACTCTTACTATATACCAGATAGATACGCACATGCAAACATCATTTGTTGAAGCATAGGATCAACACTGGTTTTGCCTTCCTTAACCAGTTTTAGGAAAAGTCTATTTCCAGTCACTTTTTATATTGTGAGGTTACCAACCCCATGCAAAACCTTTAGTTGCCTCTTAAGACATGCAGCGGAGGATTTGATGGCCCTATTCTATTTAAACAGGGAACCACTCAGGTAAAACATAATAATATTCCATATAAAATAATCAGCTGAG
Organism: Ariolimax columbianus; assembly: GCA_036924085.1. Lineage (NCBI taxonomy): Eukaryota > Metazoa > Mollusca > Gastropoda > Stylommatophora > Arionidae > Ariolimax > Ariolimax columbianus. The sequence continues at coordinate 86,495,495 of JAVGWX010000005.1, forward strand.
ATAATGTTCTGTGCTGATTCAAACATTTTTTTGTGCTTCAGAAATGTTACGTGTCAAGAAAATGTGATAAAAGTAACAAATTGTTACCTCTACTACCTTGGGTAGAAGAGGAACAATCAAGTCAGTGACATAAATGTTAGAGACACTAATTCCCTGAGTGGTGAGCTTACAGAAGATCCTCACATTACACTACAGCCAGGAGGATCCCAGTTTAGCTCCAGAAGAGTTCCTGCAACCCGCTGCCAAAGAAACAAGAGTTTCATCAATTCTTTTCTAAAAATTCAGTAAAAGTAGTTGCATAGCAGACACTGCAGTCTCAGGTGAAATGTTGGAGACCTCATTGTATGGGATCGCAGCTTGTTTGTGATGTAGGAGTGTTGTCGGTTACCAATATGCAATTGGAGAATGTTGCAAATAGGGACTAGACCTGGTGTCTTGTTACAACTGACAATATTAAAACCAAATGACACATCATTTGCATTAATCCATTTTCTAAAGTTTTGCACTCAAACACATTTTGTGGCACTTAAGTAGTCCCCGCGTCAGGGTGGAAAGCATAAGATCACTGTATCCTTTTAAGCATGTCCTGCATGAGGATGACAACCGCATCATGTAAAATCATTGCTACTAAAAGCGCAAGTGCTCAGATACATGATTTGTTAAAGAGGGCAATAGTTGTCAGTAGAAGGCTAAAATTGAAGATATTTTTGTTGGGAGTTTTGCTAGAGACAAATATTGTTGAGCTTGCAGTAAAGAAGCACTAATTTTGGTCTGATTATTACCAGCACCAGAAAAACTAAGGTGCTCTTCCAGTCTGCCATGCAGTGAACAAAACATCATTGTACACAACCAACGTCTCCAGGAGTCGCTAGCTTGACTTACCTAGGCATTACCCTCAACATACAGGTGAATTTTGAGGTCAGCAAATGCAAGCTCTGCATTTGGGAGACAACGAGACAAGGTAAAAGTGTATTGTGTTGTTAACCATTCTTCAGCATGCCTGTGAAACATGCCCATGCCAGGCAGCTAAATCGTTTCCATGAGCTGTCTCTGCAAGCTGTTTAGAATTACATGGCACGACAATGTTTCCTAACTTTGAAATCCTCAACATGTTGAGCATCCATACTCTTCTGCAAAGATAAGATGGATGGGACATGTTTGCATACCTGATGAGCATCTCCCCAAGCACCTGCGACACAGTGACCAGGAACATTTGGAGGGGAGACACACAGGACACAGAACAATTCGTAAAGATGACTCTGAAAAGCTTCAGCATTGATGCCACCTCCAAGGATACGTTTGCGCATAACTGTTTCACCTTGCACAGGGTGCTCAGATCGCTGCACGTTTGCCATCTATTATTATTAGTAGAAACGTGTGTGTTCCTATAGTGTCAAATGAGAGGAAGTATTCAAGACTTATGCTAACTTTATGGAGATGGTGAGACTTTAAAAAAACAAACTAGGTACACATTTTTTTTTACAGTTGAGTACACTGGATTGCACCTGGAATGTGTCAAGAAACTTGTTAATTTACGAGACAACATTTACGTTAGACAAAATATTTGGTCTCTATCATGTGGCTTTGTCAATGATATTATGCCATACTCTGGCTTACAAAATGTGAAAGAGATAATTCCAATAATAAAATTTGCAGTGAACAAATATTTTGCAAGTATTAGTTGTCACATGTTGTACCTAATTCAAAGCAACCAGACTAGAATGACCCAACTTCTTCAACCCCGAGGGCACCATCAACATATAATGTAAAGTTTTCAGCCATTCATGATAATAATTTTTATATTACATAATTTCTTTACTTTCAAAACCAATAACAAATGAGGCCTTCCATGCGATAAGGCGGAGCCCATCATAAAAGCTATTGCAATTTAACTCTACATAGTCCCTATTGATGGTGCTCAAAGCATCCGTTCAAGTCAGATTTGACATCTATGCATATGTTTAGTTCTGTTGCTAGACTATAATGTTTCAGGTTTTGGAGTTACCTTAGGTATGAAATTCTGGTGAATGCACAGCTTTCATTTAATGAAGAGTCTGTTGTTTCATCAGTATTATCAAATATGTAGACTTTTTGTGCAAAGAAGAGCAGCCTTCTGTTGTTTTTTGAGCAGCAAAGGGGGTGAACATATCAAAAATCAATAAGTGAATCAAAGGTTCAGTAAGGTGACGCATTCCTTTCACTCCATCAATAGTATGAGTGGAGTATGAAGCTCCATAACGACATGAGTTCTGTGACAGACTTTTCTTGACTTGGTCAGGCACACTGAGTTAGAGTTGATTGCAACAATTGAACATCGTGATGAAAAATCGAATCGTGAATTTCAATGCATTTGTCACACTTCTTGATGCCAGTCAAGGTTCATCACACCACATAATCCATGAAGTACTCCAGTTCCACAAAGTGGGTGCTGCAGCAGCTTACCATGAGTGGCTACACACGTTACCAAAAGACTTATCTAGAGCAATTTGGAAGCAATTTAGCTTTATAGACAATGGAGAACTTGTAAAAAAAAAACGCAATGGAGACTGCTGAAAAATTATACAATTGCGTGCCACTTTTTGAAATAAATTTTTAAGGGAAAGAAATGTAAACTTTTTATTTGAAGCTTCCTCGTATATATAGATTGTTGGCACTACAATATTTTTTCCATGGACATTTGGCCCATGGGATTGTGGTTGGATCCCCAGTTAATCTTTCAGTTCTACATGACAGCTTGGCTTACTGTTTCTACTAGTCAATCTACTACAAGTTGTACTTTCAATCTATGGTTATTTATTAACATATGATTTATACCAGAATATCTGTGATAGTTATAGTACAACTGGACTTGCCTATCAAATCAGTTGAATCTCTGAATACCAAATGATAGTTTCATTATTTTGCTAGGATCTGTCACAAATTCCTTAACCCTTTACACCCTAAATATTGAAACAGTAAATAAACATTCATAACAGCAGCGAGATACGTTTCCCTCATTCATGTACTATTGCTTAACAAATGAAATTGAAATGTTATTACAGTATAAAAACAAAGTGAAAAATTGTATTTAGCAAAATAAGTTACCGTATCTTAACAAAATATAGTGGTCATGTTAGGGTGTAATGGATTAAATTAAATGAGCATTTATTCTGCCACAGGATCAGAACTAGCTTATAGTTCTCCAAATATTTTATCAATCTATGCATCTGAAAAATGTTTAGTTGTGGCATCTTTCCTTTGTAATCAGTGGAATCTTTCCTTTGTAATCAGTGGAATCTTTCCTTTGTAATCAGTGGAATCATTAATGTTCTATCCCCGTGAGTTGACTATTTCAAGAAACTCTGGTTTCAAAGATGCCCCACCAACCAAGAATCCATCAATGTCTGGCTTTCTTGCCAGCTCCGATGCATTTGAGCCTTTCACGGATCCTATTTGATGAAAGACAATAATATTTATGGCGGAACAAATAAAATGCATCAATATTATAACAATTACCTTTGCTAGCACAAATAGCATTTAGAAGACTTTGCAGCACATCACAGACATAAAACTTACAACATGCAAAAGTTGTGCACTTTTAGTGTGATGCAAAGTGCGGCAAAGTAACAGGAAAAGAAATGTTGGATCTCCACACAACCTATCTATGGAACATTCATCAAATTTTATGACCAAACAACATCACCACGGACTACTTGACTAAATCAACGAAAACGATTAACATTGTAATTGGATTAGTCATATTCTCACAAGGGATCCAATACCATATAAAAAACTGCAATGCCCCAAGAATGAGGACAAAAGAGAAGCTGATTTAAATCATGGTCTACTTTAGATAGGCTGCCTGATTCACCGAGAAAATCCTATGAAACGTCACATTTCCCCGCCGACTAAATGACAGAACTCATATTGTGCCAAGGTTTATAACCAATCCATACTCCACACAGAGAAATAAAACAAATTCACGGTACAAAACACAACAAATCATTGTTGAAAGTTATCCTTTCACAGAATCCTGCTCTGAAACCAACTGCATATCCATCTTTGTTTCCCGAACACATTATTATAGTTGCACTTATAATTGACACATGAAAGTTCTGTCATTTAGTTAGCCTTGGAATGTGAAGTTTCAAAGGGTTTCTCCGTGAGATAGAAGGCCTGTATTTACAGTAGACTGTGCTGCAATCAACTCAGTGGAAAACTACTTGTTTAATTGCTCCTAATTCTACCTTTAGGAATAGAGATCTTGTATTTTTCTTGTGGGTTAGTTTCTACATGATTGGATAGCCTGTCATCTAACCCTCCTTAGCCATCTCTCACAACACACCTGACAGGTTACCATACTTTTATAACACACCTGACAAGTGCATAAAATAACAAGGAATAAACCCTGTTATTCATGTGGCTTGATGCAAGGGCATCTCCGTGTATTCAATCAGGCAAATTATGTGCCTGATGCAAGGTCGTCAAAAGCTTAGCTTGGAATTCATTCTGGTCTTTTACTCCCAGATGTAAATGGAAATCAGACTAATGCGTACACTGGTCCTGTCAATATTCCTCTATACTTGTGAGACATGGACAGTTACAGCTGACCTTCAGCAAAGGATACAAGCCTTGGAGATGAGATGTTTCTGAAGACTTTTAAGCAACAGCAATAGGGCCTTTTGAAGACCTCTTGGCAACTGTCAATAGAAGGAAACTAGCTTGGTACGGTCACATATCGAGATCAAATGGTCTTGCAAATACAATCCTCAGCGGAAAGGTGCAAGGCAGACGAAGAGGCCATCCTAAAAAGAGGTGAAAGGACACCATAAAAGATTGGACCAATCTCTGACTAGAAGAGGCACAGGCAGCAGCCGCTGACAGAGAAGGGTGGCGTGGTGTTGTGAGGATATCTTCATGTGTGCCCCAACGACCTCACCGGTTACGGGATGACCTGACCTGTAAATGGATACTTGACTTACGAGAAGGAAAGGTAACTAGGATTGAAACTGGCCACCATGCCTCACAAACAAGCTGTGGTCTCATACAATCAAGTCTCAGGTACTTTATCCCTGACATAAGTTTTCATTTATGGGACTACTTTTACAGTTACCTTTTTGAGCCAAGGGTTTTTTCAAGTCCATCTCGCAATCTCATTGGTGGACGAACGAGTACAAGTTTATATTTGTAGGACCTCCAGAACTTCACTTTATACATACATAAGGACTGCAAACTACATGCTGGCCCATAAGTATTTCCTTTACAGCATAGTGTTTATAACTTGGTGTCTGTAATGACACCAAGGCATTTAGGTTGTACTTGCAGTATAGGTTTGCAACAGTTCTCCCATGATTCTTATTTGGGACCATTGTTGTGGGCCCCGCCGCTTTTTTCTTCCTCTGTTGGTTCCAATTCAACATGTAGTGTTATGTTTCTTCATGATGGTGTGTCTTATTATTCTCAACATTCTTTTCTTAAATCTTAAGTACCAATCTTAAGACCCAATCAGTAGGCTTGGTGGCGCAAAAACATCAGTTACAATCCGATTCTGTAAAAATGTATGTTTTGACATTTAGTTTAGAGCAAAATTTTCACATATTTAGACCTACAGATAATTGGTTATCTAGCGCATGTGCAGGTTTATTTTAATGTACAGTTATTTCCGGTAACCTGGGTGAGGAATCTACCTCCTACCAGAAGCGTCAGCAGGGTTGCGGATTGCTGAAAGGCCTCCTAATTTGGAGGTTAGCTGCGAATAAATAAGCAGCCGTGGACAAAAACGGGTCGGCAGGCATGGAGGCTGTAAGGAGGCAACCCCTTCACCATGCAAAGACACAACAGGCTAATCACCTGTTTGTCTTAAAAAATGACTACAAGTCAAAACATAGAGAAAACCGGACTGATCTCAACGGCGACGAACAGGCGAGAAATAAGGACCATGATTTACGGAACATGGAATGTACGAAGTATAAACGGAAAAGAACATGAACTAATGGAGGAGATGAGGAGAGCAAAATTGACAGTCCTGGCACTTACAGAAACAAAGAAAAAGGGACAGGGCGTTCTGGACCATGACGGCAACATGTTATACTACAGCGGAGTTCCCATGAGTGAACGAGCCAGGGCAGGGGTTGGCTGTATAGTGAATAGTAACAACAAAGCAAACAAAGGATGGAAATTCATTTCAGAACGACTGATGGTTCTAAGTCTACAAGAGGAGGATAGTCAAATGGATATCGTCACTGTGTATGCACCAAACGAAGATGAGAGCACTGACATAAAAGATGAATTTTATGAGCTTCTTCAAAGGACCATTGACGACTGCCATAATGAAATACTTCTCCTTGGAGACTTCAACGCAAGAGTTGGAAACGACTGTTCTAGATGGGATGGAGTGATCGATAGGTATGGAGAAGATGTCTTAAATGACAATCGAAAATGACTGCTGAGATTCAGCAGAAAACAAAACCTTGTCATTACAAATACAAGGTTTCCACACAAGCGTATCCATGCCTACACAAGATGCGAGCCAGCAAGAAACGAAAGATCCATAATTGACTATGTAATAGTGAGGAAAACTGATTTCAAGTATGTAAAGGATGCTAGAGTGTTCAGAGGACCAGAGATATGAAGCGACCACTACCTAGTTAAAATAAAGAGAGAAATTGAAAAACACTATCCAGCCAGGCAAAACCCATCAGCAAGAATGAAACATAATACACAAGGAGAAAATAAAATTAAGGCTTACAAACTACGAGAACCGGACGTTAAGAGGAGATACAAAGGGCTCATAACAACAGCAATAGAAAGGATCGAGGAATCTGAAGAAGATATGGAAATTCAGTTCAGTTCATCCCGTAACCCATCAGGTCGTTGGGGCACACATGAAGACATGAAAATCCCACGCCAGCTCACTCTTTCTGTCGCCGCCTGACGTATCTCACCGTGACGAATGCCTGACCACTCAGCAATGTTGTCCACCCATCTCTTCCTTGGACGTCCTCGCCCTCTCTGTCCCGGTACGGATCCAAAGAGTATCGAGTTGGGAATTCATTCCGTTGGACCTCGCGACGTGCCCGCACCAGGCCATCTTTCGTCTTTTGATAGTTTTGAACAGATCTTCAAAAGGACCAATAGCGTCTTCAACTCTCTGACGGATGTCTACGTTCGTGACACGATCCTTATATGTAACATTTAGGAGTTTTCTATAGCACTGCATTTCCATTGCACGTATTCTGCCCTGGATATCTGCTGTAATGGTCCAGGTCTCGCAAGCATACAGAAATATTGACAGCACCAAGGAGTGCAGTAGTCTCACTTTTATGCCGAGGGCGAGGCGCTTGTCTCGCCAAAGAGGTTGCAGCCTAGTCAGCGCCGCTGTTGTTTGTGCTATTCTGGCTTCGAACCCTCTTCACTGATCAATGATCCAAGATATTTGAAACGTTTCACCACCTCAAGTACCTGCCCATTTGCCTCTGTGACAGATTGAAACCCTGCAACGTCATTGGTCATGAGTTTTGTTTTATCAGCATTTATTTCCATACCAAAACTCAGGGCCGTTCTATCCAATCTACCAATCGACTCCTGGAGTTCCCTCTCTGTGCCTGCCAATACATCAATATCATCAGCAAAGCGGAAGTTGGTGATAAGCATGTCACCAATTGTAACCGTGCCAACATGTCCTTTTAAGGTCGTCTCCATTATTCTCTCCAAGAAGATATTGAAGATATCCGGGGAGAGTATTCATCCCTGTCTCACACCCACCGTCGTACGGAACCAATCGCCTAGCGTTCCCTCTACTGAGAGCGCTGGTCGCCTGCTGATAAAGGTTTGCAATTACCCTCACAATATCACTGTTGAACTTATAATGCCTCATTGTTGACCATAGCGCCGCATGCCACACTCTGTCAAACGCCTTTCGAAAGTCAATGAAGGCATGGTAGAGTGGTTGATGATACTCTGAGTACTTCTCATTCAGTAGACGAAGATTAAATATCTGCTCGATGGTACTCCTTCCCGCTCGAAAGCCCGCTTGTTCTTCGGCAATGATACTCTCCGCCTGAGGATTCAGTCTGTTAAGTAATATCCTCAAGAGAACTTTACTTGGATGACTTATCAGACTGATTCTTCGATAGTTCTGACACACATTTAGGTTTCCCGATTTAGGCAGTAGTATAATGACTGATTTTGTCCAGCAGGTGGCCCACACTCCTGTCTGCCAAATTCTATTGCAGATGTAAGTCAGGGTAGTGATTGTCGCCTCACCTCCCACTTGCAAAAGCTCTGCTGGAATATTATCCACACCGACAGCCTTCCCTCTCTTCAGCATTTTTACGGCTTCATATACTTCTTCCCTTGTTATCGTTTGATTTTCCTCTACCAGACTCATGTGGCCCTGATCACGAAAACCGAAGCACATCTCCAGATCAACTTGCAGATCTGGGAAAAAGAGTTGAAGAAGAGAGGAATGCACATCAGGAACTCCAAAACAAAAACCATGGTGATCGCAAGAGATGAAAAGAGACATCAGATAACCCCATGAACACGAGCATTGGAGCAGGTCAGCAACTTTAAATATCTAGGAGTGGTAATAGACAGCAGGGGAGGAATCAAAGAGGAGTTAACTGCACGAAGAGCAGCAGCAGGTAGACTTTTCCATGCAGTAAACAGAGGTATCCTCAGTAAAAGAGAAATAAGCAGGAAAACAAAGATGAATGTATACCGCTCGTCCTATGTGCCTGTCCTGACAAATGGATGTGAGTCATGGGCAATGACTACAGCCCACGAGAGGCAATTACAAACTTCAGAAATGAGGTACCTAAGAAAGGCGGTTCAGGTGATGAAAAGGGACAAGATCCGTAACCAGACAATACGTAGCAATCTTGAAGTTCAACCCCTGCAGACACGAGTGGAGCAGTCCCAACTACAGTGGTTTGGCCATGTCTGTAGAATGGAAGAAGATCGGATACCAAAGCGGTCATGGGAGATAAAAAGTCAAGGACGCAGGCCCCCAGGACGTCTCATAGTACGTTGGGAAGATAACATACGACAGTCCCTAAGTGATAGAGGGCTGGATTGGAAAGAGGCCAGGAAAAAGACAGCGGATAGAACAGTGTGGCATTCTCTTTGGCAAACCTCTACACCTCACGGTAGAAGAGGAGCGACTAAGTAAGTATTTCCGGTATGTGGACATTTACATTTTCTGTTAATTTCTAAAGTTGTATTCTGTGCAATGTAATTATGGATTCAAGAACTGAGAAATGACTTATTTGATCAGGCTAATGATCATGTATCTAGATTACACATGGATTTTGAATGCTAAGTATCAACTATACCAAACTAATAACTACAGATGTCAAGGAAAAAGACTCTTTATTTAGCTAAATCTGCACATATACCATACTTAAGGTTATTTCAAAAACCAAAATATCAGTAGCCAAGCTCATGTGTTAGATATTGATTTCAGTTTAAAAGGACTTTACTGATGTTTTTGCTGGAATTTCATTGTTTCATGGAAAAAGGTACTGGGTTTGACTTCGTTTTCACCACTCTCCTGTAAACCCATCTGTAAATGGCCACTTGGCACTGTTAAGGAAGGAAAGGCAATGAGGAAGGAAACTCCCCATCTCACAAATGAACTGTGGCCTTATACAATGAAGCCTCAAACACTTCATCCCCAACAGTGATTATTATGTGATTACTTTTACCTCAAGAAACAATACCACACGTATAATTGAAACAGAGATAAAAGAGTGAATAACTTATTGTCCCACACATCATCAGAAGAACTAAGTGTATCTAATTACCAACACATTTCTCAGTTGCATTCTTCGTATTATGGCAAACACAGATCTGTTGCAAAAACATGACAAAATCTAATACAGCCAGTGGTTAACCAGTTATGACTGTATACATATTTTCTTGGTTGCTTTGGGTAAACAGTTATTATTTGGTGGTGGTATTCAGCCAGGACATTTGATGGAATACTCCTTAGGCAAGGTGTGTGGAAAAGCTACATTCTTAACAAATTTCTGAAAAAACACCCACTTGTCTTTGGTTTTCATTAAATCATCTTGTTTGTCTGATTCTTCTTCTTCTTCATCGTACGCAGTCAGACATTAACCTTTATTTTTTCGAAAAAAGCAGCGATCATCCTGAGGCTGTCGACACTGCCATATGGCTTGTCTAGTGTTGCCACTGGTGATGGCCACATCTGCTCTCTCTGATCCTTGTATGTCGGGCAGTTTTGCAGCAAATGCTAAGCGGTCATTTTCCCGGTACCACACGGGCATTCGTCAGTGCCTCCTATCTTCAATTTGTTGAATAGGTGGTACCTCAGTCTATTGTGGCCGGTGCGAAGTCTGAAGACCACGACCTGCTCTCTTCTGTTGAAGTTTGCCTGATTCCAATTCATGGGCAATTTAAAAAAAAAAAAAATCACAATATTAACCTATACAAGAAAAACATGAGGGAAAATGTAAGAGAGACATACCACCATAGATGATTCTAGTTGCAGAGGCGACATTAGGAGACACTGTTCTCTTGAGCCAATCCCTGATCTTATCGTGGACTTCCTGGGCTTGCTCTGGTGTGGCTGTCTTTCCTGTCCCAATAGCCCATACTGGCTCATATGCAATGACAACTTTAGACCAGTCTTCAATCTTACCTGTGAATAAATTTAGATCAGTTTAATTTTATCTGAGGACACAGTTAAATGTCTTGGTGCGAAGACAGCTAAGAGTGGCCATGGTAACCAACGTTGTTTTCAAGCTGCTACAGTCAAGTCTCAATTAACAAGACTTAAGTCTTCAGTTATCAAGGCATGTTCCTCTAAGTCTCAAGTGGAAACTCAAGTTGGCATGACAGTGAAAATGTCAGATGATTCTATCGAACTGCATTTAACCATTTGCACCCTAGTCTGGTCTTAAGCGCTCAACGTTTTTAATATAGCTCAAAACCCTAGCCTACCCAGATGCGCCCTTTGAGAACCACTGTTTTCAAATAAATACATGGTGAGAAAATTATGCACAAAATGAAACATCCATGCTTTTAACAACCTCACTGATTGTAGTTTCGTTTAAGACCAAAATGATGTCGCTAGTTTTTATATAATGCCATTTACAAGTTTCAAAGTTTGTCTTCAATCTGTGAAGATCCGAACTTTTACCATTTCATCAAATGTATACGGAATATGAGAAATGTACTTGATAATGGCAGAAATCTCAGTAATGACGAAGAAAGTGATTCTGAATAGGACATCGATGTTATTGTTATTTAAAATGTTGACGTGATAGAGATTCTGATATAGATATCAAGTCGAGTCTGTTGCTACTGAGCCTGAAGTGATGGAGTAACAAAATATTGAAATTTTCACAGAAGTAGAAGTCAATTTTTGTAGAAGTCAAGACTGGCTAGATGCTGAATATTAGGTTCTACACTGGAAATGTAAATGAGCCATTGTAGTATCGCACAATCTATAATCATAATGTAGTCATCAATACGGTAATGCAACCGATTACCTTGATAAACATCACTACTTGCTACAAGCGCAAAGGCTATACTGTGAAACCACTTTGCAATTTCAGAAAGGATAGGTCGTGATTTTACCCTGGTGTTATTAGACGTATGACTTCCTCCAGTCATGTTTTTTCACCTGTCATTACTGTAGAACCATTTACAAGAGTCTAAAATGACATCAAATATTGGAGACTCCCAAGTGTTTCTTAAAGACAAACCAGTTTCAGAGAACCACAGATTCATTCCACAGCATAAAGAAAGCCTGTTTTCAGTGTTCTAATAGAAATGTGTGAATGCTTATCGATTTGTGTCAAATGGAAGGGACAGTATCATTTGAAATTTCATTCAGACTTGTTATGGTTGTGAAAAAGAAAGACCAGTCAAACATGATATTTCTGCAGAAAATGTGTTACTAAATACTAAATATTTTCTGAAAAACAATTTTTCTTTGTTTCACATTTTTAAAATGACTTATATTTAAGAAATGACCAGGGCTTTAAAAAGCGCTTGTTAGTGACGAGGACAAATTTTTGCTTGACAAGTTAAAAATAATAATTTTTTAAACATTTATAGTTGTTACTACATAACGATTCTCGTAAGATTATTACAAGTTTTATTATCTATAATGCGGTTCGAATAGATCGTTCATAAGCATTTTTTTTAGTGCCGGGTTAGCCGTCCCTCTTCGATCCCTTTTCCTTAACCAGCCTGTTATCTAGGATCACCGCATATAGGCCTAGAAGGGTCTTGGCAGCTCTGGTTCGCTGGCCTTGACGCTAGCAGTCAGTTGTGGATCACTGACCGCTGCAGCTCATGCGCTGCTCAGCATCTTGTCCCATTGATATGACTCTCCCGCAGGATGATATCGATATCACAATCTATACAGGATCGCAGATGTAAGTAGATTATGTCGATATATTATTACACAACTAAAACAAAGAATTGCGAACATTTGGTGCACGTTGTCGCATTCTGATATTGTTTGTTCACATGCGAAGAAATGGTGCAAAAAAGATCTGGGTTTTTTTCAAAAATGATCTATGTCAAGATCAAATAACAATACGTAATTATCTAGCCCATATGCTTCTAGTGCTGGGTCTGCAGTTAGTAAGAAGAGTGGAAATAGAAAACTTTGGTTAAAGTGGAAGGAGGAGTTTCAATGGCTAGAGCATAATGTTTAGACTGGTGTGGCAAGGTGTCAGTATGTCCGCAGTTTAAAGGATTGTGTGATTCATCATCACGTATTGTTAATGGGTTCAAAGAACCACTTGTTCACGAGGTTTGAAGTTCCACAAAATATCAGTTTCACACATGAGGTGCATGAATGCATTAGATATTCAAGAACATCCAGAAAATTCTTCTATCAAAATGACTTAAAAGGATTGACGAAAAAAATGTTCTTTCATTTAGAAGTGCTATTAATATAAGCTATTATATTGCCAAAAACAATAAGATCTTTACTGATACTAGAGGTCTTGTTGATAAACTTAATGGAAGTGATGGTAGAATATACCAATAATAAACAGTGTAAGGAGTTTATACATCACATTGCACAAAGTGTGAAGAAAGATTTCGTAGATGAGATAAAAGCTCCAGAATGTGTTATTAGATTGTTCCCCAGATAGGTCTGACATGGAGGAATATATCATTTATGTTAGGTACATAAATGCCAGTGGTGTCAATATTTGATACTTTTGCATGGCCAAAAACTTCCTTGGAAAGTTTTGGTAAAATATGTGCAAAACGTATGTCATCAATTGATCTGCTGGAAAAGCAATGCTCCACAGTTTCTGTTTTACTGAAGCTCCTTAAAATTGTTCAACCAGCTTCTATGGGGAGGAAGACTAATGTCTGGTCATGCAAAGTATACTGAACAAACATGTTAGTCACGGTCAGACAAAACATACTGGCCAAGACCCTCACCTCAGCTTACTGGAAACGGGCTGTTTTTGTGGCAGCATGGCTAACGAGGTGAGGGATTGACGTGATCCCCATTGTAATGAGTGACACACAGATGAAGTCAAGCATAGCACGCTCTGGATATGAGGAAAGCTACTGCAGCCCGCCACTTAACGTCCTTTTCAGAACGCACAAAAGAGTAATCTACTCATTGCAGGCATTTGCAAACAACAACCATCTTCTACAGCTAGTTGTGAAAGGGGTTTTAGCCACGTGAACTAATCAACAATAAATTCAGATAATGTTTAGAGACTGAAAGTTTAGATGAAATTTTGATGGTGAATTTAAATGTACCAACACTACCCCAATGTAAACCTACTAAAGCCAACAATAAATGGTACTCCGTGCTAAAAATGCCAGGCATGTTCAAGGATATAAATGTCATGTCTTTGACAGCAGTGAATTTTCTCTTAAGAAATAGGCTAATACTGTGTAAGTAATACAATATATTTTGGTTTGGTACGCATTGTTACGTAGAAATAAAAGTGAATGACTGCCTAGTTTAAATTTGTTAATAAGGGCTATAGTTCATACATGCAGACTGGTGACATTTTAAAGTGACTAGTGACCCACGATTACAATTTTCAAGCCCTGTAAATGGCTAAATTTGCCATTTGTATTTTTAAGTGTATTACAATAATTAATTCTTGTTTAACAAAAATGGTACATGTATGAGAATAAAAGTTATATCCCTGTCCTTAGCAACCAGGAATGTATTTCCTAATTTGCCATCTAGGGTGTAAAGGGTTATGCAAATAATCAATGACTATTCCAAGTCAAAATTCAAGTCTACTCAAAATTGAAATGTTCAGTTATCCCATAGAAAAATAATATCCGTAAATACTCAATGATTAATAATATAAAAAATCTATGTTGCTTTTTTTTTATAATCAGTGATTCGTAAACATATAAATGAATTACATGTGTATGGGTGATTGCACATTTATTTCAGCAAGCCACCTTGCCAAAATATTTTCCAAGTCGAGTCAAGCCATTGATAGAATATACTAGAGTGATGTACAAGTCAAGTCAAGTTATTTATAGGAAAAACTAGAGAGGTAAATGAAGCCATTGATAGTAAATGCTAAAATAGGGCAAAACTGATAGTGGGATTCCAGAATTACAGTTATGAGAAAAGACTCAGAAAAACTGGCCTACAGTGTTCAGAACAGAGAAGAATTCGAGGTGACTCAATACAGGCTATGAGACCAAGTTACATATCGGAACTAGCATTTGCAGATGATGTGGCCCTGATCACGAAATCCGAAGCACATGTCCAGATCAACTTGCAGGTCTGGAAGAAGAGTTGAAGAAGAGAGGAATGCACATCAGCAACTCCAAAACAAAAACCATGGTGATTGCCAGAGATGAAAAGAGACATCAGATAACTCTGGGAACACGAGCACTGGAGCAGGTCAGCAACTTTAAATATCTAGGAGTGGTAATAGACAGCAGGGGAGGAATCAAAGAGGAGTTAACTGCACGAAGGGCAGTAGCAGGTTGACTTTTCCATTCAATAAACAGGTTTCCTCAGTAAAAGAGAAATAAGCAGGAAAACAGAGATGGATGTATATCGCTCGACCTATGTGCCTGTCCTGACATAATATGGATGTGAGTCATGGGCAATGACTACAGCCCAAGAAAGGCTGTTCAGGTGACGAAAAGGGACAAGATCCGTAACCAGACAATACGTAGCAATCTTGAAGTTCAACCCCTGCAGACGCGAGTGGAGCAGTCCCAACTACAGTGGTTTGGCCATGTCTGTAGAATGGAAGAAGATCGGATACCAAAGCGGTCATGGGAGATAAAAATTCAAGGACGCAGACCCCCAGGACGTCCCAAAGTACATTGGGAAGACAACATACAACAGTCCCTAAGTGATTGAAGGCTAGATTGGAAAGAGGCCAGGAAAAAGACGGCGGAAGTAGTGGAGGCAGGGACAATTAATGCATTCAAGAATAGATTGGATGTGCGTAGTTTTTAGATCAAGTGAATGTAAAAGAAACTGATTGTATTCGGACTCTGCAGAGTATTCTAAACCAGTATAAAGATGTTAGGTTAAGAGCATGTCCATATCCATATGTGAGCTAAGTGTAACTTGAGTCAGAGTTGATCTACTGGAGTCAACAACTCCGTTGGTAACCATGGGTACAGCTGTCAGGCTAAAAATGTTTATTTTAAGGTAAAAAAAAGTCTAGTGCATAAGCACGGTAAACACCCTTTGAAGTTTGGGAAGAAAGCAAAATGGTATGTTATGCTATACAGAATTGACAGTAATCCACTCCAGACAAATCAATAAGTTTATTTTAAAAACTAATCCAAATTAAGTTTCCCTTCAACCATGGTTAGTTGTTTGATTACTGATCGAGAGGAGACAGTGTGGGTTAGTGGTTAAGTGACATGGTTCATAAACCAAAGGTACTGAATTTGATCCCCACCACAGCACAGGCCGTTATCCCGGGGAAGCAAACCCTTACATAAAATACATGCTGAAGTCGGATGTACTGGGCCAACAGAAGCATAATAAAAACCGCAATCCAATGCACACCGCCTTGGGGAATAGAGAAAATAAGGCGAACGCAAACAAAAACAGATGCAGAGGCTGTGGGCTTCTGTCCTTTAGCCTTTCCTGGTATGTCTACACATTTGTGCATGAAAGAAATATTTCAACATGCAGTTTACATTTCTGCACGCATAAACTGCTCTACAAATGCATTTCAGTGAAAAAACAATTTGCATATACAAAAAATATGCAATAATTGTCTTTCAGTGATAAAAACCAATTGTACACACCAGCTAATGCCGTCATCTGCCTGTTTATGACTTGCATGGTTTGGTCAGCCTCTCTCTCCTCAAGCTTCTCACCAACACAGGCAATGACCCCCAGACCAGCATCCAGTGCAAATCTAGTCTTTTCTGCCACAAACTGTTTGAAAGAGATGTGAAGAATTATTGTAATGAGGTTTCCTTTCTCAAGAAGTAACCACTGATAACTGTAATTACCCCTTACCTTTCAGATTCTGAGCCATCGCCAATTTAGCCCCTGTTAAATCTACTTGAAAGTCTCCTTCTTCTAAAAGAATTAGATTTGAGTTCCTCCAGTTCTGAAGATCAATCTCCTCAATTTTCTGAATTTATAATTCCTATAAATTACTAACACTCAAAACTGTGCATTCCATACTGTATAATTTTAATGTCTGTTTACTCAAGAATTATCTTATTTACATATTTTTAAAATTGTGACTGTATGTTATTTATTATGTGGTTCATTTATATTTATTTAGTTGTTGTACGCATTCATAAGTGTTGTATAGTTAATTACGATTTTGATTGGGCACTAATGCATGTGGAAGCTAAATAAAGACTATTCTTTGACTTATGTCAACTTTCATCAGCTCTCTGGCCCTTAACGTGTCAAAAATGTCTTACTCACCTCGTCACCCTCTCCCATTACATTCCTCCTCTCTGAATGTCCAGTGATAACCCATGTTGCTTCCACATCCTTGATCATATAGGGGCTGGTTACATGAAATTACAAAAATGACAAGTAAACTGAAATACAAAAGAGTTCAACTCTTAACAGGGCTAATTCCAGCCGAGCTGCAACATTATCAAGACGGCAAACATTCTCTGATATCACTAAAAGGATTGTCTACACCGAACTGAAAGGAAAATACCTAGCTAACATCATGCCAAATGATAACAGCAATAATGATGTACATACTTATAGCCTCTGTTGATCTCTCAATACATTTGTAACCACGTGTACGAGTTATAGCCAGACTTGGTCACTTCACTCTACCATCACACTTCAAAGTTACGGTTTTTGCTTCAGTTATGTGCTTTATACGTCATGACACCACCACCTATAATACTTCAGTTTGTTTAGTAGTGCCAGTCACTTCCCATTGTGTTCCCCATTTCCTTTTGTGTCTAAGTCAATATTAAAGTTTCAGCTATGTTCTTTTTTTTTTTTTGCGTTCGCTCGCCTTATTTCTCTATTTTCCAAGGCGGTGTGTGTTGCACTGTTTTTTTTGGCGGCTGTTGGCCCAGTGCATCTGACGTCATCATGCATTTTATGTAAGGGTTTGCTTCCTCCTGCATTTTCTAAGGGTTTGCTTCCCTGGAGTTACGGCTGGTGCTGTGATGGGGATTGACCACAGCACCTTCGGATTGTGAGCCATGTAACTTAACCACTAGCCCACGCCGTCCACTGTTTTTCTAGATGACAACAGACAGGTGAACGATGCAGAATCCTTGCGATTTTCTCTGCAACACATAAGTTGCCCTCTTGATGATGGTTGAGTTGCCCATATTTGTTGGTTTTTGCGACTTAAAATTTGTACAGGATTAGTTACCCAGACCCATACCCAACCCACCCTTAGTCACCTTTTACAACATGATTGGCAGGTTTAGAGTGCTACTATTCTTGGTGCCCTTTTGGGCCCGAAAATACTTGAGTGAAATATTAATTTACCACATAGAAAATGTTTACAGTATCACACCTATACAGCCACTGTCAACAACATATGTCTACTTGGCATACTGCCACACCCTTCCTTTCTCACTCACAAAGGAGCATCAGTTACTACTACAGATGGCCGTCTGGTAGGAAGCATGTAGCAAAGTATTGATGTGCCCTTGTAGTTGTGGATTCTATAGCATTTTGTTTGACATGATGAGGTTGCTAATCTTATGTTGTATAACATGTATAGTTGGGTGCAGCTAAGAGTATCCCATATAGACTGTAAACCTTTAACAACAGATGATTTTGATGCCACTTTGTTTTAGATCATCATCATCATGTGATATATTCTTTCGAGAATACACTCTGTTACAGAAACATTGAGAGCAGCATGGTTTCGAGCCAGTTGGCCAGTGTAATACGAGCACATCTACAAACTGTCACATATCTTGTTATCATGTTACTCTTGGTCGCCTTCATTCTGGGCACCATGCCTTCCACTCTCAGACTCTTCAGACCAGTGTGTCTTTTTATTTGACCAAAATACCTTAGATTTGTCCTTGTAATGTTGTCTATAAGCCAATTTTCTTTTAAACTCAGTTGCAGTTAGTGGTCTGCCGGTGTCTTTGTGTATGACAAGAACAAGAATAGCACCACTGCCTCACAGAGAGCATGTCGTAAGAGGCGACTAGCTGTGTGACATGGCATTACACCGGCCATGGTTAGGTGGTTTGTTTAGAGCAGCATAAATAGCGCTTAACAGGCTGCAGGTCTACTTTGCTCTAGTGTTTGAGTCAATTAAGATGAACGTGAATATCTCCAGAACATTTTCTTCCGTTTTATGCTACAAGGAGAACTCATCGTCATGTAGCATGTCCTTTGTAGAACGTCGCTCCCATCACAGTCTGTCTGAAAGAAACTCATTCTCTTGCCAAAACTCCAGCCTCCGCCACAGTCATACCCAGGCATTCCTGGATATCTTGGTGCCATCGTCTTCTTGGTCTACCCCTTCCTCTTTTTCCTGGCACCATACCTTCCATCACCATTCTCTCAAGACCGTTGTGTCTCTTGATGTGACCAAAGAATTTGCATTTTCTAGCCAAAATGGAATTGATAAACCAGTTCTCCTCTATGCTCAACTCTTGCTGAATGTCTACATTTGTTTTTTTCTCTGTCCAGGGTATTTTGAGGATCTTTCTGTAACATTTTGACTCGAAGGATTTGATTATTTGTCTATAAGTTTTGGTAATCGTCCATGATTCACAGCCATAAGCTGCCACAGGAAAAACACAGGCTCTCAAGACTTTTACTTTTATCATTTTGTTGGTGCTCTGCCATAATTTCTTCAGGCTGTTCAGTCTCTGCATTGCCATAGCTAGTCTGCTTCCTTTCGAGCAGTCGCCATTTTTGTCAATTCTGGAGCCCAGATATTCAAAATGTGTGACCTGATCTATTTCCTCACCACCCACTGTAAATTTATGCTGACATTGTGTTTTGTCAGTGGTCATTATCTTTGTTTTATTTATGTTTATGAACAGGTTTTGATTTTTACTATGTCCATTAACGGCTGAAAGTAGCTGCTCTAGCCCTTCTGGATAGTATCACTGTGTCATCTGCGTATCGTAACTCTGGAATCTCGTACCCCCCAATCGTAAATGGGTCGAAACTTTCAATGTTCTCGTCTTCTCAAACATTTCTCATTATACATTCCGCATATATGTTGTACAGATAAGGTGAGAGGATACATCCCTGTTGGACTCCCTTTTGTACTGCAAACCAATCTGATGTTTGCCCAGATGTACAATCAATATACCAAGATAAACAAGCTGCTGTGCGAGTATCTGGGCAAGGAGAACTAGAAGAATTAAATAGTGGTGAGCTAACTGAGGTTGTAGCAGTAGTGCTCAATAAGTTGGCACAGAGTTCAAACATTAGGCTTTGTACTGTGATCTGGTAAACTATTTAACATGCTAAATGTACCTGATTTCTCCTGTAAAAGCCCCTTCTTTTTCCTTGTAGCAATTCTGTGCTGCAATCTGAATATTTGGTGGTAGTTTTGCCCGACTGTAAGGGATGTAGCAGTAAGGTGGTGCTACAACAACCTCTGCAGAAGAAATCAAAATAAACATGTAACTCTCTCTTCCCTTTTACCACTTTGGGGTGGATAGACCATCAACCAATCCTCTCCAAACAGACCTGTCCCATTTTCTCCAGTTATTTCAAGATTTAAGGTCACTTCAACATGTGTTCTTTAGCCTTCATTTGCCTCTTTTTTCCTTGGGTTATCTACAACAGAGATTGCCTGGTGATACTGGCTTGGGGCTATTGCAAAGTGTGGTTTATCGCAGGGATTTGTTGATGAAGTCGTGCAATCTCTTAATATTGAGTTTGGTCGTCATGTTTCTACTCCGCATAAAAACACAAACTTGTAAGTTCATGGTTTGAAAGAAGCAACAATTGTCATAGCATGAGTTAAAAATCCTTGGTGTGCATTTTTATCATTTTTTAGTTGCATATAGTTTTCAACATGACGAAGGCCACTCTTGCTTTTTGTATCTTGTTTTCCATATTGTTGTCTGCACCAGCAGTCTTATTTATGATGCTCCATAGGTATGTTAAGTACTCAACCTCTTCCACTGGTGTCCCTCTCACTTTGATATGAGTCATGTTTTGGCTGCATAAAGTTTACATTTTTTGTCTTTTCTGCATTGATCTTTAGACCTATCTGCTGTGAGAGATATTGTTTAGTGTGTCTGTCTTCTTCTGCATTTGGAGTTGACTGTTAGAAGACATACATCATGTAACTAGTTATACATGTAATTTTAAACTGTAATTCTCTTTGGGTTATGTTTATTGATGGAACAAATTATAAATACACTATCTATACCAGCATTATATTTCAAGTGTTCTCCTTTTGCCTTCTCACTCACCCATGTGAAGCATAGGGCTACCATTAAAGCTGACTTTCTTTATCCAAACCCTTGCTGTGGTGTTTCAATAACAATGGTTTTACATAATGAGATTGTTAGTCCAATGCATAAGCTTCCGTAGTCACCTTTTACAACACACTTGGAAGGTTGACGTGGTACTATTCTACCCACCCAGAGTACCACTTGGATGACCTAAAGTGTTAAACTAAGCAGAATCAACATCCCTCTGGACAGACCCACTCTTAAGCAAATGGCAAGGATACTGATGGCTCATGTAGCTAGATGTTACAAGCATTTCTACTTTGCCCTCTTAACCTTCTAGTTTACACATTTTTTGTTGTTGCATCACAAACATTTAGGCTTACCCATTTTTGGGTACACCAGTTGTCATTTAAATCCATGAAATTGTCACAAAACACTGATAGTGTTCCTAACTAGATTGGCAAATCTGTTAGTTTCCAGTACAGACGTTTTTTTTTATAACATTGACATAAACAAACTAAACAGACCTACCTCATAAAAATCCTTTGTAACAACTTAACGTCACCACAATCAATAATGGAATAACCTTCAAAATTCAAGTGAAACAGAAAAAATACCATTTAAAAATGATCTAAAGTCAAAATCGCCAATATATACAAGGGACGGTGTGGCCTAGTGGTTAAGTGGCACGGCTCACAACCAGAAGGTGCTGGGTTCGATCCCTGATACAGCATCGGCCGTTACCCCGGGGAAGCAAACCCTTAGAAAATGCAGGAGGACGCAGAGCCTTGCGTAAAATGCATGCTGAAGTCGGATGCACTGGGCCGACAGGCGCAAAATAAAAACCACAGTGCAACACACACCGCCATGGGGATTAGAGAAATAAGGCGAACGCAAAAAAAAAAAAAAAAAAAAATAAATCGCCAATATATTATCATTGGGGTGGATGGAAATAGTCTTGTTTTCTATTCAGCCGTTTCTATAGCAAATCCAGTGTTAACACAACGATTACACCAGTAAGTAGACAATACCCTGGGCACATTTCTTCAGTAAAAGTTAAGTACACGCCATCATTGTCGACCTCGATTAATTTGATTTTTTTTGCCGTTCGCCTTTTTTCTCTATTCCCCAAGACGGTTTACATTGCACTGCGGTTTTTATTTTGCACCTGTCGGCCCAGTGCATCCAACTTCGGCATGCATTTTATGCAAGGGTCTGCTTCCTACTGCATTTTCTAAGGGTTTGCTTCCCCGGGGTAACAGCTGGTGCTGTGATGGGGATCGAACCCAGCACCTTCGAGTTCTGAGCCGTGTCACTAGCCCACGCCGTTGAGTATGTGGATTGTTGATTTACTGTTTCCTATAACAGGTGGACATATACTCTACCCCTTCACTTCAGTTTAATCTAATATCTAGAATGTTACCTGGGTTTGAAAAGGAAACAAAGAGTATGAACACTGCAACCTGTCATTAGAGTTAATTAAGAAGAGTTGGACATAGGGCCGGCTAACTCATTGCTCAGAAACTTTAATCCATAAAAACATCAACAGATATAGACAGGTTAATAGTCCATGACCTGGTGTTTATTAATTGATGAACAGTCGCATGAGGGAAGAACAAATAGTAAATAATATTCTTCAATAATAGTCTCTTGGAACTATGAATAGAGCAGAGTGACTGAATGGTCTTTTCCAACTTATGACAGAAGACTTTAATAGCCACAAAATTGTTATGATGGATGAAGGTGTTATTTCAGTAATTGCAGTATCATATAATCCTGGCAAGATTTTGAGATAAGTCTAGACAGAGTGCCAATTTTATGAATGAAATAGATTGTGAGATAATTCTGAAACTGTAATCTACGGGCATGGGAACTAAAGAAGTCTGAGACGGACCGGACCATCAGTTTTATGAAAGTGGCGACATTACTTTGTTTTTTGTGATATGCCAGAGACAAAAACTGCCAATTGTGACAAGATACGGCTGAAAGTGATATACACTATACAGTGACTACGTTTATGAAAGAAATAGACAAGAATAACTCATAAACTTTATCAATGGCGGTGAGACAAATCTGAGACTGGCTGTCAATTGTATTTTGGAAATAGATTGAGGAACCATAAACTAAAATCTTTATGGCGAAAAGAGATCAAAGATTCAGACTCTGAGAATGACTGCCAGTCCAAGAACGTCGATTAGACACCTTGGGCGCTTGGCTATTCAATCACAATGACAGTGTTATGGCAAGAGCATAGCTGAGTAGGACAAAAGAAGTTATGGCAGTTGAGTTAGTTGAGTAGTTAGGCCTATGGTAAAGACAAAAGTACTCAGTACTGCGGCTATTAGCACAAACAAAACTTTGCAGAGAAATGTGAAATCTGATATAAAATAATATTCCACGATTTAGTATAATGAAATAATGTTCTTCGTATAATGCCGACAATCTTATAAAGCAATTTGACTTAGGCTTAGGCTTGCCTTATCAGTTATGTCACTTACCAACATTTGAAGCGATAGGGCCTTTGGTCAGAAATGTGATAATCTCATCAATTGATTTTTTATCTCCGTTCATCTTCCAGTTACCCCCTACAAAGAACTTTCTATCACCCATGACTGGGGCACAACAACTCATATGTATATAAATGGATATCTGCGGAATGCAGGCTGCAGTTAGAGGCAAGGTGAAGAAAGTTCAAACACCGGCAGAATCAGAGGCCTTGATGAAAACTTGCCGACAACTTCTGTAGAGAGGGCAAGGCCACCGGAAGGTGAAGGTTAGTTACACATACTCTTCGTACACAATTTTGGTACTATTTGACTTGGCTACTCGCCAAGTCTTCCTATCATGGGATATCTCATATGCGCCAATTATGTCCATGAAGTGTTTGCCGCCTTTACATTTGCTTCCAGTTCCCTCTTCCATGAGTGTCTCGGTCTTCCATTAAATGCACATGACGAGATAACTTGAACATCTCGACTTTACTGATGATTTGGCTCTCTGTCCCATACCCACAGCCAGATACAAAATAAGATACGTATACTCGAAGAGAGGTCACTACAATTGGGGCTAAAAATACACAGACTTCATATAATCTAGTCAATGGTCAGCATGAAGAGTAATGATGATAGGACACAGCCCTGCCGAACTCTCGTTATTATTTCAAAGGGTTCAGAATGCTGACCTTCAATTAAGCACTCGACATCTCGTTGCTTCATATGTTTTCTGGATTTTATTAGAGACTTTGGGGGCACTCCATAGTGCCTGAGCCACTTCCATAGTGATATCCTGTCCAAGCTGTCAAAAGCGTTCTTGTAGTCCACAAATCATGTAATAAGTGGTGAGTTCCATTCCACACTTTGTTCAATTATTATTCTCAGTGTTGGTATCTGATGTGTAAAAAAAAAGAAGTAAATAACCAGTCACGTCGGTATGTACATGAACTGGCAGCTGTGCACCAATTCACATACCTGGGGTCCCTCATCAACGACAAGCTCTCTCTAGACCCAGAAATAAACAGTTGCATTGTAACAGATCTCCGACCCACAAGTTTCAGAACCGTGACCAAGGCGTTGGACGCTAGATACAGAGTGACCAGCTCCAGCTAAGTTCAGAAGTTAAAGACAAGTATTGACTGTGATCAAAAAGGGAAGAGAGGGGTCAGTCTCTCAGGACAAGAAGAGAAGGTGATACAGATTGAACCCAAGTAGAAGGTTTGAGGAAATGAGTTTTTGAGTTGAAGTCAAGGTGAGCGGTTTGGATATGCAGGAACAGGAATATAGATACAAAGATTCAGATCAACACAAGAACGTTCTGTGAAAGAAATTCTTAGTCATGAAGTTAGAGACATTAATTTAGTAGTTGAGAAGTTAAGAGAGCAGACAGTCTCCAAGGACAAGAATGAAGAGAAATACAGAATTAACACAGTTCTGAGGAAGAAATTCTTAGTTCGGCAGTTAAAGACAAGTATTGATTCAGTGGTCAAGAGCGAGAGAGAGAGCAGTAGGTCTCACAAGAGCGAGAAAGTGATACATATTGATCAGAGTAAGCCAAAGACAAGTATTCAGTAGTTGAGCTTTAGGAGAGCGGACAGTCTCCCAGGAAAAGAACAGAAACAGATTAACCAGAATTAACCCAACTAAGCTCTGAGGAAGAAAAGAGACACAGTAAGAGTTCTTCATGCAGTTCAACTGTAAAATCAGTAACCTTTAACGTCAACGATTTTAATTAACGCATAGAGCAGGAGAGTAATTTCTCTCTAACTGAAAGTTCAACGTATATCTCATCAGAACAAGTAGTCCACAGTTATTTCTAAGCTCAAACGAAAAGTAGAGAGTGACAATTGTTACCATTGCCTCTAGTAGCTGAACAGAATCTTTGAAGATCTACATCGTCACACTTATTATTCATCCGTCAACTAGATAAACCGGGTGCTATAACGCTAAGTAGTTTAGGATAGGCAAAATAAGGTTACAAGAAGCATGGGTATCTAAAGGTGGCAAGATATATAATTCTGGGACACCTAGCGATACCAACAAAGTGCTATTTGCATCAAATGTATCGGATGTTAAAGTAGGCAAGGGGCAGTAAGTCTTTAGGACAGCATTAGAACTGCATGTATGTGAATGAGTTACAAACCTCGTGAAAATAGAGTGTGCAGAAGTAAATAAAAGTTTGTTTTGAATTTTTGCTCCAAAATCAAGCTGTGTTTCTGTTATGAAGAGTTAGTGTAAGTGTGTCACGGTTGTGTAGCAGTATGAGTATAGATAGTGAAATGTGTTTATAGAACGGAGTGATCAAGGATTCAACAGAGCGCTATAGCTATTTCACATGTATGAGTAATTGTGCCGTGACCTAGGATTCGTCAACAAAGAACAGGTTGGCATATCGCGTGAGAAGCACCATTACAGCATTGGCAAAGCTACTACTACATTGGTAGTATTTTATATAACATATATATAGATATGTAGAATAATTTGTCCATCGTCATCGATGAGGACCGGCGCCACTACCATCCCATTTCATAATGCATCCTTTATTTATATATATATATATATAAATTATAAGCAGAGTTGGGTTACCAATGTTATGGTTTGAATTCTTGTAGATTCTTTAAGTTTTGTTTTTCTAGGTTTGGGTTGCTAGTTCTAGCCAATCCACTAAACCTAGAAGACGTGCGTCTAGCACCTCCTCTCCCTCACCACACAATGCCTTTTTCAACTTATATAGCTTGTTATTTGTTACAGGACATTGCCTCCTTTTGTTTAGGCATGCTTTTTGTGCGTGTGTTATATCAATGTGTTAACATACTCCAGTCTTCCTATCCTTACTGTTAGGAAAGGCAGCCAACTGGCTACTTTACCACATAAACAGTGACCTTGTAACAATGACGTCTCTAATGCTTCACCCCCAACAGCAGTGTCTGCTATAAGACTATATTTACATAATTTGTTGCATTACTAAATGATGAAGGTATACGTAATACAAACATTAAACAAAGTAATAATAATAAATCTAGACACAGTATTATTATACTCCTATAGCAGAGATCTGAGGTGATTGCCTCTCAAGAACGAAACTGTGGGTATTCAAATCCTGCAAGTTTCAAGTGACCTATTGTGTCAAAGGAGGTGAGATCAAGCACCTAGCCATATTGGAAATGGATTATCTTACTCAGAGGTCTTGTGCATGTAAAATAACCCGTAACAAAAAATAGTAGGCTGTGTACAAATGAAATTCCTACCCAATACACCACCTACCTTTCCAGAGACTTAGGTAAGCTGCAGGTAGTAAAATCGCCAACAAGAATGTATGGATAGCCTTTGTCTATCTGGCATACACCTGCTTGAATACCAGTACATGATTAAGATGACGAGCAGCGCATGAGCTGTATTGGTCAGCGACCCAATGCTGACTGCTAGCAACCCAGAAGACCCTTCTTCACTTCCACGTGGTAATTCTGGGTAACGGCTGCAATAGGACAGACTGGCTAACGAGAAGGGACCGAAGAGGGAAGCCTAACCAGGTACCCAAAAATGCCATACCAACGACGGATGTGTTGGAACAAAAGGTGCAAATATTGCAGTCAATCTGTAAACTACAACACAAAGCATTTAGTTCTCTGGACTACAGGGCATGGTAGCGAGAGTTTGAGAATGAACGATGAAGAAGAATACCAATTTCTGACACAACATTCTTCTACTTCATTACATCCCTTACAAAGTATATGTTCACCACTATACAGGAAGTCTGCTCCAAAACAGTGTGAACTTGAAGGGGCTGTGAAGCAATATAATTGACACAAGGTTGAAAACCACATGCACAACTCTCTTTAGTCTTCAGTCACCTTTTACAACATAGATGGAAGTGTTGGTGTAGATCTACTGTTCTGGTAGGATTGATGTGGATCTTCTGTCCTAGGGCTCAAGGCAACAAAAGAGCTGACATACTGTCTTCACAAGCACCCAATATGGTCACACTAGATATGAATAGGAGTCACGTTTTGAAGTCTATCAATAACTGATTGTAAAAAAAATAGGACTGCCTTTGACAATGACCCTGCAACAGATGAATTAGCAATATTCAGACTGAAGTACTTTAAAATCACAAAGTTAGAGCAGAGTGAGGTCTATGAGAGGATGGGGGAGGGCTTCGTACAACCGGAACCATCAGTATTCACACCCTTCACTGAGAGAAACTGCCAAAAGTGCAGTGAAGTTGATTCTTAGGAACAGAACAGCATATGGCGGTACAGTGGTCCTATTTTGTCTGCTCAAGTAAGATGCCCTAAATTCACACGAGGAAGATACAATATTACTATTTTTACATATCTATCACAGAAGTGTTTTTTAAATAAGTTGTATGTGTGACAGTGTTACTGTCAGGTATGTGTGAAATGCAGTATCAGTGTCAGATATTATATGATAGCGTTAGTTATATGTGAAAATGTCATGTATGAAGCGAGGAAATATAACTTCCAATTTGACTAAAGAGTACTAACGATGGCGGGTGTGAGAGGGTTCAGAACATCTGCCAATTCAACAAAGCCAGTGGGGATTTTTAATTGTCCAATAACCAGGACAGGGGAAACTTTGGAATTATTATAAGTATTATCACAGTCCAGGTGATAATGCTAAAGATTTAACACGTGTAAGATTTGGAATGGCAAGTCAACTCAGGGGGATGGGGGAAAAGTTAGTGTATCGCGAATGTTGCAGTGGCTAGCGGACACAGAAATATTCAGTAAAGTCTTTGGCTCCTTCCAGACAGTAGTGTCCAGAATGACACAAATAAATTTGTTAGGGGATTTGAGCTACATACGGTTTGGTGACAAGCTGCCCCAGTAAGATTGAAAGGGGGACAAGATAGTTCATGAAAGTTGGTAGTGGCTCCAGAAATGGGAAACTTGACTGGTCGAGCAGTGAGACTAGCTATGAACTGGTTAACGAAGTGGTGACAGAAGTACCTCGTGACCAGAGACCATGTTGGAATAGGAGGAGTTGAGACGGAGTCTATGGAATGGATAAAGACTAGAGCAAGACAGAATTTAGGGAGAGATCACAAGGTGGTTTTCAACTGTGAGCTCCATGGGCATCGCACGATATTGCCTGATGAATGGGACAGTGAACAAGCCCCAGCAACAGAGAGAATTAGTAAAGTGGTAGAAATACAGCTGTCAATTTCGGACATCCGCTTTTGATGATTTGTTGAAAATGACAGCAAACTTAGGTGTAAGAGATACACCTAAAGAATGGTCTGTAGCATTGTGAATGATATCCACGTGAGACTTGTCAGCTGGGTTTGATCATAGCCCCTGACAGACTAAGGTGAAGCCAAAACTTCCCAGAGAGCATCCACCCAAAGTTTGTGTGAGAAACCTTTAATTTCAGAGTGGAGACCAGACAACAGAAGCTGTAGTCTGTCAAGTAACAACAACGAAGGGGGATTAGATAGTTTAATTCTAGTTGAACTTGTTAGATATGAGAGTGATATAGAAGACAGAACCTGGGTACAGATCCAGAGATTTCTATCAAGCTAGTTGCCAAAAATCTCTGCTTATAAAAAGATTAGAGTTAGATTAGTTGATAATGTTGTAAATGATTAAACTATGCAATGAATGAATTACCATGTGTTTTAATATATTGAAAAAAGAAGTTTCACGCGTTTTCTATCTTTTGGTGTGGAATCTGTTAAAGGACAAGACAGACGCTGTTACATATGCATTAGCTGTGGGCCAGCTGAAATGCTGTTGGTCCCCGATCACAAGGTTGCCTGCATCTAACCATCTGGTTTTTGGCTTCCCATTACTGGAAAGTCTCTTGCAAGAGTCTTGACATCAAATATATTAGAGCCTCATCAAGCCAAGTGTTTCTTGAAGACTGGAACCACAGGTTGGTTCATCTCCCAGGCAGAAAGAAAGCCTTTTTTAAGTATTCTAAAAAAGAATGTTTGCATCCGTATTGTATTCTGTCCATTTGAAAAAAGGACAATGCAATTTAGACTTGTAAATGTTGCAGGAAAGACTAGACAAACAACACATGCATGAATATAAAAAAAACAAAAAAAACCATTTTCTGTTTCACATTTTTTATCCCAAATAACAAGAGTTATATTTTTATGAGAGTATCCATTTCCTATATAATTAAACTGACCATGCATGTTTTAAAATTGATTAAGATTTTTAATTCTTGAAAAAACAATACATGCATGCAGAAAATAGTTATGGTTAGGATTAAGAGGTGTATTTTGAGGCTTATAATGTAAACAATAAGAATATATACTAAACATAAAAAACATGTAGTAATAAACACTCTGAAACCAATCTATCTGTCTCTCTCTCCAGGTAACAAATGCTCCTCACTGTAAAAAAAAAAAAAAAGATAGATTGAGATTTGTGCCAACTAAAGATTATAGAATATGCTTCTGATCACTGTCACTATTTTGCTTACAAATGAACTATTAATAAGAGTTTCCCTTCTCAAAAGATAACAGTACAATCCCACAAAAATGTGCTAAAATACATATGATATATTCTATTAGGGGCTGTGATAGCAGAGAAGTAAGGTGCTTATCTTTTAAAAAACGAATGAAAGCACGAAACGATGGGCGTTTAAAACACCCCATGGTCTCAATGTGTGATCCAGCATCTAGTCCTATTAGAAATGGATGCTAAACTAGGAAGTCCCATGTGCATGCTAAAAGAACCATTGGCAGTTGAGAATAGCAGGCTGTTAGCCGCTGCATTGGCAACATTTTGTAAAAATAATGAAATTCATACCTCCACCTTCTATTCATCAGGCCATAAGTAAATTCGCAAAAAGAACCTGGTACGGATAGCCTTGCTACCTGGCAGCAAACATACACCTGCATGTTTCAATATTAGAATTCTAAGTATGATTTCAATAAATGGATAATATATTTGTTTTCTATTGCCATCATAAGTGTTCAATGGTAGAATGGGTTCACTTATGTCCTACGACAGGGGCAGGGGTCCTCAACCAATGGAGAATTCCCCCAGAGGGATACATTTTAGGATTTCAAGTGAGGAATAATTAAAAAAATACACTTTATCCAAGCTGCAAATTTGTAAAACACTTCAGAAGTAATCCATGCAAATGTGTATGTACTGGGTACTAATATAAATATATATATATAAACAATAAATGATTTGAAATATTACATGCATATTATTTAAAATGTACCTTTTGAAGTCAGACAACCCTGGAAAAGGGAGGGAGGGGGAGAGAGAACAGAGAAGAGGATGATGGGAAATGCTGTTCTGACATATGGTGAATGGGACAAAAAAAGGCTGAAGAGTACTGTCTTCTAGAAAATCTGCATCATCAACAGAGCTGCTACTCCTGAGCAAAGGTGAAAGAGCAACCAACCTAAAACAATTTGACGAAGAACTATAGAGACCAAAATAGAAATCATTAACCAGAACCAGGTGGTGTGTGGTTAGTGGCACGACTAGCAAACAAACCAATCTTGCATGTGTTGAGATTCATGAGCCATACTACAACGAGATGTGAACCCATTAAAAAAATAAATGCTGAAGTAAGATGCCATTAAGCACAAACACAGCACTTGTTCTTCGTTCATCCTCCAGATCAAGGTCCCGGTTTCTCTTACAAAGGACACCATTGTTTGTAAGGCTGTTTTATCTCCATACAGCTTTTTGTCTCATATCTGTCTCACAAGGCCAGTATTGTTCTATCTTTTCCTGCATGAGCATGCAGCTTTGTAGGATGTGTTCCACGATCATGGTGTGCCCCCCACAGACACTTATCTGTACCAATCCTCATTTTGTTGTGAAGATGACCGTTGAGTCTGTTTTGCTCAGTTCTCAGTCTGAAGATGATGGACTTGCCCTTCTCTAGTTAAGTTAAAGGAACACAGTACAACTGACTTCACCTTAGGAAACACCACAAATGAAGTGCCGAGGTTCCGTTTGAAGGAAGCTTGTAAACCAAGTGAAGTGGAGGGAATGCGTTGATGTCCTATCAGGTGTAATGGTCGCTGATTGCTTTGCTGGGCACTGACCAAGAATTTCAGAAGAACAGTTTTTTAGTCCAAATATCTATGTGAAATACTATTAGTACTAATACCACCACTAGTGTTTATTTCGACTGCTGAGGTCCACTTGGAGAATTTCTAGAGCCTTCTCTTTATCAAATACAATGGTTTGTTAGGCAAGATTGCATTATTTCATTTTTCACTTCATAACTGATATTCATCTTTCCAATTTGCTCCTGGCGAAGCATAGGGCCATCACTGGACTACCTGTCCAAACTTGCTCCAAAGCACTTTTGCAGTGATTTCAGTAGCAATTTGGTTTACATTATGAAGTTGCAAGCCCCATGCACAGCTCTTTAAAAAATTGCTTCTCGCCAAGAAGAGACAAAGTTACAATATTCAGACTGTGAATAGACCTTCAAAGACTGAAAAATTATCAACGGACTAAAAATTGGGTACACATGTGTGCCCACGCAGAGAGAACAAACAAACAGTGAAACATGTTCTCCAGTTTTGTCTGTTCCATGAGAAGAGTGGACTGACAATACTCCCAAACCCAATTGCGAAATAAAATATATAATGATGAGAGAAGTCCGAAATGGGGCGCGAAGTTTATGATGGAAATAGATGTAATTATTTGAGAGCGATAGAAGAAAGAATTGGTTGGAAGGTTGCAGTGAACTTATTTTATCTCCAGGGAACCACATGGCTGCTGTTTCAGTTTACCCAGCTGTAAATGGAAAGTGACTGTTAAGAGTTTGAGAATGTGAGGAAGGGAATAGGTCACCCCACCTAACAAAAAGTACACATAAAGCTTGTAAACCACAAAAGTACATAGTATATTTGTGCAGATATAAAAAAAGACGTATATTATTCAAGTATTTTGTATAGATTGTGTATTTTTGTGCAAACCAAAAAATGCAAAACAATTATTTATTACAGACTTCAATTACCATTATAGTAATTGTTTTCCAGCTTCAAGGTCAGGTTACATGGCATGAGGCAGCTGGATAAATAAGAAAACAAAAATCCTACAAAAATGGCTTACAAAATTCCATGCAACACACTTTTCCCGAGAGGAAATTTAAGCCCCACATGACACTTTGCAGCAAAAATGGACAGTAAAAGTAAGTATTCATATCCTAGTTGTCTAATTTTAGTATCACAGTTTCTGCTTTCAGTTCATTTCTTCAGAGCTAACATCATATGAAAATAGAGAGCTTGTTGGAACAAAGACTATCCCCAAAACAATCATTTCTTTGCTTTCTCTACTTGGGATCCAGCAACAGCCAATACCTTTTCTCCAGAACCTGTTATGTTGAAGAACAGAAATTAGATTAAAAAAAAACCGTTATTAATAACAATTTTGGAATTAAAAGAAACAAAAATAAGGATGAAATGTTGTGTTATGTTAAGCTGCAGCAAATTTGGAGCACTACTCTTGAAAATCATTTGGTAAGTTTTCAGTGTTTGATAAAGCACTTTGTGCTCTGTGTTGTGGTGTATGCTCAGGGCTTGTCACAAGCTTCGTCTCCCAGCAAAATGAGCAAGACTATGTCTGGTCATGTCGAGATGCGTTTGTATCAGCATTGAGAAGTATATCATGATCTATTACCAAGCTTAAACAAAGGACCTGACGGATACGCGACTCTGTATATTGGTGGCACACCGACCAGAGATCTTCAGAAATGTTAGCTCAACACACATTATATTTCAGGTGTATATGCTCCCCCTGTGGTCGGAAAGAGCCAGAATGTCTATTTATTTCTGGGGTGAGAAAGGAAGCCACAGAAACCTTAACATTATTATCTAAACCCTGAAGAGCTAATCGCTCAGCAAAGCAGATTAACACAACAACATGGGAAGGAAGACTAACGACTGGTCAGGCAAAACATACTGGACAAGATCCTCACTGTGGCTTCCTCGTAGCCCTTCCCGGAAATGGGCTATTTTCATGGCAGCCTGGCTAACATGGTGAGGGGTCGATTTGATCCCTGTAGTAGTGAGCAGATAAAGCCAAGAATAGCACAACTGCCTGGAGGACCCCGGTCCACCATCAGCACGCTCGGGATGTGAGGAATGCTACTGCAACCCGCCACGTAACGCAATTTTCAGGGCGCACTAAAGAGTAACCTACTCATTGTGGGCATTCGCAAACAACACAACAACATATGTAGAAACAACACTCTGAGCAGACTCATACATGCTTATTCTCTTCCATATACATTACTAATGTTCCAACTACGGGTGTTTTAATAGACTGGATACCAGCTCTTCCATTGCCATGAGCCCCAACATTACCAAAACTGTAGATCCACAGAACCCCACGATGACTTGATTTTTCTATTTATCCACTCATGCCTGGAATACTCATCAAATCAAAAGTCAGGAGAGTTCAAGACCACCAGAGGAGTAAGACAGGGGGACATTCTATCACCGGACCTTTTCATACTCCTCATGGATGAAGTCATCAAAGCCTGCAAGGAACGGACAAAAAAGTATGAAGTAGGGTACTGGAAGATGAGACCAAGTTACATATCGGAACTAGCATTTGCAGACGATGTGGCCCTGATCACGAAAACCGAAGCACATCTCCAGATCAACTTGCAGGTCTGGGAAGAAGAGTTGAAGAAGAGAGGAATGCACATCAGCAACTCCAAAACAAAAACCATGGTGATCGCCAGAGATGAAAAGAGACATCAAATAACCCTGGGAACACGAGCACTGGAGCAGGTCAGCAACTTTAAATATCTAGGAATGGTAATAGACAGCAGGGGAGGAATCAAAGAGGAGTTAACTGCACCAAGGGCAGCAGCAGGTAGACTGTTTCATGCAATAAACAGAGGTTTCCTCAGTAGAAGAGAAATAAGCAGGAAAACAAAGATGGATGTATACCGCTCGACCTATGTGCCTGTCCTGACATATGGATGTGAGTCATGGGCAATGACTACAGCCCAAGAAAGGAAATTACAAACTTCAGAAATGAGGTACCTAAGAAAGGCGGTTCAGGTGATGAAAAGGGACAAGATCCGTAACGAGACAATACGTAGCAATCTCGAAGTTCAACCCCTGCAGACACGAGTGGAACAGTCCCAACTACAATGGTTTGGCCATGTCTGTAGAATGGAAGAAGATCGGATACCAAAGCGGTCATGGGAGATCAAAAGTCAAGGACGCAGACCCAGAGAACGTCCCAAAGTACGTTGGGAAGACAACATACGACAGTGCCTAAGTGATTGAGGGCTGGATTGGAAAGAGGCCAGGAAAAAGACGGCGGATAGAGCAGTGTGGCGTTCTCTTTGGCAAACCTCTACACCTCATGGTAGAAGAGAAGCGACTAAGTAAGTAAGCCTGGAATGCTACATCAAGAAAAGATTAATAGTCAGATTTAACTCTTTACAGTCATATCCAATCACTATTGACAACGCACAAAACCTCTGTTGCCCAGTGATGGGAATATATATATCATAAGTGTGTTTTGTGGTGTCGCTTAGCTATGATGTTCTGGTTTTTGGGATATACCTAAGTATTGTAGAATTTCTGGTGCATGTGCAGTTTTTGTTTAATGAATAGATATTTCCATTCCACCGGTATTTATGTTTCTGGAACATTAAAAAAATTGTGGCATTTTGCACAATGGAATTAGGACCAATCTGTATTATACATGGATATTCCATACATGGCTGATATAGACTGACTGGGACAGAAGGGAAAATCAAAGTGTTAATGTTATTGATCAAATGATGCTAAAATACAAATAGTGAGTAAAATGAATACAAAACATGAAGTGGTATTTCTTCTAGCATAATGGTCTAAATTTTTGAGAACTTTTCCTGAGATATATCTGCTTTCTTCATCATTCTTTCTCCACCCTCTTCCATTTTACTAAAATATTACGTCACTTTAACCCAAATTTTTATAGTTACTGAGTTTCTTCCTTTTATGGAACATCTTCTATTGCAATACAGAATATACTTCTTTAGTATATTGATCGTTTTCACATAAATTTCTTACTTAGAACCATCTATGGCACTAACAAAGACCTATAACATAGGCTGCTGTTTTGTTTTCACTGACTTAGTTGCTGCTCTTCTACCATGGGGCGTGGGTACAAAAAGCTAGCATCAGGGTCAGGTACAACATACTGACCAAGACCCGACCTCACGTCCACATCATCTTCATAGAAACAAACTGTATTACAGTAGCCCTTTTTTTGTCGCCTCCTATGATGATAATAATAGTTGCCCATTGCAAACGGAAAATGGTGAAAACTAATCCTGGCAAGGACGACTGTGCAGCATTTGGGACACTCATGTAAGTCAACTGTGAGGTTGTCATGTACTAAGTTCTTTTGGGCAGCTCACTTTCTCAGAGATGATACTACGTTCTGTCATTTGAACATCTTGTGTGATGCTAGTATGCCAGACATACTGGTTTTGTGCTAGCGTGTCCCCAGTAGGTGGCATCAATGTTGAAGCCCCTCAGACATATTTAAGAAGTCTCTGTAGCATTTCTTCTGTTCCCTGTGATGAGTGTCTGCCTCCTGAGAGCTCACTGTACAGCAGCAGCTTGGGGAGGCACTCATCAGGCATGCAAACAATGTCCTGTCCATCTTATCTGGCCTCTTTAAAGAAGCTTATGGATGCTATCTCTTAAAGCATGCCTGGCAGGTTCTAGTATTATTATTCTCTTACTCATTGTGGGCATTGAACAACATCAACATTTAGCTTACAAGAGTGGTGTAAAAGATGACTATAGAGGGTTGTGTATGACGTTAGCAGGATCATCATGTAAAATAATGGCTATGATACCACCACTGCAAATACTCACATATAGGCTTCATGTAAAGGGGTCACTTGTAGTGGCTGCACTGTGCCTCAACTGGAGCAAGAAAGCTAATCAACTAATCAGATTGAATCATTTCAGAAATTCAGTACCTTTGCAACTGATTATAGCAATATTTAAATATAGCATTACCAATGTCAGCAGAAACTTTTTCAAACTCTCGAAGACTTCCAGAAGAGTTCTGTTGAAGGTAAACCTCTTCTGTGGTTGTTAAAGGTTCCCCCAGTTTCTTCAAAGCTGTAAGAATTTCTACAGACTGTTGCACAGCCTGTGCCTTAGGCATTTTCCCAGTTTTCTCATCCCGACTAATCTGAAATAAGCAAAAACATAAATGAATAATAAATTGTTGGTTAGTAAAGGTTGAGACTTCTTTTTGGTGAAGATGGCATTTGACTTCAAGCCACATTGATTGATGTTGAATGTCCAAATTGAGTAAGTCTACTCTTTTGTGCCCCCCCCCCCCCCCCTGAAAAGGGCATTAAATGGCGGGTTGCAGTAGCTTTTCTCACATTCTGAAAGTGCTGATGAAGTTGGACAGGTGTCTTCCAGGCTGTTGTGCTACACTTCGTTTCATCAGTGTGTTGTTCCCTACTACAGGGGATCATGTCGATTCCCCACCTCGTTAGTCAGGCTACCACGATAACAGACAGTTTTCAAGGAGAACTGTGAGGAAGTCGAGGTGGGTGGCAAGCCGCTAGTATCAGGATCAGATGCTACATACTGACTAAGACCCCACCTCACAACCACACCATACGTCTGGAAACGGGCTGTGTAACAGCAGCCTGCTAAACGAGTTGAGGACTGACACTGTGATTCCCATAATGATGAGCCTAATGAGAAGCCTAGAATTGCACCACAGCGAAGAAAGTCCAGGCCCACCTTTTTCAGACAGCCTCGAGATATAAAAAGAGCTAATGTAATCCACAGCCAAGACTAAAATCGGCAAGAATAAAGAAGTCAGTACAAGTAGCTTCTACAGCAACATTATAGGTTAAGACTACTAAAAAGAGTGTCTGAATAGCATAGCCGATGGTATGCGGTTCAACTTCCGTCACAGCATACTCCAGTCAACTAAGCTGTAAATGAGTACCTGGCTTAATGTTAGGAAAGGACAGGCAGAGAGGAAACTGGTCACATACCTTATAGACAAGCTGTGGCATCGTAGAATAAAGTCTCTAATACTTCATCCCTGACAGCAGCGTCTGTCATGGGACTTTCTTTAAAGTTTTACCATTAAAAAATAGTTGACATTCAAGGCTTAATCTCTTTTCTTGACTTAGTCCTGGATACCTTTTGAGTAAACAATGCTCTTCATTTATTCTTATTTCAAGTCATCTTTTTGAGTTCTACATATAAAATTCCAGCTGTTCTGGCTGTCTCTTCCATCATTTTTTGTGAAGCATTCTTCAGTCGCCTCATTCGTTTCTTCCCCCATGGGTTCCAATCCAGTGCATGTCTTGTTATGCTGTTAGGTTTAGTTCTGATGGTGTTTCCTAGCCGCCACCACTTTTTCTCAATCTCTTGGTCTTCTTCTTGTGATAGCATCTTTGGTGATTCCTGTGATGAACTGACCTTAATCCTTAAATTGAATTATCTGTTTTCATAGGTCAGTCTCTGTTATTACCTGTGATTATCTATCACAACATTTGTGATGGAGAAATCTTCAGACTGGATATGATAATCTTACTTACATGCTACATTTCTAAGGCACATAGTTGGACTGATTTTACATTAGTGTTCAACAGCCTACTATTGTTTCAAGAGAATGTTGATTTCGTATTGAGTGGAAGGCAGTTTGCTTTTCCCCCATTCATTTTCCTTCCTAAGGTGGGGAGGGGGCATGTTGAACTGTGTTTTGCACCTTACAGCATAGTGCATCCTATTTCAGCATGCATTAAAAAAATGGGTTAACTTTCCATAGAGGAATTATCTTGCTGAATCCAAACACATACATGTTTGGGTTTTGAGCAGTGCCACTAACCACTTTGCTATGCAGCTCCTCAGGGGAAGAAAGTTGACAACAAATTTAGCATGTCAACACTTCATCTGCCAAATCGCTTGATGCACTTTTCAAGTAGTGATTTCTGTAGCATTTATTTTATTATATGTAGCCCATGCACAGCCATCTCTAGTCGTCCATTACAACATGTTTGGATGGTTAGTGGTTCGGCAATATGTTCATATGGCATTGCAACATTTCCATGTAAAACAATTTGCTCCAAGAAACTACTACTGCAAGAATAAGTGCATTGATACAGGATACCTATAAGCTATAGCAGTCATCATATGATTTGTATGAAGGAAAAGAGGTAAATTCTGCTCTAACTATACAGCGGAGGTTCAAACATTTGTACAAGCCGAAAATATAATTTACAATAATTCTGATTGCAGCCAGGTACCTTCACAGATGCATTATTTGTATAGCAAGCTCTCAAGGATGGCTATCCCTCACACCTGAGGCATGAATTGAGCAAGGTAGCTGTCAGAAAGCAAACTATACTTCAGTGCCTACCATCTCATTGTGGTGCATTGGGGAATGAGAAGGCATATAAGCTTGCAAAAAGGGGAGAAGGGTGTAAACAAGAACACATTGAAATCACATAATTTGAGAAAAAGAGAGCTATCCATGCTGTCAGAAGAAGAACAGAACCAACACTACAATGACTATCACACCATTTGATCGGCAGGGACATATCACCGTTCATCGCCTCAGGACAGAGCACAACAGAATGAATAAACACATGCATAAGCTTTGACTGTCTGCTTCAACATTGAACACATGTGGACTGAGTGAACAATCTGCTGAGCATATATAACTGAAAATGTTTTTATACTGGTTTAAATGGCTATGCATTCTAAACAACCAGTTTCACTTACATTTCCTTGCTCTAAAAGCTATGTGCATCCTATCTATTCTTAAATGCATTAATTGTCCCTGCCTCCACTACTTCCTGTGGCAATGCATTCCAAGCATTCACTACTCTCTGATAAAATTTTTTTTTCCTAATATCTAATCTGGACCTTTCTTTAGTTAATTTATAGCTATGCCTTCTTGTTCTTGTAGGTGTTTGTATTTTGAAAAAAACGTGTTATAGTCTAATCTGACTGGCCAGTTAAGGAAGATATACCACTGTACGAAGCTGAAATGGAACTAAAAAAAATGATTGAGTTCATCATGGAAACTCATCTGATGGTGTAAACATCAAAGATGCGATCACAAGAAGAAGACAATTTAACTTTAAAACAAACAAAATATAAATTGCTACTTACTTCAGCCAATCTAGTTCTAAGTTGTCCAGGCTGTTTCTTGGCAAAGAGTCTAATGACTTCCGGTGTTCTAAATGCTTCAGTAACAGCTGCTTGAATGGCCTGTTGAGAAGAGAAGTACTTATAACTAAACAAGTCCACAATATTTGAATGAAACAGCTAATTCAAGTTTCAATTGTCCTAAAAATTTCAGAAAGTGAACAAACAGCTGAAGCAAATATCACTCTTAATGCAATCACTGTAAAATACAAAAGCTTACAATAAATAAAAAAACAAACAAAAAAACAACCACTTTAAATATTCACGGAATATTTGCTGAAGCAGAAGGACATATATAACTATTAAGTGATTAGAGAAACAATAGCCATGCATAATCTGGACCCATACAAATACATATGGATGTAGCAGACAATGGAGGTGGCAGAGTCCAATATATGATGCACAAGGAAAGCTGTCAGTGGCAACAAGAAAATTATATAGTATCTTCAAAGCAGAGGCCCTTTTTACAGGTACATTTTAAGTGGTTGCAGCAAAGAGGAACCAAAAGTTGCAGAACTAAATGAACAAGTAACAACAATCAGTACACTATGTTACTGGTTCAATAGAGTTCTGAATTCTAACTCCTATTTGCCTGTCCCAGTTCTGGAAATCATCTTGTCCTGGCGTTGATCTTTTCTAGGGATGCATGCAAAAAGTGACATTCTTAAAAAAAAAAAAAAAAAAA
Source organism: Ariolimax columbianus (assembly GCA_036924085.1). Classification (NCBI taxonomy): domain Eukaryota; kingdom Metazoa; phylum Mollusca; class Gastropoda; order Stylommatophora; family Arionidae; genus Ariolimax; species Ariolimax columbianus. The sequence goes on from JAVGWX010000005.1 coordinate 86,535,675, forward strand.
AAAGAAGATATATCCTGTTCCACACAACATATCACTATTTTACTATCTGGAATTGTCACACCTCTTTGCTCCTATGTCAAGATACATGGTCCTGCTGTTACATGCTGCTTATTGTAACTGCTTGTGGCATTCTTGGCAGTGGTTATGTTATGAATCTTGCAAACCACTGAAACGGTTATCTCAGTTGGCATTACTAATTGGGAGGCGGAGAAATGCAGTGTATACCTTTAACAGTTCTTGAAACCTTGGAATGCCCAAAGCTGATTTCATGGACAGTAGTTTTCCCCACTAACAATCAATCTTGATGTTTAGGCCGTCATCCACAGGCTTCAAAGTTGAATCAGGCAGAAGCTGGAAGCCATCCCATTCTTCTTTCAACAGCTCAACATCTACTTGTGAAGCAAGTCTGGCTGATAGCTTCCTTCCTCTCTCTCTGTGAGGTCCAGAACAATAAGCCACGACACAGAAAATACGCAAAATTCTATATGCAGATATTATATAGACTATGAGAAGGAGTTTAACAGTATAGACTGAAGCATTTTATGGTTACTACTGCGACACTATCTGCGGAAGTTAATATCACTCATACAAAATATGTATGAAAAAACAGTTTGTAGAGTGGTACATGAAGGAATAGACTGATAAGTTTTGAAGTACAAATGGGAGTTGGGCTGGGATGTCTATTGTTACCACTCTTGTTCCTGATGGTGATAAGACTGGAATATGAAGATGTCCATGTCAGGGAAGAGAACCAGTATGAATAATCACTGTGATCACAATTATAGGATCTGGACTATGCAGACAGCTTGGTGCTGCTGTCACACAGCTATGGCCAGATGCAAGAAAAACTAAATAAGGTGAGGGAGCATTTAGTCAAACTGGGACTAAATATTAACATTAAGAAAATTGAACTGTTTCAAATCCAACACTTTAAACAAAGAGACAGTTATGCTTGGAGATGAGGCACTAGAAGAGGTGGACACTTTCACATATTTAGGCAGCACCATTGATACTTCAGGGGGCACAGAGGTAGATGTGAGGGCTAGAATTGGAAAGACGACAGCATTCCTGCTTCTGAATAGTATATAGAAATCATGGGAAATAAAGACTAACACCAAGGTAAGATTGTTTAATATCAATGTCAAGTCAGTACTCCTCCACAGAGCAGAAACTTGGAGAATGACAAAGGCAATACAGAGGAGACTCCAGTCGTTCATCAATGAATGTCTACAGAGGATAATTGGTATAGGCTGGCAAGACATGGTAGGGAATTTAGACCTACAGTAAAGGAACCAATAACAGCCAGTGGAGCAATAGATCAAACATAGGAAATGAGCAGGGCTTGACATTTTTTAGAGTGGCTCACCAGTCAATCATTACCAAAATATATTGTATTACTTACACAGTATTATCCTATCTCTTCTTAAGAGAAAATGCACTGCTATCAGAGGCATGGCGTTTGTGTTCTTGAACGTCCTGGTAGTTTTAGCAGTGAAGTAATATTTATCAATGTCTTTAGTAGGTTTAAATTATGGTTGTGGAATTCCATTTAGATTCACCATCAGAAGGTCATCTAAACTTTCAGTCTCTAAACATGAACTGAATTTATTTTTGATCATATGCATCTGGCTGAAACCCCTTTCGCAGCTAGCTGTAGAAACTGGTAGAATAGAGGCAAAACAAATCACCACAGGGCATTGCCATTCCTAGTAAATCTATCGATGGCAGACCTTTTGCATATATTTTAGATTCATACCATTCATCCAGAGCTTTCTTAACTATGTCTTATTTGCTCTCGTGTTGCAAGAGGTCTTCGTAATGTGATACTACTACTTCTTCTTCTTCATCGTACGCAGTCAGACATCAACCTTTAAGTTTGTACTGTCATCATACTGCAATATACGTTGCACTGTTTCGTTAAGCCTGTGGCCTAGTGCGTCCGATTTCAACAGGCGTTTTTGTAGGGATGCCCTCCTTAGCCTTTGGCTGTCCCCAGCCTATCTGCAAGGCAGCAGTTGTTTGTGATCAGAGTTGTCTCTCTTATGGAAGTTGTCTTACAGGACTAACGAGTCTTCACTACTCGTGTCTATAGGGTGCGGTGATGATATATGAGATATGATATGGACTATGTACTAGTTTGTACTAACCCGGAAGAGAGGCAGTCCAGTGTGTCTGTATCCCAGGATCGTCACGTCCTGCCAGAAACGTAGCATATGCATGTGAGTGGGGTATCTCTTTGCTCCCTTTATTTTCTCGGCTTCTCTGCAGTGATGGTACGCCTAGCATTCCCTGCCACCTGGGAGGTTGACACAATAGGGCAGATGTGCAATGTCCGCTAGCCTGCATCTCTTCTGCGTCCATTGGTATGGCTGATAGCATACAAAGGTAGAGATCGAGGCAGGAGTGTATTTAACCAGGGGACAAGCCTGGTAATGTCACGGAGATGTTGTTCGCCTGGTGTGCGGACATATCTCATGATCAGGGGCTGAGTCTCGACAGTTCACAGTGAGGTGGCTGCTCTACTGTTTACGATACCCCGACCAAGAACTAAGTCTTCTGTTGGTGGTTTCGCACCTCATCGCCGTATGGGGTGAATAACGAGCAGCTACCCGCCCGCTTTGATCGGCGGATGGCAGAGACCTCTTTCTGCGTATCGAACGGGCGGGGCTGAGGCGTGAGCCCCAGGTCACTACTATATCGAAGCCTCCCATCGCAGTGGTGCTGAGATTTTGGGCGGGATTCCGGCTTACAGGCGTTCAGCCGTAATCCCTCACATGGTAGCCTCGCGCCATTGGCTTATCAGCCTAGTACGTGAACCAAATGTCTGCGGCTCCTCTCGAATTGAGCAGGATTACCGTAGCAACGCCCTGTCATTAGTAGGGTAAAACTGACCTGTCTTCCGAGGGTCTATTACCAGCACCTGTTCACTATTAGACCGGACGAATCAATAGAGGGCGTTTTAGTTTGTCAATGACCAGGTGTCTGGAGCCTGCGATTTCTGCAGGGTTAAAACAAGATTACCATTGCAGACGATCTTTCATTAAGAGGTTAAAGAACTGACCTGTCTTCTGTGGTTCTAATACCAGCACACGTTCACTATTAGACCGAACGAAAGTGCTCTCGATTTGTCAGTCATTCTACAGTATTGGCATGTTGAGTCAAATTAAGCTGCAGGCTCCACTCATGGTGGTGCCCTTCCGTCAATTGTAATATGATACAAGTACTGTTACTTCATATTTACCAAAACTTTCCAAAACAGTTTCTGGCCATATGAAAGTATCAAATATTAATATAGATGTTAATTTGTCATCTGTGGCAGTGCTCAAAAACTGCCCCTTTATGTCGGCCAGCCTATTCTCAGTAATTTCGTTTCTATCACATTCAAACTTGTTTTGTCCATTTTCAATTTCACAAAGCTGGATTTCCCTGTACATCCCAATCACCGAAGTTCCATTTAGAAATTCATTCTCCATAGGTCATGGATTACTTCCATGCACCTCATGTGAAGAGTCGATATATTGTGAAACTTGAAAGTCTCGTGACAAAGTAGTGCTTTGGACTCATTAACCATATGTAATGATGAATCGCACATTCAGTTGAACTGCGAACATTCTGAACATCTTGCCGAAACCAGTCTCAAGATTCAACACTGGCCATTGAAACTACTCCTTCCACCTTAAAACATATGGGCTAGATAATTGCGGGGTACCTTGTATTGTACAGTTCCATTGTTCTCCAATCTTGACATATGAAATTATTTGTTTTTGTTGTGTGGTCAGATAACAACACAATCTACTTCCAGTCGCGATCCTGAATAGAATCTGATATAGATATCTCCCTGCAAGAGAATCGCTATTTAATCATGACAATAGCACATCTACGCTTCAGTTGAAGAGTAATATCGGCATTCAACTTGCGAGAGTCGCTATGTACTCATATCCATAGCTTATATACTATCTATTTGAACCATAATATCGATAATAATTGCTTAAGAGTCACTATGTAGAAACGATTAAAAATGTAATTAATAATAAACTGTTTTTTTTACTTCTTAAAAGCGAAAATTGCTACTCGTCACAGACGAGCACTTTTGTCAAGCCCTGGAAATAAGGTTGGACAGGGCACATGCTACACAAATCACCATCTTCTTCTTCTTCCTTTGATCAACTGATCATTGGCTTCTAGCCCAGTGAGGTTCACAAAGGAGACTGCGAGTTTCAGGTATTCGCCAGTCCTCAACAGCTTTTCAAGCATGGTCACTCCCCTGGGCCAGACTGCCTTTCTTTTGTCTGCATAAGTGGGGCATCACGCAGGATATGTTCTGTGTTTACTTGAGTCCTCCACAATCACACATCATGGTGTCCTTAAGACCGATTCTGTTGAGGTGAGCCTTGAATCCGCAATGTCCTGCCTTCTCGTTTCCAAGGATCCCACAGTTGGCTGGATCCATTATGGGACTAGATCTGTTGTTTGGGACAGCAGCCCAGTGTTATATTTTATTTAATGTGAGAGTCTATCTTGTTTGGGGCTTGAGAGTACACTCCTGGAGTCTGTTAGAATTACCGCTTTCCTTGTAGTTGTGTTTTGGCTGATAAAAATCTGAGTTGCTGCAAGTACAGTTATTGCTTCAGCTCTGAAATTGGTACAGGTCTCTTCTGCTGTTCTAGAGTGGTTTTCTATGTTCCTGTTGGAGTGCGCGACGTAGATTCCATTGCCTCTCCTCTTTCCGATTCAACGTCACCGACCCATCTGTGAACACATGTGTCCAGGTTTTGCTAGAGTGCTGTCTCTTCGGGTCATGCAGAAAGTGGATTTTTTTTTCTGTTGCTGACTGCTCACATTTCTTTGTTATCCCTGCATTTCCAAGATTATTTTGGTGTAATGGTTCCATATCCATGGTTCTGGAATAATTAGTTTGCCTTTTTGTATTTTGGTTTCATGGAAGTTTACATTTTTTTCTGTGGTTTTCTCTGACCAGATGGCTTGCATTTGAAATTAACATTATCTGAAAATATTTGCGCAACCAAGTCAGAGAAATGGTTATCAATCGAAGCTTGCAAATTATTCTCAGCAACAAATTGTTAGGATAACATCTTACTTTCTGTAAAGTCAACTGAAAATGTATATCCGTGTTTATAAAAATATTTTGTTGTGGTTATATAGTTTTTGTGTGCAGAGATGGTTTCTTCTTCTTTTTTTTTTTTTGCGTTCGCCTTATTTCTCTAATCTCCAAGGCGTTGCACTGTGGTTTTTATTTTGCACCTGTCGTCCCAGTGCATCCGACTTCAGCATGCATTTTTATGTAAGGGTCTGCTTCCTCCTGCATTTTCTAAGGGTTTGCTTCCCCGGGGTAATGGCCGGTGCTGTGATGGGGATCGAACCCAGCACCTATCGGTTGTGAGCCGTGCCACTTAACCACTAGGCCACGCCGTCCCCTGCAGATGGTTTCAAAACGGCTAGCAAAAACATTCAGTTCTTCTTCGTACGCTGTCAGACGTCAACCTGTATTTGTTCGAAGAAAGCAGCTGTCATCCTGAGACTGTCGACACTGCCATAGAGCTTGTCTAGTGTTGCCACTGGTGATAGCCACATGTGCTTTCTCTGGTCCTCGTTTGTAGGGCAGTTTTACAGCAGATGTTCAGCAGTCATTTTCCCTGTACCACAAGTGCATTCGTCAGTGCCACCTATCTTCAGTACATTCAGGTCTGATGCAGTTACATTAATGTATTTTCTACAAAGCAAACAAAGTGTATATTCCCCACCTTTTGTAAACATTGTAAGAATTAATGGATATTTTTGTTCTCATTCCTGTCTGTGGTTGGTATCCAGTGGGTTTTCTTCTTTTTGCTGAAGGTAGCCCCTTAGCTGAGATTGTGCTGGTTTAGTTGTAGGTCTAACACATTTCCATGTTGTCAACAGAGTTATGCACCAAACATAGTCTGCATCAAGACATTTTTCCAAATGCAGGCTTGCATCCAATAGTAACCTTTAATTTAATAACATTTAATTTAATAATTTAACAAATTTGGATTTCCTGTATAATTTATGAAATATGACGTATCACTTAAGAAACCCTAAAATCTTGTATCAAATACGCCGATTATTTGACAGGTATGCCAAAGAGACAAAGCAGGATCTATAGCAACAACACTTGAAAAAGTCACTTGTTTAAAGTTCTGAAATGTATGAAATTTCTCACCAACTGCATTCCATTGAGCTCATCCACCAAACTTAAATTTCCCTTCAACATTTTACTCAAACTGTCTTGGAATTCTTTCAGCTGTTCCAATGTTTCATTTTTTGTTTCTTCGTATTCATCTGGTTCTAAGTCTGCTCTGAAATAGTAAAGTATTCAATAAAATGATCTTATTTATTCACTCTTTATACAAGGAGTATAAAAAATGCATTAACTTGGCATTTTCATTTAATAACAAAACATTACAGTTGCTTTTTAACTACCTCTCACATTTTTTTATGCATAAGATATGTTGTGATGCAGTTTACACTGAATGCACCTTTCAGCACAATGGAAATGTCATCAAGAACTCAGCAGGAGTAGCTTTGAACAATAACACTACTATTTAAAAAAAGTTAAGTAGCATAGCCTTTGCAGAATATTGCAGAAAGCTACAACTATGATGATCTGTACATCTGTCATAGCTGGTCAAACTTGAAATGGGATTTGCTATGTCCTTGGCCCAAGCCGCTCGGAGAGACAGAGATCCACCCTAAACAATAATCAGAACCTTCATGCTTTGAATTCCAGAAAGAAGGCAAAACATAGACCTAACTCAAACTATGCAGAGAACTATAACCTATAGAAGCTGACGTATTCTGTTAGTAAATCATGAAAAAGAGATGGAGCAATCACTTTGTAATTGTGGCAGAGTGGAGAGAATTTGCTGGAGTCCCGAAAGAGACAATCAGGATCCAAGAAGATAGGCTGAACATTTATTTTAATAATATGGTAAAAATAGTATACTAATAAAATATTAACTGTTTTTACTTTTACAATTTTATATAGTATAACTATAAGCAGACCTATAATCAAATCATATATTACATGATTACAAAAGCAATAAGACTAAGAGTATTTAAGAGTGATGATCTGTGCTTTTGAAACAACAGTGAAAAAACAAACAAGGCAAGATCTGAATGTTGAGGAGAATTAGCTCATAAATGACCCGAAAGCGGAGACTGAGGTCTTTTGGACACAACTTAGTTACTGACTGGAGAGAGTGGTAATATGCAAGGCATGTGATGGTCACTCACTCACTGGGATGGGAAGAGAGGCAGGGGCCGACCGAGAAAACGCTGGACCTGACCTTGGAGCAGGCCGAAAAGGCGAAAGACATGAGTTACCTACAGACAGAATGTCATGAGAGCTACGTTCTGCAAAGAACATGCTACATGATGATGATATTACTGTTGTTAGTGTTATTACAATACATTGATGATTAACATTCTACGTGTCGTATATCATTTTTATGTCGTATTAAATATTTTGTGTTCTCACTTGCATTCTTCCAAATCTGCAAGCTGTTGCATCAATCTGTCTAACTGTTCTTCCAAGTTCTGCTTTAGCTTTGTTGTTTCCTGGGTTCCTCTTGAAGTCATCCTAACTGTTTGAGACAGACAGATTACCCTAATTCATGTTGAAAATACAACGGCACCTGGGCTTGAAAGAATTGCCCGTCTCCTAACGCCTGCCATTAAATAACAAAACAAAGTTAGAGTTAGCGCCCGTGATCTTCCGACGGCGGCGCGATGAGGTTGGCTGAACGGTTTGCACGTCCATACTCACTTTTCACGCCAAAGGTATGAGATTCATATTCGCCAAGTGTTACTTTTGTTTTTATCGGAGGCAAAATGAAAACCTAGCTTTTACAGTGTGCGACGACTGCAGGGGTAATCGACCTTTATTCACCAGTCCTATAAATCCTTCCGATCGGTCTCAACAACGGGAACAAACACGGACATGATCGGTTTATTTTAATTTTAAGGAATGATTTTTCTGCGTGGTTACATGGAAAGACAAGAAAACAAATATGAATTCTATGAGAAAATATAATAGCAGCCTTTTCGGCCATGTTTGACTATATAATTATGCTGCGACCATGGAGTCTTTAGGTTTTTAAATTTTCTTTCTCCTTGCTACATTGTCATTTCATCCCTCAATTTTGTAAGAGCATTTTTCCACCCAGGGTGAAGTGGCTTGTCAGTGTACATCTGCATTTACCTCGATTTGCATCTGTCTGCGTCTTCGTCTTCCAAAGATGTAAAATTCATGTCCAGTGCCTTCATGTCACGCTTACACACATCTTTGAACCTCAGCTGGGGTCGGCTGTATGTTCTTTTGTCCTCTGCAAACTATCAAGTGAGGATATATCTGGGAATGTGACCATTATCCATGCGGCGAACATGACCAAGCCATCGTTCCCTTTCACTGCCCGAGGAGAGTGTGCATGTTTGTGAGACCGATGCGAGAGTGAACCTCTGTATTTGTCACTCTGTTCCTCCATGTGATTCCAAGCAATAGTGTCCATATATCCTTCAACGGTCACCTCCCCTCACTCCACCTCTATTCACAACCCAGGTTTTACTCGCAAAATGACAGGCTAAAAGGCCAGATGGCCAATGAGTTATTTGAATGTGTAAATCCGAGGTTTTGTTGAAGAAGACTTGAGGTTGCAGTGATCTGTGCAAAAGGCAAAGGCCAAGGCCGCCGTCCATCGTAGACGATGATGGCATAATTTATTTTGCTTGCGATATTTTTAGTAAGGATTAACTACGCTACTTTTTATCCTCACTCTCTCGTGCCGCCCGACCCCAGTGGCAAATCAAAGACAAGACGACCAGAGTGCGACTAGGAGATGCAGGGGACCCGCATCAAGCACCCATGAAAAAGACGACGTAGTCCGGAGTCGAACCACACCGCCTGATCACGAGGCGGACGGCGTAACCACTTCGCCACGGAATCCCCGGTGATACAACAGAACACTGATAATAATTTGCATAGATTTGTAACTTCAAGTATATTTACATAATGAATGGTATCTCATGACCTGGACTATGGTCCAAGATGGCAAGGCAAGAGTTTTTAACAATTGTGTAAGGATGTGTAGACTTGTCATTTTGTAAACAATTTTTATAATTATTATTGCATTTTTATTTTATGTGCTTTGTGCCCCTTTTCTCTTGGTGCACAGCGCACATGTTTATTTTGCTTAATGGTTAATCCAGCCATGGCTTGGTTCTAACAACCTCATCATGCAACAAAAATTACCATTATATTCATCATCATCATCATAGGCGTCTCAGTCCCTAAAGACCATGCGCGTGGCACCCCATAAGGTTTGCCCAGCTCTGTCTCCTGTATTTCGACACTGCCTGCTATGACTGTAAAGGCCGATCCGCGAGTGACAGTCCCTGCCACAGATCGTACAACCATACAGGGAAGCCTGGCTTGCCTGGATGTTCCTTGATCTATTCACTTAACTAAATTCAACGTCCATATATTTGTTTAAAAAACTCTGCAGAGTCTGAATACAACCAGTTTCATTTACATTACCTAGCTCTAAAAGCATCCAATTTATTCTTAAATGCATTAGCTGTCCCTGCCTCCACTACCTCACTTCGCAATGCATTCCAAGCATTCACCACTCTCTGACTAAAAAAATATTTCCTAATATTTCATCTGGACCTCTCTTTAGTTAATTTGTAGCTATTTCCTTTTGCTCTTGTGGGTGTATGTATTTTAAAAAAAGTTGTTATATCTAATTTACCCATTCATTTGATCATCCTATAAACCTGTATTAAGTCACATCGAATTCTTCTCTTCTAGGTACTGTAGCCCGATTTTTCGGAGTCTTTCCTCATAACTGTAATTCTGGAATCCCACTATCAGCTTTGTCGCTCTTTTTTGTATTCTTTCCAGCATGTTTATATCCTCATATGATAAGGACCACACCTGTACACAGTACTCCAATCTAGGTCTAACTAATGCTTTATACAGTTTGACTATCACTTTCTTGCTCCTGTGTTTAATATTTATTTTTATCATTCCTAACATTGCATTTGCCTTTTTCACTGCTACCTGATCTTGCTCACTCACATTACCTGTATGATCTATTATAACACTAGGTCCATTTCCTTATCTATCTTTCTAATATTGTTCTTTTCCATTCTGTAATTATGTTCCATATTGGATCTACCCATGTGGATGACTGTACATTTATATACAATAAACTCCATTTGTCAGCGTGCAGACCATTCTCGAGTTTTATCTAAATTCGTCCTCAATATATCCACGTCCGCTTTAGATGAGACACTACTGCATAGTTTTGTGTCATCAGCGAATTTTGCAATCATGGATCCCATATTAATGTCCAAATCGTTTATTTATATCAAGAACAAAATTGGTCCCATATTCAGTCTTTCTCTTTTCTCTGCAATCAGAAGGCCTTCACTATCGCCAGAAGCCACTATGTCCCCTCCAACTGACTGTCTCCAGATAGCTCGACCTTGAGCAATTTATTCCCAGCCCTCGGATAGGATGTGGCATGGCTTCATGTTCCTCTTGCATACGTCCTTGAGTCGTAGTGTGGAACGCCGATTATTCTAACTCCAACGGCTAGCTATCCATAAAGGATATCCTTTGGCAGCATCTCGTCTTCCATGCGATAAACATGTCCCAACCACCGTAGATGTCGCTGGCTCAACATCGAGTACATGCTGTAAGTGTTTGCTCTCTGTAAGACCGTATTATGTGAGACTCTCTCTTGCCACCCAATCCACAATCTACGCCGTAGACACCTCATGTGAAAGGTGTTGAGCAGCCGTTCCTGTTTAGTGTAAGTGCTCCAAGTTTCGCTTCCATACATGAGAAGGACAGGAAGGCAGGTCTGATAGACACGGACCTTGGTGTAGTGGGACAGCGCAGTGTTGTCCCAGACTCCTTGGGTCAGGCGGGCCATGACGGTACTTTCCCTGCCACGCCTACTGTCTATCTACTTCTCTAGCGAGAGAGTGTTGATGATGGCAGACCCTAGATAAGTGAAATCGTTGACGACCTTCAGAGCGACGCCATCAATCTTTATGGATGGCGTAGTGGTAATGCCATGTGCGCAGAACTTTGTCTTTTCCAGGCTTGTTCTGAGCCCAAACTGCTTGCACCCATCGGCGAATCTGTCTCCCAGTCTCTGCAGGGCCTCCTCACTATTGGTCACTAGATCCGCATCATCAGCAAATAGCATCTCTCTAATGAGCACCGTCCGCACCTTGGTCCTCGCGCGCAGTCGGGACAGATTAAACGCCTCCCCCCCCTCCCCCATCTGACCTGGTGTGCAGATAAACACCGTCCATAGATGTGTCATAAGTGTAGGATAGGAACATGGAGAAGAAGATCTCAAAGAGGGTCGGCGCGAGCACACATCCCTGATCCACTCAACTCTTGATGGGAAAAGAGTCTGAACATGATCCGTCCTTCATATCAGCGTGAAAAGAAATTATCAGGCTACGCAGTTTGGGATTTTGGGGGGGGGGGGGGGGGGGAGGGGCGAATCAGGGGGCAGGGGTATAGGGGGGATTATTGGAGGGGAGGGGATGTCAGCCGATCTTCTCGAGGAGTTTGAATAGACCCTTCCTACTAACCAAGTCGAATGCCTTGGTGAGGTCTAGAGACATCATAAAGAGCGGCTGGTCTTATTCTCTGCACTTCGTCTGGATTATATCCGAAAATCACACCCGTTGACGATCTACCTACTCTAAAGCCACACTGGGATTCTGGGTACACCCTGTCCGCGAGCAGTCTCAACCTGTTTAGTAGTATGCTAGCGTAAACTTTGCATTCAGCGCTCAGGAGCGAGATCCCTCTATAGTTATTGCAGTCGCCGCGGTCACCTTTGTTTTTGTAAATAGTCACAATGATGGCGTCACGCATATCTTAGGGGACTACACCTTCCTCCCAGTAGAGGCATTGAAGATCAAACATCGGCTGAGCTAGTGCATTTTCGCCTCATTAAATGGCTTTGGGTGTGATATCGTCTCCCCCTGGTGCTTTACCACTAGATAGGTAGTTGATAGTCTTATCAAGCTCATCCAGAGTAGGTGGTCTGTCAATAATGGGCAGGAAATGTAGCCTGCACAAGGACTCATCAGTGACCACCGTTTCCCAAGAGTAGAGCTCAGAGTAATGCTCTACCAGTCTGGCTATCTGCTGGTCACGGTCCGTGATTATCACACCTATCAGAGATTTCTTCAGCATCTCTCGCAGTAAAGCCCAATGCAATTTGTATGTCTGTATAGTTGAATTTCTTCACACAGTTTCTGCCAGTACTCATTCGCGCATTATCTAGCAGTTCGTTGATTAGTGCCTTGGGCTCTCCTGAAGGCAGCAAGCGTCCTCTCATTTGGGCTTTTTTTTTTTAAATTGACGAAAGCTTCTCGTTTGACCTAAATTACTTTTCATTCTTGCGAGATGTGAATTGAATCAGTCGTGATTGGCCCGTTCCCTCAAGCTAAACGTAGCTAATGCTGTATTTTAAATGGCACTTTTGATAACATTCCTCTTAACTGTGATGTCACACTCAGATCTTCCATGAAGAGCAGACTCAGGTCAGACACAAACCTCTCCGCCTTGAAAGGACTCACCATCTGCGCAGTGTGGATGCGGAGATGCCCCATCTGATTGGAGTGGTATATTGTGCAAAGCTGTATAAAAGAGCATGGTCAGAGTCGCAGTCTGCACTTTGATAGCTTCTAGTGGAGAGGACCATGTTTAGAGCTGAACGTCTGGTGACAAATCAAGTCGATTTAATGCCTTAGGCGTTTCCAGGATACTTTATGTTACGACCTCCAGCATCTGTCTCTTGCCTTGATGGTATAATCTTACAGACTGCTCAAAACCATCTTCTGATGTTGCTCTCCCATTTATAGTCCTGTCTTCTTCTTGAACGCCTGTCTTCAACGTGCCCTTTCAGTAGAGTTGTTAGCAGTGTATCGTGTCTCTTTTTATGTCCAACAAGTTTTTGATATGCTTAATTTAGGATCAAGATGCTGAGCAGCGCATGCGCTATTCCGGTCAGCGACTAAAAGGGGACTGCTGGTGTCAGGGTCAGCGACTAAAAGGGGACTGATGCTGTCAGGGTCAGCGACTAAAAGGGGACTGCTGGTGTCAGGGTCAGCGACTAAAAGGGGACTGATGCTGTCAGGGTCAGCGACTAAAAGGGGACTGCTCGTGTCAGGGTCAGCGACTAAAAGGGGACTGATGCTGTCAGGGTCAGCGACTAAAAGGGGACTGCTGGTGTCAGGGTCAGCGACTAAAAGGGGACTGCTGGTGTCAGGGTCAGCGACTAAAAGGGGACTGATGCTGTCAGGGTCAGCGACTAAAAGGGGACTGCTGGTGTCAGGGTCAGCGACTAAAAAGGGACTGATGCTGTCAGGGTCAGCGACTAAAAGGGGACTGCTCGTGTCAGGGTCAGCGACTAAAAGGGGACTGATGCTGTCAGGGTCAGCGACTAAAAGGGGACTGCTGGTGTCAGGGTCAGCGACTAAAAGGGGACTGCTGGTGTCAGGGTCAGCGACTAAAAGGGGACTGCAGGTGTCAGGGTCTGCGACTAAAAGGGGACTGATGCTGTCAGGGTCAGCGACTAAAAGGGGACTGATGCTGTCAGGATCAGCGACTAAAAGGGGACTGATGCTGTCAGGGTCAGCGACTAAAAGGGGACTGCTGGTGTCAGGGTCAGCGACTAAAAGGGGACTGATGCTGTCAGGGTCAGCGACTAAAAGGGGGCTGCTGGTGTCAGGGTCAGCGACTAAAAGGGGACTGCTGGTGTCAGGGTCAGCGACTAAAAGGGGACTGCTGGTGTCAGGGTCAGCGACTAAAAGGGGACTGCTGGTGTCAGGGTCAGCGACTAAAAGAGGACTGCTGGTGTCAGGGTCAGCGACTAAAAGGGGACTGCTGGTGTCAGGGTCAGCGACTAAAAGGGGACTGATGCTGTCAGGGTCAGCGACTAAAAGGGGACTGCTGGTGTCAGGGTCAGCGACTAAAAAGGGACTGATGCTGTCAGTGTCAGCGACTAAAAGGGGACTGCTGGTGTCAGGGTCAGCGACTAAACGGGGACTGCAAGTGTCAGGGTCAGCGACTAAAAGGGCACTGCAGGTGTCAGGGTCAGCGACTAAAAGGGGACTGCTGGTGTCAGGGTCAGCGACTAAAAGGGGACTGCTGGTGTCAGGGTCAGCGACTAAAAGGGGACTGCTGGTGTCAGGGTCAGCGACTAAAAGAGGACTGCTGGTGTCAGGGTCAGCGACTAAAAGGGGACTGCTGGTGTCAGGGTCAGCGACTAAAAGGGGACTGATGCTGTCAGGGTCAGCGACTAAAAGGGGACTGCTGGTGTCAGGGTCAGCGACTAAAAGGGGACTGCAGGTGTCAGGGTCAGCGACTAAAAGGGGACTGCTGGTGTCAGGGTCAGCGACTAAAAGGGGACTGCAGGTGTCAGGGTCAGCATCTAAAAGGGAACTGCTGGTGTCAGGGTCAGCGACTAAAAGAGGACTGCTGGTGTCAGGGTCAGCGACTAAAAGGGGACTGCTGGTGTCAGGGTCAGCGACTAAAAGGGGACTGCTGGTGTCAGGGTCAGCGACTAAAAGGGGACTGCTGGTGTCAGGGTCAGCGACTAAAAGGGGACTGATGCTGTCAGGGTCAGCGACTAAAAGGGGGCTGCTGGTGTCAGGGTCAGCGACTAAAAGGGGACTGCAGGTGTCAGGGTCAGCGACTAAAAGGGGACTGCAGGTGTCAGGGTCAGCGACTAAAAGGGGACTGCTGGTGTCAGGGTCAGCGACTAAAAGGGGACTGCTGGTGTCAGGGTCAGCGACTAAAAGGGGACTGCTGGTGTCAGGGTCAGCGACTAAAAGAGGACTGCTGGTGTCAGGGTCAGCGACTAAAAGGGGACTGCTGGTGTCAGGGTCAGCGACTAAAAGGGGACTGATGCTGTCAGGGTCAGCGACTAAAAGGGGACTGCTGGTGTCAGGGTCAGCGACTAAAAAGGGACTGATGCTGTCAGTGTCAGCGACTAAAAGGGGACTGCTGGTGTCAGGGTCAGCGACTAAACGGGGACTGCAAGTGTCAGGGTCAGCGACTAAAAGGGGACTGCAGGTGTCAGGGTCAGCGACTAAAAGGGGACTGCTGGTGTCAGGGTCAGCGACTAAAAGGGGACTGCTGGTGTCAGGGTCAGCGACTAAAAGGGGACTGCTGGTGTCAGGGTCAGCGACTAAAAGAGGACTGCTGGTGTCAGGGTCAGCGACTAAAAGGGGACTGCTGGTGTCAGGGTCAGCGACTAAAAGGGGACTGCTGGTGTCAGGGTCAGCGACTAAAAGGGGACTGCAGGTGTCAGGGTCAGCGACTAAAAGGGGACTGCTGGTGTCAGGGTCAGCGACTAAAAGGGGACTGCAGGTGTCAGGGTCAGCATCTAAAAGGGAACTGCTGGTGTCAGGGTCAGCGAGTAAAAGAGGACTGCTGGTGTCAGGGTCAGCGACTAAAAGGGGACTGCTGGTGTCAGGGTCAGCGACTAAAAGGGGACTGCTGGTGTCAGGGTCAGCGACTAAAAGGGGACTGCTGGTGTCAGGGTCAGCGACTAAAAGAGGACTGCTGGTGTCAGGGTCAGCGACTAAAAGGGACTTGCAGGGGTCAGGGTCAGCGACTAAAAGGGAACTGCTGGTGTCAGGGTAAGCGACTAAAAGGGGACTGCTGGTGTCAGGGTCAGCGACTAAAAGGGGACTGCTGGTGTCAGGGTCAGCGACTAAAAGGGGACTGCTGGTGTCATGGTAAGCGACCCTGAGCTGGCAAGACCCTTCTCCACCTCCACGTGGTGATCCTCGATAAGAGGCTGCAACAGAGCAGACTCGATAAGGAGAAGGGATCGAAAAGAGAAGGCTAACCCGATACCAAATAATGCCATGCTGAAGTAGGATGTGTCGGACTGAAATGTGCAAATATCGCATTCAAGCTGCAAACTACGACAACGCATTCCGTTCTCCAGACTGCATCCGGTTACTTGGAAAGCCCTTTTAGGGCTTGGTATCGGGAGTTTGAGAACGAATGAAGAAAAAGAATAACTTTTAAAGATGTGATCTCTTGTGCCCCTGCCTTGCCTGAACCATGCGTGCGTGTCGTTTATTTCATGTCAACTTTTGTTCCAGTCCCTCCATGATGATGCACAGTAAGGCTTTACTGGCGTGACCTATCAGCGCGGTAATTAACTAAAACATTACAGACAACATAAAGTAACGAAACCAATGTCTTATGTTTATTTATTTTGCAGGTAAAGTGAGAATGAAATATGTTATTTTTAAAATCCTTTCTTGAAGGTTCTTGTAAAAAGTGCACATCATTACATTAATGTCTCTATTTAATAAAAACATCAGCGCTCCTAGTCAGGGGCAATGTCGTATAACTGCTGGTCTGTAGAGTATAGAACCACATAAATATAATGCGACTTTTTTGTATGCCTTGGTTTGAAAGTAGATTGTCTTTTGCTCGTTTTTCTGTTCAGGCAAGCGAAATGCAACGTCTGCTAGCTCTTCATTCACCACGCATCATGACTCTGCACCAGTTCAGGAATGACATTGTTTGAACAAGGTCAAATCAATTTTCTTATCTCATGTTTACGTGTGACTTGTTGTTGTTGTTGTTGTTGTTGTTGTTCTTCTTCTTCTTCTTCTTCTTCTTCTTCTTCTTCTTTAGATAATGGTAAATTACAATTATTGATCAATAAGTAATAATCATATTCGTTTGTATATTTTAAAAGCGGCAATAAACTCCCACTTTACCAGTCTGCGGCGCTCAATTGTAAGGTACTTCAATTCTGGTTCATGATTTCCATGTTAGCTACTTTTAGTTCTTTACCTGGTTGTAGTACCATAGCCTCTCTATGACCTTCCCTATGGGGCCCATGCCATGGCGGTTCTGGAGATGACTTCTTGTTCTCTTTTTTTGATACGGGTGATCCAATTCGAGCTTCGACCAGCTATAATTGTAGGCTCATATCTTATTGGTTGCTCTGGGCAAGCATTTCTTGGTTGGTGATGCTATTTCAGCAGAATCTGTTAAGTTTATCTGTGAAGATTATCTGGTAAGTGTTTCTGGTAAGTTTATCTGTTAAGTTCACCCTGAGGACCCCGGTCCACCTTCGTCCCCACGCTCGGGATGATAGGAAAGCTAGTCCAACCCGTCACTAAAAGTCCTTTTCAGGGCGCAAAAAAGAGTGAACCTACTCATTGTGGGCATTCGAAACAACATATCTATTAAGTTTTTCTGCCCGAGTGCTGCCGGGGAGCAAAGAGTATTAACACTGATAACCTACCAATATTGTAATAATTTCCTATATGGAAATCTTCACGTTTGGTAGTCGGAACATTCGTGCAATGTGCGCAAATGGAAAGATGCACAGGTGGCAACGGAATTAAGGTAAAAAAAAAAAAAAGGTAGAAGCACGCACAAACTTACATGGAAAAGGCAGCTCGAAACGAACACGAAGGAAACAGATAAGACATTTTTTTTTTGGTTGCTTAGATGTTTGCCTCACTAGTTTCTACTGGCGGAGGCGCGCCATTTTCCACCCCAGACCGTAGTCAATTGGGCGATATCAGGACGCATAAACCAGTGCTTGGATGCATGTGTGCGTCTGTATGTACCTAAGCTAGCCCAACCAAAGTGCAATGGAAGGGCCTCACCATCAGGGCGCGTGTGAAAGTTGTGCAAGAGTGTGACTGTTGGACAGAGTCAAATGAAACAGAGTGAGGTGAGAGAAGAGAGCAGAGTTGCCCCCTTGAGGTGACAGAAAAGACTTGGACAGAACTGAAACGGATGGCACAGAGCATCAGAACTTGGTGTGTATTTGTTGAAGATATGATGATTTGCAGTGAGGTGAAGGATTGGATAATGCTAACGTTTATCTAATAAGTTGATCTAAAAAGTTTATCTAATTGGTATAGTAAGTTTATTTTATAATTTTAGCTAATCAGTTTATCTACTTAAAGTGAATAGTTTGTTAATAATCTTGCCATCTGTTATAATATCAAATTTGATAGGATACCTTTCATACATGTTGTCTCCCCTTCCAATCTAAGTTGATGCTGTTTACAGTTTTTAGGATGCTCTTACTCCTTCTAAAATTGATTGAGTTAAATGACAGTAGGTGGCCTATATTTTGTTTATAAATTTGACTATAAGCCTTAACAACAAACCGTCGAAAAACAAGAACGTACTGTTTTTCCGAAAGCTCAATGACAACCCCCTGGCATTAATATTTGTAAACAATTATTGTTGTTAAAAATATTAACTTTAAACTTTACTTCATGTAAATTACTACATTCACACGTTTCATTGCTTTTCTTTTCTTTTAAATGTAAATACTCAACATTGCTTTCATTATCTACGAATATATTTACTGATTGACACAATTTGCACAACTGACAACTACAAATAACATTCCGATTCTGTACAGAAACGGTTGACTATAGTGGCTGTTCCAATCGTCGTACCATGGCTCGCATGTTGTTCTGTATGGCTGGATACTGAGTTAACACGCTCTCTGTCACTGAGGAAGAAACGAAAAGCATTTTTAAACGTAAAAGATTAGGACTTTTAACAAGAATGTAACACATTTTATTACTTACTTGATTATTTGACCCGTTCCTCGGCGGGGGCTGTGCAGTTGCGGGTCCTAACTTAGTCTCTAAGGATCTATATCATGGCTATGGAGGTCCAGTGCCTTTCCCTTTAACGTATCATGGATGTTATAGTAGAGTGCATGGGAGTCTGCTCAGCGTACAGGGGGTCTACCCCGCGGTCTTTCTCGCCTCGAGGGACTATTCTCGACGTGTTCAAAGGCCCATCCTTTCTTCTGAGTATGTGCCCTGCTGGCCAGCATTTTGTCTTGTTTGCGTGAACATCGCTTGCCAATGATGACTGCAGTAGGTCGGAATTGGGGAGGTTCTGCATGCGCTGGTTGCGGAGAGTAAGTCCGACCATATATATTCCAGATATATAGTTTGGAAACAAAGCAGGTAACTAAAACATTAAGCCAAGATGTCTCCGTCACATACTTGTATAAGGTAGTCAGATACAGCAGTGAGCCCAGATTCTTCTTCTTCGTCGTTCGTTCTCAAATTCCCGCTACCACAAAACCATACAAGGGATATGCTAGTAGCAGAATGTTCAGAGAATGCAAAGCGTTGTGTCATAGTTTACAGTTTGACTGCGAAACTTAAACCTTTTGGTCTGACACATCCAACTTCAGCAGGCCTTTTTGGGTATCATGTCAGCCTTTGCTCTTCGATCCCTTTTCTTTAGTCAGTCAGCTCTGTTCAATTTAAACTCAACGTATTTATATTTGTTTAAAAGACTGCAGAGTCTGTATACAACCAGTTTCATTGGCATTTTCTTGCTCTTAAAAACTACGCGCATCCAATCTATTCTTGAATGCATTAATTAAAAACTGTACACAGGTTATATGAGACCAGTGCTAGAATACGGAATATCAGCTTGATCCACAGCAACAAAAAATAACTTAAAAAAAATTAATAAAACCCAAAACTAAGGTACATGTATCATCACTGAAGATGTGAGAACAACACCAATAAATGCAATGGAGAACATCACACGAATCGAAATTATGGAGACGTGCAGAGTACAAAAAAACAAAAAAAACAACAACACTCCAGCAGGGTCAGAAGTTCAAACGAAGGCCTGATCACCCAATATAGGACATTATACATTGCATGGTAAGAGGGAGATTACAGAGAAACCACTTCATATCAAAAATAAAAGAACTTGCACGAGCAGACCAAATCATAAGCCAGGCAGTGGTTAGGATATCTAAAACAAACATCCCAAATCCCACTATGGAAAAAGCCGACCCCCGAAATGATAGAAACCATAGAGGGAATATGGAAAAAGGGAACTCGACAGATTTAGAAAGAAAATTTATCACAGAAGAATATCTTAGGAGAGTATACTAACCAGAAACATGGATATACGTATTTACAGATGGCTCATCTAACAAAGCCACTCCAATGGAGGTGGAGGGTTCTATTACAGACTAAGGAAGGGAGAAGAAAAGAACTCGGAGTATTAACAACGGGATCATATTCCAATAATTTCCGTTCAGAAGCAGAGGCAATGAAGGCTGCAACTGAGCCCGTAATCCAAGATAAAGATATCCATAAAGAAATCATAGTATTCCTGACTAATGCCGCATTAGTATTAGCAGCGCTAAAACAACACAAAGATGAAGAACTCGAGCAATGTATGTTCTCCCCGACACAGCTCTCAGCAAAACACCCAAGTTTGGTCATACAGTGGATCCCATCCAACTGCAATATTGAAGTCAATGAAGCTGCAGACAAACTAGCAAAGTGTGAAGGAGCATCCCCACAAACAGACCTGAGTATCACACATAATGAGGCCAAGATCATAATTAAACTTCAGGATCGAATGGGCTGATCAACTCATCGACTTCAGAAAAGAAGACAGTTACTTTAACTTAATTAGAGAACAAGTAATCATCTTCACGTTGAGAACTGGATATAACCGATTCAAGGGTTATCTTTATAACAAAATGAGGATTGGGACAGATGACAAGTGTCCATGTGGGGAGCATATCATGACCATGGAGCACATCCTGCAAAGCTGCACTCTCACGCGGGAAAAGAGAACAATACTGGCCTCGCGAGACAGATATGAGACAAAAGCTGTTTGTAGATAAAACAGCATTACAAGCAACGGTGTCCTTTGTAAGAGAAACCGGGACCTTGATATGAGGATGAACGAAGAAGAATAAGAAGAATGCACTAATTGTCCCTGACACCACTACTTCCTGTGGCAATGCATTTCAAGCATTCACCACTCTTCGACTACAAAAATATTTCCTAATATCTAATCTGGACCTTTCTTTAGTTAATTTGTAGCTTCTCCTTCTTCTTTTCGCTAATCCTGTTATGCCTTTCAGCGTCAGGTTATGAACAGATCTCTGGGACGAGCCCGTCTGTGTGTCTCATGTACAGTAGCATTTACTGCCTCAGATATTTCTGAAAACCACCTTTTTCGTGGTCTGCCTTTGACTTTGAATCCGTTGTATTTAAATAACATTGCTTGTTGGTGGGTGATGTGTGGTGGTAGACTTGTTACATGAGCAAACCATTTTAGTTGCTGTCTTTTAATGTAGTCCAATACCGGTGTTGTATTCACTAATCTTCTGATGTCACCGTTTCTGATCATGTCTCTCCTTGTTACGCTCAATGTTTTTCGCAGACATTTCATTTATGATGTTACGATGTAGCGTTTTTGAATTGATGTTAATATACAGTTTTGACGTTGATAGCATATTGTCGGGGTGAACGTCGTGTTGTATAAAACTCTTTTGGTAGTTATTGTCATGTGTTTGCAATTAAGTATTGGCACTAATTGTCCAATGATGTGATTTGCCTTATTGAATCTTTGTTGGATTTCTGCCGTAATTCTAGATATTTTCATGACCTCAGTTTTTTTATACATTGATTGTCATGCTGTATTCTTACATGCTGTATTTAGTTTATCAATTCATTGCTGCAACTGCAGCTCTGAAGTTGCTATGACTGCTTAATCGTCAGCAAAAGAAGTTCATTTAAGAGTTAACCAATATTGCTACCTTCATTTAGGTTGGCTGTTTTACAAATGTGGTCTACAAATGTAATGTGTAAAACAAAGGTGGTAGCACACGTCCTTATAGCTGTGACCTCTTATTCTTGCAGGTGATTGTATTTTGAAGCAACAAACAAACTTGTTAAAGTCTAATTTATCCTTTCCGTTGATTTTCCTTTTCTATTTTTCTAATATTGTTCACTCCATTTCGTAATTATTTTTCCATTTTTGATCTACCCATACAGATGACTGTGCATTAAATATAATTAAATTTCTACATTAAACTTTCTGAATTTTATCTAAATCCGACCTCAATATATCCACTTCCGCTTTATAAGAAACACTACTACATAGTTATGTGTCACCAGCGAATTTTGCAATCATGGATCTGAAATTATTTTCCAAATCGTTTATATATATCAAGAACAAAATTTGTCAAAAAATACGGAGTTTGTGGCACTCCCCGTTTTACTTCACACCACACCTTATTATGTCCACCCTCTGCCTTCTTCCCGATAACAACTTTTAATCCATTTGGCAACTTCCCCACCTATCCAATGTGATTTTAACTTCCTAAAAAAAATTAGATGAGGTACTGTATCAAAGGCCTTTGAACAATCTAAGTAAATAGCATCCACTAGCTTCCCTTTATCTATCATTTTAGTAACCTCCTCTACGAATTCTAATATGTTTTGTTAAGCGTGACCCCACACCACTCCCCACACTTGTGTAAATTCATGCTGACTATTTCTTATTATATTAAACTTGTCTAAAAGCATTACAATGTTTTCTTTGATTATTGACTCTTTACAGTTTACAAACAATGTTCGTTAAACTCACCGGTCTAAAGTTTGCCGGATATAATATTTTTTTTACTTTTTGAAAAAGACGATCACTCCTGCATCTTTCCAATCTCCTGGAACAATCCCTTTTGCAAGTGATTAAGAACATAATATAACCAATGGTTTTGCTAGCAGGTCTCTAATTTTAAACATCAATTTTGAATCAATATCATATTGACCTGGACATTTACCCACTTTCAACCCCCCCCCCCCCCCGCCCCACAAAAAACCCAACAAAAACCCCACAAACAACAAGCAAAACAAAAAAAACCAAAAACCCCCCCCCAAAAAAAACCGAACAAAAACGAACAAACAAACAGAAAAAAAATAAATAAAAAAAAATTAAAAAATACTAAAATATCAGACATATGTTGAGGACCCTATGGATTGTGAATACCTAAACTGCACGCTATGTAATATGGGACTGAAGCCGGCACTGAGCAAGCAGTATTGTTACCTTTCATTTAGGCATACATTTTGTTCTCGACCTGAGCAGAGGACAAGGCTTGAGAGGTTCACCTCGAGCCTTGCGTGACAGACATGTCAAGATAGGCTGATTTTTTCTTCATCAACTCTGACACACAGACATGCTATTGTCCGTACAATTTATGAATGTCCCAGCCACGACTAGAACATCACAACAAAAAAATAATGTTAAGGGAGAAAAAACCCCTTACCTTACGTTCTCAGATTGAAAAATAGTACAGGTAAAGAAAGCACCATACCACTTGCCACGAGAGGAGATCGCTATAGTCACGCACGAATTCGATGCTTCAAAAATGTTATGAATAAAAACAATACAAAATATAACCATTTAGGCTTTATATTTTCTTCACTGAAATGCAATCTGAAATTTAGAAACGTCTCGAAAATAGTACGATGTGTGTCTGTCTCACAACAACCAAAGCGGTACTTATAAAAACAAGGTTCCTAACTAGTGGTATTAATGTATTAATGAAGGGTATAGGAACTAACTAATGAAGTTATGGGACTGGATGTTTGAACAAATACAAAAATTATGTTGTGCCAAATCAAGGTGGAGAAATGGACTTGCGAGTAGCATTGCCAGTAATTAAAAGGCGAAGCTGTGGCGGTAATGAGTATCAAAGTCGATAGAAACATAAACATGTATGTCTCACTCACTGCGATAGATACAAAGCAAACACTACGTTATAAAGAACACTGAGATAAAGAAATATACAATTAATTGACACATCATACAGGATTATATTCCGTGTACTTACTTGCCCATTGGTCCACTGGTCTATTCACTTTCCAAGGCGAGGATTGAAGCTTGAGCCAGTTGCCCATTGACTTGATATTTGCACTAAATGTGAATAGATTCGATACTATTGCATGACCACGAAAATATATGTATAGTATTTTTCGGAGTCGTGAATGCTATTTTTTTTCTGAGATAAGATCGAATATTTACTTTGCGTCCTGGAAACCGAAGGTTAAGTTTTAGGATGCCTATGCCAGCCCCAGAGAAAGATTATCTATGCTAGCCCAAGAGAAAGATTATCTATGATAGCCCCAGAGAAAGATTATCTATGATAGCCCCAGAGAAAGATTATCTTTGATAGCCACAGAGAAAGATTATCTATGCTAGCCCCAGAGAAAGATTATCTATGCTAGTCCCAGAGAAAGATTATATATGCTAGCCCCAGAGAAAGATTATCTATGCTAGCCCCAGAGAAAGATTATCTGTGCTAACTCCAGAGAAAGAATATATATGCTAGCCTTAGAGAAAGATTATCTGTGCTAGATATAAAACTGAGCTTCTGTTTATGGCCTCTGAATTAAATGTATAAATTGTCCTACACACAGAGTCAGAAGCCAACCAAATGGTGCAGCTACTCGATGGTGAGGTCACGAAAGGGAGACGAGATGAATATCTCGAATACCAAAGTGTTGTGCAATCGTTTCGCCAATTGTGATCCAGTCGTCCTGGGCGGGGTGCAACTAGAGGATGTCAACGAGTACATCTATCTTGGGCGCCTCCTCAATATGGAGAATTACCTGGAACCTGAACTGGCAAGACATCGCCGCACGGGCTGGGCAGTCTTCTCGTCTTTTAACACGGTCTTCGGCGGGTATCATAACCAAGACCCACGAACCCCTCTCTTCAATTTCCCTGTGCTCCCTGCGATGTGCTACGGTTCTGAGTCAGGGACACTAATAATATCACTGGAGGACAAATTGAGAGTGATCCAGGCTTTTCTTGAGGGACGCTTGCTCGGAATCACTTCACGGAACAAACGTATGCAAAAGCTCCACAATTCTGAAATACGACGATTGTCCTTAGGGAATGATGCGGTAATTTATGCACACAGGGCAAAATATTTATGGGCAGGTCGCTTGTTGAGACGAAACGATGGTCGATGGAGCACAGCAACAGCACTTTTGTATCTCTGAGGTAAAAAGAGACCGCGGGGAAGACCTCCAATGCTTTGGTCAGACTCATTTGCTGTACACAACATCCAAGACGCCTCTGGAGGAGGACTTAATATGCACTGGATACGAAGTTGGGACCTGCAGCTACGTTGAGTAACGGGTCATGAAGATCAAGAAGAAGATTATACTTAGTTAAAATAATAAATAAATAAAGTATCATACACATATGCAACAAAAAATGTGCGTTGACAAAAAAAAACAACCAAAAAAAAACCCAACTCATTCTCATATCGGCTGATGACCCATCGGACTAATAGTAATTTACATGTTCTATATAAATATTACCAGTATTTCTACTCTTATCAAAGGACTGACTTTAACGTTATGAAGTGACAGAAGAAGTTTACATGTATACGATACTTTAAAAACCTCGATATACCGCACCAGCTGTAACCCCAACCAATTACGCTTAGTGTGAACTTTTGGAATAAACTTACTGTGTCTCTGTATTGTAGAAGAAACAAAAAAAATCAGATCAGAAGTAGTCAAAAAGATCTACATGACGCTCAGCCACCTACAGAACATCTTGGTAAGGTGGCTGAAAGACCCGAAACCTTATTTTTATGTTAATTTTCTTTTCTCAAAATGTTGCATTTAAATATTGGGGTGCGTCCTTGACATCGGAGCACCTTTGACGCCAGAAAAAACGTCAAGCTCTGATCACTTCAGTGATTAGTGCAGCTGCTTCCCAGTTAGTCGATAAAGGTTCGATCCAGAGTTGGTGGGGTTTTTTTTTTCTGAACCCAAACCGGCTTCTGTGGTCAATACAGCCACATAAATTGGGTACCAGAAAAAAATCTAGGACTTGCCGTGGATTACAAAATGAAATGGGACTAACACCATATTTCCTATGCGCCGCGTGACAGGTTATTTACTTTTACTTACTAATCATGGTGTTCAGTCAGGCATATCACGTGTCTGATGATAGGGAGTTACATGTTTTTTGAACATATTTCGATCAATTGCCTTGGATTACTATGTTGGGCCATGAACTTTACACAGCCCATCTCCTCATCTCATTGGTTGAAGTGCACGTGGGCGTTTGAAGTTGTAGACCCACAAACAGATGTAAGCCACGCATTACTATGACATTCAAACATTTCCATGGCGACAACACGACAAATGATTGACTGTATATTTCTACCAACTATTTGTTATCAGTGCCAGACACAAGCCTTGATCAAAGTAAGGTACAAGAAAAAAAGGAACAAAATGTAAAATGAGAGGCTTGTGATAGAAAGGTCAGAGTGAGAAACGAAAGATTCAGGAAGTAAGTGCAAACAACGATACATTACAAGGCTTGGAGAATATGGCAATGATGTCTCTAAATCTACCAGCATCAGGAGTATACACCACCATATACATTTTCAGAGCAACAAGAAGACCAAGAAAAGCACGGACGGACGATGTTTTGGAAATACTGCGGAGTCACGGATTGAAAATACAATGAGCACAGAGATACGTTACATGAAAAAACATTGCAGCTCCCCACATCAGGTTATGACATTATTGAACAGATGAGATGAGATGACAATCGTCATCAGAGATACCAGTCCTTTTGTGAAGTTTATACATTTTATTATTGACCATCTTCCATGCCACGGTGTTAAACTGTACATAATCGTCAATCGTTATTTCCTTCTATGTTTATTCTGGTCATTGCATATGGCTGCTAGATATGGGAACTACAAAAAACAGACAAAGAGAAGCTTAGGTTCAAAGGGCAGTAGAGCACAGAACAGTCTCTCTACGCGAGCACATTCACAAAACAGAAACCAGGACCAACACTCATTCAATGACGTAGATACTGCCTTGTTAAAATTATGCATATGGGGTACTATAGCCTGACAACAGATGGACACGAGAAGTGACGTCCTGGAGGGCCTTAGATTTTAAGCGTCCATTCGGACGTCCAGCAATGAGATAGAAAGATCGCATGAGTAAAGCCCTTGGTCCAACATGGAACTCCAAGGTAAAAGGCCGAAATGATTTTAAAGAATATTTAGTTACCCGACATCAGCTACTTGTATCTCTGATTGCATAGTAGGAGTACTGATTGACATCAAACACTTGTATGCATGATTGTATGCTGGGATTACTGATTGACATCATACACTTGTATGCCTAATTGTGTGCTGGGATTAATGATTGAAAGCAGCTACTTTAATGCCTAATTGTGTGCTGGGATTGTATGCTGGGATTACTGATTGACATCAGACACTTGTATGCCTGATTGTGTGCTGGGATTACTGATTGAAATCAATCAGCTACTTGAATGCCTAATTGTGTGCTGGGATTATTGAATGACATCAGACACTTGTATGCCTGATTGTATGCTGGGATTACTGACTGGCATCAGCTACTTGTATGGTTGATTTATGCTAGGATTACTGATTTAAGATTTACTCATTGCTAACCAAGATGGTGGTTTCAATTGTAGATGTTCCACACGATGAGTTTTCTAGCAGCATGCACAACACTCGTAAGATACAGTTATGTTTATAGTGGTTCTATTATTTTCATACCGGGCACCATTGAGGAGACTTATGAATGTACCAATATCAGGAAGGTTATCAGGAATTCATACAGAAATCCAGTGAAAAGCAGAACATTTAGAACATATACACTCTCAATCTCGGTATCTCTGTCTCTCTCCCACACATACTCTCTCACACTCAACACTCTCTCTCTCTCACTCAAACACCTTCTCTCACTCACACACCTTCTCTCTCTCTCTCTGATACACACTCTCCTACCCACATACTCTCTCTATCTCTCCCCCCCCCCCCCCCACACACACACACACATAGACAACGATACAAATTACAAGCTCAACAGAAGTAAACAGTAGGTAGTATATATCCCTGCAGACTGACACACAAACTATTACCTGAACAAAATATATAAGCTACCGATGATTGGACTTTATGACCAGAAAACATGACTATACCCTACAATTGAATAACATAATCACTGACCCTACATATATATTTCACACTTTTATTTTCGATGTTTAACTCATATTTGATTATAAATATTTGAAAATTTCACAGTTTATAAAAAGAAAACTTCATCAAGTTTTTATCTTTGTTTAATTTAAGTACGTTATTTTTCTTCGTGTCACCCTGTAATAATGGTACCGACATAATGTCCTCTTAGCATCAACTACGTAGCCGAATACGCTGCTCCAGTCTGGAAAAACTGTGCCCATGCGAAACTAGTTGATACTGCAATAAATGAGGCGGGTAGGATAGTATTAGGATGCCGAAAACACACCCTCATTGATAAAACATATCCCTTAATTGGCATAGCACCCCTCGAGATTCGAAGAAGCGTCGCAGCAGAAAACGAACGAGAAAAGCATGTGCACGACCCAAGACTCCCAATGTTTGGACATCAGGTACAGAGCGCAAGACTCACAATCCAGACTTAAGTTCCCTAAAATCAGCACAGCCCATACAGACAAACTCTGAAAGTCGCCGAATCGAGAGATAGCATGGATTGATGAAAGCCCCAGCTATGAAGCTTCGGGAAGAACCTGGCCCCGGACATCATCTACCATACACAACATGGAAGTCGATGAACAGACTCCGAACTGGTGTATCAGGGTGCAAGAGGAATATGACACGATGGAGATACACAGATGATGACAGATGTGACTGTGGCCAAATACAGGACCCAGACCACCTGATGACCTGCCCCAACCTCCAGGAAAGATGCAATAGGTGTGACATGCTGGAGGCAAATGAGAAGGCAATCCATGTCGCTGAGTACAGGATGCATACTGTATAACGTAGTGCTTGGACACAGAAAATAAGAGTAAAAAATTGACAGTAACTGTTTTGCTCCATTCCAGCGGTGCTGTCCGTGTTTTGCCAAGCAATCTTGTCAATGTACAGGGAGTAAAACAGCACCTCAACAAACAATAAGAATAGAAAGCGTTTTTGTTCATCAAAATGTTTTCATTTCTTTGACAAGCAATAGAAATACTAAAAATATCAGACTGGCTACTGTTTTGTATGGATGTATTCAAACTGACTTTCAGAAACATACGAAATAGAAGACAACCCCAACACATGAGGACACAGACACACCACATACTATTACTGTAACTATTATGTATAGCTATTATTAATTTCGGATTCAGCACTGTCTTCTTTGGATATGATAAAGTTGAGGCCAGAGGGTGTACGAAAAATAAAGGAGACTACGACCGTGCGATGAGCAGAGAGATAGCCGGTAAAACAACAAGATATGGTCTCATCAGCGATTATTGATACTGCCACTCACCTTCAATTGGCTCGCCACTAGAAACTCGTGGAGACCTTGACCTCGTGTAGATATTGAAAGCAGCCGAGTTGATAGCGAGATACGGAATTTATTAGATAACTACAATGACTGCTGGCGTCTGTTGGTTGCGAGCTTGCGATGATAACTAACGCACTAAATATAATGACCATAAAAAAACCACCTTGTTTTCGTCATTTTAGTTAATTTAGTTCAGATCTGAATTTGGAAGACACACGCAATTCGCCACTCCAAGGCAATTTAGCTCTGGATTTCGATACCTCCGGGGGAAGAGAATGTATTCCGCCAAGCCGAAGGTAAATAAAGCAGTTTTGCAAGCAAATGTAGATCCACTCTGAGCTAGCCTGCATGACTTCCGAATGTTGTGGTCGCGCGGTTTGCTGAAACATCATAAATTTCATGTCACTTTCAGTGCTCCGAGCATTTAAATGAGGAAAGGGGTGGAGTGGTTTGAATGAAGGATTTTGAATTTTTGTAGGGCTAAGAAATGCCCTGTTACACAAAACATTGCTACGAGTGTTACATTTGGTCGTTATCCAAAGCCATGCTACATTAAAACGTTGCTGCCAGTGTTACATTTGGTCGTTATCCAAGACCCTGTTACGTTAAAACGTTGCTGCCATTGTTACATTTGGTCGTTATCCAATGCCCTGTTACGTTAAAACGTTGCTGCCATTGTTACATTTGGTCGTTATCCAAGACACAGAAGAGGAACATATTAAGAGGCTACTTTAAATGACAAATGTACTTTTCTTAAACTTTATTAAAAACAAGTGGCACACAACTGTGTCATTTTTACACGTATTCACCATTGCGTCCCGCACACATCCGCCAGGGCCTAACAACTACACGGATTTCTCTATAAAAAAAAAGGAGTTTGGTCGAGTTCGTAGCCGTTTATGATCCACCTACTGCATCTAGAAAGCCTTTCCTCCCATGGCCCCTTCAAGTGCTACTCACTTGAAGCGAGGTCTAGCGAGTACTGCGATGTGGAAGACACTCATAGTGCAACGTTTTGATAATTGCAACCTCTGCAGGGACAGTACGTGGTCGAACATTATAATGTTGCTACAAGACACTTGTAATTAAAAGTCCCCGTCATTTGGATTTGACTGTGGGCCAAAAATGATTCATGAGAAGATACGTGCTCTATAGGTATGCTCAGTTTATCCTAGTAAGTTAATGTAACCTTCCATGCATATGGCTGGAACTTCTACTGTTATAGTGAGGAGGGTTGGCTCCATACTTGCTCGTTCTCTTAACTTCAGCTTTTGGTAGTGAGTCCAGCCTTCATCTTAAGTAACAGTTCTCGTTAAGAAACCGTTATATTCAACTTGAAAGCCACAAAAGTTCTTGACAGGCACCAACACGTCGTTGTTTCAATTCTGAAGTCAGCAGCCATAGTTCCCAACCCGGAAACACTTCGTGGAGCTGAAACATCATGAATAATGGGGTATGCTGAATCTTGGCTGATGTTAAGAAGTGTGGCTATTTGATTCATTCACATGCCCTCTGCGATTTTTCGTCACGATTCATTCAACTTCTGCAATCACACTCTGATGTCACTACTCGGTGCGCCTGACATCATCAAGACAAAACCGTCTGATGGTATCGCCATCTTCTTTTGCAATGGGAAACTAACTAGCTTTTTAAAAAAAAAACAGAATTATATTATACACACTTTTGTCACCGTACACTGCCTGCGTTCTGCAATGAATGGCAACTGGTCGACATCCTTCATCTGTTATAAACCGAATCTGATCAACTCTGGACGGATTCCGTATCACACCCGCCATGTTTTCAACGGTCTGCTGAGGAAACTATGAGTCGGAGGATAATGAAATTTTGCAAACTTGACGGTTGGTATGTGCTGTTTACATCAGAAGTGACGTCATCAGGCGCAACGTACGTATGTTCCTTTGGTGCAGTTAGGTTCGGTTTCATTTGAACACGCCTTGTATATATTAGTTACATTACTTGGCCAGCTTAACATCCAGAAAAAATGTGTCCCTATAGGTAAGGCCTGTTGCGACTATTGAGTGTAGGCAGAGTTCGATTCATACATATTTATAGCCTCCACTACATATTCTTTGCTACCCTAAATGTACTTCAGTCTCACATCGCGCTTAGAATATTTAGGCAGTTATAAAAATTATAACCAATCAACTATAGCTGCGTCACTATAGCTTCACAAGATGGGATTTTATTACATGGAAAAGGTACCAAACATATTATTGTTGTTCGAAGCTATTCGTTTTGAGTTGAATTAACGCTTGACGACTTTTTTCTGGTAGCAGGTTACGGTTAGAGCGTCTAAAATGGCATAATATTGGAATGTAGATACAGTATATCTATTAATAAGATAAATGCAAATTCTAATAAATTAACATTACATTAAAACAAACTGATCTTTTCTAATGCTGTTGATGAGTTCTTTACAACGTTCTAGTGTACCGTCAGAAATTACGGACACAAACATTTTCCAACAAGCACTGAATTTAGATGATCTGATTATAGTTCTGTTACGAATTCTGTTGTCCATAATTCTCGGGTCATAACATAGACTACTAAGTAGTCACACCATATATAAATCTTAGAATAAAAAAATAATATTTTCCATGAAAACTTTATTATTTTGTATAACATTTAAGTATTTACATTTTCCTAATTTTCTTTTCTTTGATGTGTTAGCTTGTTGAACTTTTTCTATTTTATTTTATCTTTTTCTGTAGTTGTTCAAAAATATGTTTGCCAGCGTTGAGATGGCCCTCACCAAAACATCTGCTGTTGAGCAACCACAGGCTGTACACACAGTTTTATCTTCTTTAGAGTATTTAAGAAAGCTGGCAGTCACAGTGTCTATTACAATTTCTTTGTGATTGGAGGCAGTCAGAAACTTCTATTCATAATCTGGCGAGATCAATGTTAGTACTGCAAGATAGGCTATCAGTCACAATTGTTAATGACTGTGATGGATGCTTTGAACCGCCTCGGTCGAGCAAACGAGTGTATTCAAACCATGAAACAATGGAGAGGCCAGGTTCAATATCTACATTCAAATAGTTGTCCTGTTGCAACAACTTACAATAGGTAGAACAATTCAGTTTCCTAGACACTCTAAAAGCAACAAATGCACTTATGCATATCAGTACTTCCACTGTTCCATCTGGAACAATAATGTCACAATCTTCCACATTCACTATGAACCATGAATGACTGAACACAGTCTTACTAGAGATTGTATCTTCTATGTCACTGCCAGTTTCAGCCATGCTGGTTACTGCGGACAGGTCAGAAATAAGAATTTCACCACAGCTCGATGAACACGTGAATAACACATAATACATTTTCAATTTCTTCTCTGCTTCCAGAATCTGTTGTACTGAAACAAAATATTTGGCCCCTGACAGTTGTCCGTATTCACCAAATCTTGCCTCGAGATTATATGTCTGCTATTTCCCTAATAAAAGATATTCAATGCCTAAAGTGTTGAGGGCATACTCAGACACCTGGTTCAGTGCAGTTACTGTGCGAGACAGCGCGTTGAAGGTTTCAGTAGTCAGTTTTTCACTTTCCTGATCAATCTTTTGCCAAACCTCCAGCCACTTACCAAACTGCAGGTGCATCAACTTACTTCGGTCTTCATTAGTAACAGGTTGTGCAAATGGATTGCGTGATTTGATGCCACTAAATTTACTTTTGACATTTACAATATTCTACCATTGAAGTATTGTAGATATGAAATTGACAGTGGTGTCATTCTGGCTAGCTAGTCGCAGGGCTGATACATTACAGTCATTAAACACACCTAGGGCAAGTGACAACTTTTGTCTGTCAGGATTGGATGGGTAGAGGACCTTGTGTGTTAGAGCTGATGCCAATTTAAGAATTTTGTCTCTGTCTTCCCAGTACACAGATGTTAGATTGGACATTGTAGCTTTCAAACCATGCTCGCCAGCATTTGCAGGATATGGTGGGCATGGGAATGTCTTGTCTGCGTCTTTCAGATTTAGCCAGCTATACCAAATACTTTTCAACAAATGCACAGTCAAGTAGTAGAAATATTGGCTTGCCGGCATGCTGAGGATTGTAAAAGCTGTATTGGTCTGCTCCTTGTGAACCTTTCTATTAACTGCATTATTATCAGCAATGACAACTAGTACAGTAAATCCAGCAGACTGCATATTGGCCTGCAGATCACCTGCTGTCATCTTTTTCATTGGGATTAACCCAACTATCGCAGTGTAGTTGCTGAACATTGATGATATCAAAAATGACTGCACAGTAGTGGCGCTTTCTTTTGCATTGGAGGCTGTCTCAATCAGTTTTCTTCTTGTGTAGCTCAAACCAGCTTTTACATAGATTTCATCCATGTGAATTGCACTTACTTTTTATCTTGAAAACATGGGCCTGTAAATATTTGCCTATATCAAACTCAGATGATTTTTACAAGGTGGGAATCAGGTTTTTAAGCATTGATGGATGTGGAAGATAGAACAACTTTGATTTTCGTACAAACTTATAGCAGGTGGGAGACTCGTTTTAAGCCATAAATGCGAAACACTGGGTTAGGCTGCTAAATCGTTTTCTGCTGTCGTGAGATCTCATCAACATCAGCTGCTCGTCCCAAAACTGCAGATTTCGGTCTGTAACATCACTCTGTTATTTAAAGTAGACAATAAATTGATAGCCTGAACTAGATTCTCGTGGGCTTTTGTTAGGTAGTCATCACCATTTCCTTCCACATCTTTGCATAAACAATAACTTCACAAATTTTCTACCTGAGACCATCTCTAAATTTTTCCATTACAAGAAAGCCAATGTAATGAAATGACTTTCTATCAATTGAGCAGTCCTAATGTAAACATTGAAAGACATATCTTGGACAATTTTTATACTGTGCTACTATGGCAGGTACTGTGTTGGGTTCTATATTGAATAAAGCAGAACACATTCATTGCTCAAACATGTGTGATGCCACGGTCCTTTAAACTGTTGCTCTAATTTGGTTTCAAAATAGGATTGAAGGGTCTAAAACCCCTTATCAAATCTGATTCCAGCTAATCTGAAACAGAGCTGTAATATCTTTTTTGAATTTTATCCATTCGTTTATTTGGATTCTTGTGTTGCACAAAAGGCTCTGTTGATAAATACGAAGGCAGACATGGGAACACAGACGAATATGCATCATGTTTTAAAATCGGACGACGGTGTGTAATGTGTTCTAAGACATCAGCATCTTTGAATTTGCCGAATCTAATGACGTCTTTCTTGTGAAAGTAATTTATACACACTACACTACGTTTGCTTGTAGCCCTTGTGAAAGTGTTTTATACACACTACACTACGTTTGGTTGTAACCCTTGTGAAAGTGGTTTATACACACTACACTACGTTTGGTTGGAACCCAGTCTTTACAAGGAATGTGTCGGATCTATATTTCTCGAGGCGCTAGGCTGTTTGTTTCCGATGGAAATTTAAAGACTGTAGTTTATTCTTCGCCTTTGTAATTTGATCTACATTCCGGCAAACAAAACCTGTCAGGAATGTCTAATAATCCTTCGAATCAAAATGCACATAAATCCTAGAAAAGTGCGAAAATGTATCACAAATAATAAAGACTTTGAAAATCAATGTTTCAAAGATGGCTACTTTCAGTGTCAAAAGTTAACTTTCGGACGGGAATAGTGACGTCACTGGCAAGAGCGAATAGGCCTTTACTAGAGCAGGCTGTGGTTTAAGCCCTCTATTCGTGTCAGGTCCAACAGTTCAGGACATCTATTCGTGTCCGGTCCAACAGTTCAGGACATCTATTCGTGTCCGGTCCAACAGTTCAGGACATCTATTCGTGTCCGGCCCAATAGTTTAAGACCTCTATTCGCTTTCGGTGCATCCTGACTTGTTACAACTTACCAGCAGAGATCGGCGAAAGGGGGAACGTTTGGCAGCATCCTGCATCCTGCATAGAGAAAGTGTATAGAGGTATCAGAACCTTGAGCTGACTGCTGACTTTACCAAAGTAATTAAAGTCGAAGTCATTGCGCGCTAGTAGAAACTAGTGAGGCAAACATCTAAGCAACAACATCCAGGATGTTATTATTTTTTTGCTTAGATGTTTGCCTCACTAGTTTCTACTGGCGGAGGCGCGCCATTTTCCACCCCAGACCGTAGTCCATTGGGCGATATCAGGACGCATAAACCAGTGCTTGGATGCATGTGTGCATCTGTATGTACCTATGCTAGGTTTGTGCGCCCTCAGAAGCTAGCCCAACCAAAGTGCAATGGAAGGGCTTTACCACGAGGGCGCGTGTGAAAGTTGTGCAAGGGTGGGACTGTAGGACAGAGTCAAATGAAACAGAGTGAGGTAAGAGGAGAGAAGGGGAAGAGTGGCCCCCAGGGTGAGAGCTCATCCAGGATGTTTTTTTTTTTTTTGCTTAGATGTTTGCCTCACTAGTTTCTACTGGCGGAGGCGCGCCATTTTCCACCCCAGACCGTAGTCCATTGGGCGATATCAGGACGCATAAACCAGTGCTTGGATGCATGTGTGCATCTGTATGTACCTATGCTAGGTTTATGCGCCCTCAGAAGCTAGCCCAACCAAAGTGCAATGGAAGGGCTTTACCACGAGGGCGCGTGTGAAAGTTGTGCAAGGGTGTGACTGTAGGACAGAGTCAAATGAAACAGAGTGAGGTAAGAGGAGAGAAGGGGAAGAGTGGCCCCCAGGGTGAGAGCTCATCCAGGATGTTATTTTTTTTTTTGCTTAGATGTTTGCCTCACTAGTTTCTACTGGCGGAGGCGCGCCATTTTCCACCCCAGACCGTAGTCAATTAGGCGATATCAGGACGCATAAACCAGTGCTTGGATGCATGTGTGCATCTGTATGTACCTATGCTAGGTTTGTGCGCCCTCAGAAGCTAGCCCAACCAAAGTGCTATGGAAGGGCTTTACCACGAGGGCGCGTGTGAAAGTTGTGCAAGGGTGTGACTGTAGGACAGAGTCAAATGAAACAGAGTGAGGTAAGAGGAGAGAAGGGGAAGAGTGGCCCCCAGGGTGAGAGCTCATCCAGGATGTTATTATTTTTTTTTTGCTTAGATGTTTGCCTCACTAGTTTCTACTGGCGGAGGCGCGCCATTTTCCACCCCAGACCGTAGTCAATTGGGCGATATCAGGACGCATAAACCAGTGCTTGGATGCATGTGTGCATCTGTATGTACCTATGCTAGGTTTGTGCGCCCTCAGAAGCTAGCCCAACCAAAGTGCTATGGAAGGGCTTTACCACGAGGGCGCGTGTGAAAGTTGTGCAAGGGTGTGACTGTAGGACAGAGTCAAATGAAACAGAGTGAGGTAAGAGGAGAGAAGGGGAAGAGTGGCCCCCAGGGTGAGAGCTCATCCAGGATGTTATTATTTTTTTGCTTAGATGTTTGCCTCACTAGTTTCTACTGGCGGAGGCGCGCCATTTTCCACCCCAGACCGTAGTCCATTGGGCGATATCAGGACGCATAAACCAGTGCTTGGATGCATGTGTGCATCTGTATGTACCTATGCTAGGTTTGTGCGCCCTCAGAAGCTAGCCCAACCAAAGTGCAATGGAAGGGCTTTACCACGAGGGCGCGTGTGAAAGTTGTGCAAGGGTGTGACTGTAGGACAGAGTCAAATGAAACAGAGTGAGGTAAGAGGAGAGAAGGGGAAGAGTGGCCCCCAGGGTGAGAGCTCATCCAGGATGTTTTTTTTTTTTTTGCTTAGATGTTTGCCTCACTAGTTTCTACTGGCGGAGGCGCGCCATTTTCCACCCCAGACCGTAGTCCATTGGGCGATATCAGGACGCATAAACCAGTGCTTGGATGCATGTGTGCATCTGTATGTACCTATGCTAGGTTTGTGCGCCCTCAGAAGCTAGCCCAACCAAAGTGCAATGGAAGGGCTTTACCACGAGGGCGCGTGTGAAAGTTGTGCAAGGGTGTGACTGTAGGACAGAGTCAAATGAAACAGAGTGAGGTAAGAGGAGAGAAGGGGAAGAGTGGCCCCCAGGGTGAGAGCTCATCCAGGATGTTATTTTTTTTTTTTGCTTAGATGTTTGCCTCACTAGTTTCTACTGGCGGAGGCGCGCCATTTTCCACCCCAGACCGTAGTCAATTGGGCGATATCAGGACGCATAAACCAGTGCTTGGATGCATGTGTGCATCTGTATGTACCTATGCTAGGTTTGTGCGCCCTCAGAAGCTAGCCCAACCAAAGTGCTATGGAAGGGCTTTACCACGAGGGCGCGTGTGAAAGTTGTGCAAGGGTGTGACTGTAGGACAGAGTCAAATGAAACAGAGTGAGGTAAGAGGAGAGAAGGGGAAGAGTGGCCCCCAGGGTGAGAGCTCATCCAGGATGTTATTATTTTTTTTTTGCTTAGATGTTTGCCTCACTAGTTTCTACTGGCGGAGGCGCGCCATTTTCCACCCCAGACCGTAGTCAATTGGGCGATATCAGGACGCATAAACCAGTGCTTGGATGCATGTGTGCATCTGTATGTACCTATGCTAGGTTTGTGCGCCCTCAGAAGCTAGCCCAACCAAAGTGCTATGGAAGGGCTTTACCACGAGGGCGCGTGTGAAAGTTGTGCAAGGGTGTGACTGTAGGACAGAGTCAAATGAAACAGAGTGAGGTAAGAGGAGAGAAGGGGAAGAGTGGCCCCCAGGGTGAGAGCTCATCCAGGATGTTATTTTTTTTTTGCTTAGATGTTTGCCTCACTAGTTTCTACTGGCGGAGGCGCGCCATTTTCCACCCCAGACCGTAGTCAATTGGGCGATATCAGGACGCATAAACCAGTGCTTGGATGCATGTGTGCATCTGTATGTACCTATGCTAGGTTTGTGCGCCCTCAGAAGCTAGCCCAACCAAAGTGCTATGGAAGGGCTTTACCACGAGGGCGCGTGTGAAAGTTGTGCAAGGGTGTGACTGTAGGACAGAGTCAAATGAAACAGAGTGAGGTAAGAGGAGAGAAGGGGAAGAGTGGCCCCCAGGGTGAGAGCTCATCCAGGATGTTATTTTTTTTTTGCTTAGATGTTTGCCTCACTAGTTTCTACTGGCGGAGGCGCGCCATTTTCCACCCCAGACCGTAGTCAATTGGGCGATATCAGGACGCATAAACCAGTGCTTGGATGCATGTGTGCATCTGTATGTACCTATGCTAGGTCTGTGCGCCCTCAGAAGCTAGCCCAACCAAAGTGCTATGGAAGGGCTTTACCACGAGGGCGCGTGTGAAAGTTGTGCAAGGGTGTGACTGTAGGACAGAGTCAAATGAAACAGAGTGAGGTAAGAGGAGAGAAGGGGAAGAGTGGCTCCCAGGGTGAGAGCTCATCCAGGATGTTATTTTTTTTTTGCTTAAATGTTTGCCTCACTAGTTTCTACTGGCGGAGGCGCGCCATTTTCCACCCCAGACCGTAGTCAATTGGGCGATATCAGGACGCATAAACCAGTGCTTGGATGCATGTGTGCATCTGTATGTACCTATGCTAGGTCTGTGCGCCCTCAGAAGCTAGCCCAACCAAAGTGCAATGGAAGGGCTTTACCACGAGGGCGCGTGTGAAAGTTGTGCAAGGGTGTGACTGTAGGACAGAGTCAAATGAAACAGAGTGAGGTAAGAGGAGAGAAGGGGAAGAGTGGCTCCCAGGGTGAGAGCTCATCCAGGATGTTTTTTTTTTTTTTGCTTAAATGTTTGCCTCGCTAGTTTCTACTGGCGGAGGCGCGCCATTTTCCACCCCAGACCATAGTCAATTGGGCGATATCAGGACGCATAAACCAGTGCTTGGATGCATGTGTGCATCTGTATGTACCTATGCTAGGTTTGTGCGCCCTCAGAAGCTAGCCCAACCAAAGTGCAATGGAAGGGCTTTACCACGAGGGCGCGTGTGAAAGTTGTGCAAGGGTGTGACTGTAGGACAGAGTCAAATGAAACAGAGTGAGGTAAGAGGAGAGAAGGGGAAGAGTGGCTCCCAGGGTGAGAGCTCATCCAGGATGTTATTTTTTTTTTGCTTAAATGTTTGCCTCACTAGTTTCTACTGGCGGAGGCGCGCCATTTTCCACCCCAGACCGTAGTCAATTGGGCGATATCAGGACGCATAAACCAGTGCTTGGATGCATGTGTGCATCTGTATGTACCTATGCTAGGTCTGTGCGCCCTCAGAAGCTAGCCCAACCAAAGTGCAATGGAAGGGCTTTACCACGAGGGCGCGTGTGAAAGTTGTGCAAGGGTGTGACTGTAGGACAGAGTCAAATGAAACAGAGTGAGGTAAGAGG
Organism: Ariolimax columbianus; assembly: GCA_036924085.1. Classification (NCBI taxonomy): domain Eukaryota; kingdom Metazoa; phylum Mollusca; class Gastropoda; order Stylommatophora; family Arionidae; genus Ariolimax; species Ariolimax columbianus. Next base: position 86,575,242 of record JAVGWX010000005.1, read on the forward strand.
AGAGAAGGGGAAGAGTGGCTCCCAGGGTGAGAGCTCATCCAGGATGTTAGTCGTATACATAAGAATTTCAAGGCTGAATCTAATGTAAATGCGATATGGTTGACATGTCTTACATCATTCACGTAAACTATGCGAAAGTTGTTAATGGTAATATTATTTTGGATATTCTAATTTCAAATACATTTTGTTCTCTGAAAGGTTAAAAAGTATACTATTTTCAACATAGTAAAGAGACACAAGCAGATAATTTAAAAAAAATTAGTAGAACGAAGAATTAGCTCCCCTCAAAATAGTTTCGTGAGCGGGTTCAGTAGAGCTGCTCCGTTCTTCATCTAGGATATCTAATTGGAACCAATGAGCCTTGCATTAGAGCCACGCGGATCTACACATTTCAGTCTGCATAATGAAGACATCTGGTCTTAATTTACCACTGGGCCATACTCATCACGCTAGTTTTTTCACTTGATACACACCATATATCGCCGAACCAGCAACGGCGCCACGCATTTGTATCGCAGAGCAATCAGACACTAGCTGAACGTTAGATCTCACTAAGGTATTTGAAGACATGCAAGGACTAAACGAATGACTAGATGAAGACGACATTATCTGCTCCTGCAGATGGCATTAACAACCATACAGTTTATTTATATGCCACTACATGCCAATTTACATGTGTTATGGTACATCGAAACCCAAAACAGAAATAGACTGTTACGCATTTGAAATGAAGGCCTCAGTTATGGATACAAATAGAATACTTTTTTAAATTGCGATAGTGATGTTTCTTATCGAGTTTTGTTCTGAAGGATGCACTGCTCATCTGACGAGGTAAACATTGAAGTAAACATTTTTGAATCGACGAAACCACTTAATCGTATAAGCATTACATAGCGGAACCAATGCACTGTGCGGAATGCAGTGTTCAGTTTAGCTTAAAAATAAATATGTTAAAGTCATGTCTGGTTATTCATGAATTTACATAATTTTGGAGAATGTTGAAGGTTTAGATATAGGTAGGTAAACCTTCCCGTCATAGTTTTTCACACAAAAAAAAAATAAAAAAAAATAATCTGTATTCACTACCTTTCACATCGCATGTCCAACCATCACACTGACCAATTCAAATATGCGACGGTAATTGTCATCCTAATAAGAATACAAAATCTATGGACTCTTACTTATTTCCTGTTGATTGAGTACATAGAGATAATGTTTTCATGACTTGACTTTCGAAATACGCAAACATTAACATCAAAATTACAACAATATTTTTTTGTTGGTTGTTCACATCTGTGTGTACACCGTAAGTTGACCTATCCATGAATGTAAACAAACACGCGTCCACTAATCAGTCATTTAATCCAGATATAAAAAAATAATATAAGTAATTGCGAAGTTGAATTTATATGGCCTGTTTATTGATATTCTTATGTCGTTCAAAGCGAAGGGTACGGTTACAACTAATGATGACTTCTTTACAAGAAGAGTGCGTTCAATCATTTACAGTTAAGGTTACAATAACCAACGTTTTAGTTGATGATGTTGTTATCCCCATGCATATACGTACGTTTTTTGAGTTCCATTTTACAGCATGCATGGAAGGTTACAGAGATCATTGTACTCCGCATAGAATTTTGGACATCAGAACCGAGGCGAATTTTTACAAGACTGCCTCAATGGTCTTCACTCTCACGAGTGCTATTCAACAGCGACCCAATACAAGTGGCCAATATTAAAATCACAGGGGAAGTGCAAACTTAAATATTTGCAGATGGCATCTTGACGTACATGACTGGCTCGGATAGACAAGAATTGATAAAATACATTCAGGAAACCTTTCAGGCAATCTCACAGTGGTGTGGAGACTTCAGCTCCCAGATCAAACCAAACAAGACCTGCATGATATGGTGCTATTTGAACAACTCTATAGTAAAGGATGAACTTCCGGGCATCACATTTGAGGAATGCACCATTGACAGGTGCGACAGATTGAAATAATTCTGAGTGACATTTGATCGCAGTCTCTCATATAAGTACCATGTTGACCAGGCCGTACAAAGATGTAAGCGAGGACTAGGAGCACTCAAGACTGTGGCTGCTGTGAACTTGGAACAGGGCCTCCTGTTTCGTCAGGTTGTGCTGTTTGTTATTGACTGGGCATCCTAATACAATCGAAAGCACAGTGAAAGGTTGGAACGCATTCAGAATGAAGGTATACGACTGGTTCTGGGTTTCACTAGAGAAGTCATCAACATCATGAACATGCAAACCTTTTATCTCAAAGTGAACTACAAGTCATCAACATCACGAACAAGCAAAGCATTTATCTTCTTGTCGAGTACAAGTAGTCAACATAGTCAACAAGCAAACAATTTTAGTCCCATGTCGAATACACGTAGTCAACATCAGGAGCAAGCAAACCTTTTTAGTTCCATCTCGAGCACAATTAGTCAACATCATTAAGATGCAAACCTTTTTAGTTCCATGTCGAGTACGCGTAGTCAACATCAGGAGCAAGCAAACCTTTTTAGTTTCATCTCGAGTACAAGTCATGAACGTCATAAACAAGCAAACCTTTTATCTCTATGTCGAGTACAAGTCATAAACGTCATGATCAAGCAAACCTTTTATCTCCATGTCGAGTACAAGTAATCAACTTAATTTACAAGCAAACCTTTTATCTGCATGTCGAGTACAAATCATTAACTTCATGTAAAAGTAAACATTTTATCTCCGTGTCGAGTACAAGTCATCAACTTCATGATCAAGCAAACCTTTTATCTCCATGTGTACAAGACGTCCTGAAATACACACAAAAATCCTCTAATCCTGAGGTTCCGTTTCTATCCTAACTTTCCTTGTCTTGAGCTCTCTTCTCTGCGTGTGGTTTAGTCTGCCTCTACTTTTCTTACACGAACATTGCAGGAGTCAAATTGTGTTTCCTGGCAGAAAAAGATAAGTCAGTATTGAAGAATACTTACTGATTACTCTGTATCACACCATCATAAGAGATGGGTTTCTACCTTAGTCCACTGCACTTAAATTGATTTGGTTTCTGAGTCATGGAATGTCTAAAATAATGGGCGGAGAACAAGAAAATGAGAAGATATTTGACAGTTAAAAATCATAGTATTGAAAGTTTTATTTGACAGTTAAAAATCATAGTATTGAAAGCGGTCAATAACAAAATTTATCAACGTCATTTGTAATAGGAAGCTGAGACGACCCATATCAGCAAATTAGAGCTGTCAGGCAATAGGACGGATGTAACAACTTCTATTCTGAATTATTAATTTTGCAGCCGATGCGTTCATGACAATATTTTTGTTAATTCCATCTGGTTCACGATGATTGCGACTTGTTTGATCATTGGGCTCAGACATCCAGTCTGTCATTGTGCATTAGTGAAAGCTATTCTTAACTGGACAAAAAAGGGATTTAATAAATATGTGGACAGACAAAGCATTTTCTTTTAGATGCGTTTTCTGTTGCTTGTCGGTGAAGGCCTTCTTTGTCATCTTTATTCGTCGTTCGCTCTGAAATAATGACATCTATTCCAATCATAAATCTGGGGGTCTGTCTATCTGCGATTCCTCTCGTTGCCATGTATTCTATAGTTCGAATAGACGCAGTTATTTCTGTAATAACATAATCGATCTGATCACGTGGTTCCCGTCAACATACAGTTTATGTGTTGGAGAATATGCTTCTATTGGTTTGGCATTCTTCATCGTCTTTATTTTTTTCTGTTTTATTCTTTACTTTTTATAATTGTCTTTTTTTTGTCGTCTACCTCTTCTTCTTGTACTGTCTTTTTGTTGCTATAATCGCTAACCATAATCATTCGACCTCAAAAACTCCTAATTTTCCACTGAACACTGCGGCGTTTATTCCTTCTATTGAAGTCCACCAAGATAATTTCTTTGGCGGGGAATAAAGGTCGTGCACTACTGCAGTCTCAACGCACTGTATAAAATAGGTTATAATATTTTTTTCTACATATGACAGGAAAAAAAAGTACCTTACTTTAATTTTGAACGTCCGTACTTGTGGTCAAAGACCCGACATTCAATTCACTTGGCCAGTACCTCCTAATCACCAGTCCCACACATCTGTCTGATTGAGTGCAGGATGACAGAGTTACTATACTAACAACAGAGCTACTTTACTTATTACAGAGATACGGTACTTATTACAGAGAGACGGTACGTATTACAGAGTTACGGTACTTATTACAGAGAGACGGTACTTATGAGAGAGTTACGGTACTTATTACAGAGAGACGGTACTTATTACAGAAAGACGGTACTTATTAGAGAGAGACGGTACTTATTTCGTTAAATTGAACGCATTGTTTGTTCCTTTATCAGCAGGCTGAATGTTTTTGTTAGCCTGTCTGCTCATTTCTCTTTGTTAAACCTGTCTGCTCATTTTTCTTTGTTAAACCTGTCTGCTCATTTCTCTTTGTTAAACCTGTCTGCTCATTTCTCTTTGTTAAACCTGTCTGCTCATTTCTCTTTGTTAAACCTGTCTGCTCATTTCTAGTTGTTACACCTGTCTGCTCATTTCTCTTTGTCAAACCTGTCCGCTCATTTCTCTTTGTTAAACCTGTCTGGTCATTTCGCTTTGTTAAAACTATCTGCTCATTTCTCTTTGTTAAACCTGTCTGGTCGTTTCTAGTTGTTAAACCTGTCTACTCGTTTCTAGTTGTTAAACCTGTCTGTTCATTTCTCTTTGTTAAACCTGTCTGCTCATTTCTAATTGTTAAACCTGTCTGCTCCTTTCTCTTTGTTAGACCTGTACGCTCGTTTCTCTTTCTTAGACATGTACGCTCATTTCTCTCTATTAAACCTGTCTACTAATTTCTCTCTGTGAAACCTGTCTGCTCGTTTCTCTCTGTTAAACCTGTCTGCTCATTTCTCTCTGCTGAACCTGTCTACTCATTTCTCTCTGTTAAATCTGTCTGTTCATTTCTATTTCACCGTTTTACCTCACCGCCAGCTACTTGAAAATACTACGCAAGGCGCATTGTTGATTTTTCAAAATAAACACTTAGTTTCTCCAGAACGTGGTACCTTGCACCAGACCATCCTGAATGTCCCTAGCACGTTTCTGCCAGTTTACAGTCTGACTATTGTTTGCTCACTCTTAAACCCCGGCTGATGAGAAAGAAAAAAAAAGAAAAAAAAAGACAAAAAAAATGATTGAAGATTACAAGTTTTTTTTTGTACCACTTAATTTTTTGTCAAGTGTTAATTCCACCAAGCATACGAACATAAATACGTTGACAGGCATCACATATCCAAGACGTACTAAAATAAAAACGAATAATTAATAGGACAAAAACAAAAACTATACAAATGCGAACTAGAAAAAAAAACTACATAAAAATCAATAATATTCAAGAACTGATCTTAGAGTGACCCGGAAGCAAAACAGCATGTGACAGGAAAGCTGACATTTACAATAATTGCAATAGGATTTGGCTCTAATTAGTGAGAAAATACCATCTTGATCACGAACAGGGTTATAAATAGAAGACAGCCGACTGCGCATGTCTTGTAGGCGTGAACTTATCAACGAGTACTCAGTTCTAAGGGCTGTGATGGACGAACTTACTATGTCTCTATGGCCCCGAAACCTTTGCAAACGGTAGCATAGCTGCCAGAAGGACCTTCTAAGACGGAAAGGTTGAAAAGTAAGAGCATGTCTGACACCATGCAGGTAGGATGAGGACAGCGTATGACTATAGAAGGCAATCCTGACAAAAATTACATGGCCAATACGGAGGGGTATAGCTGATGCTTAAAGAAACAGTGACAAAGGATGTCGTGTGCTGTTATTGTATTTCTTCCTGTTCTTCTGATCATAAGTAAAGGGAGTTATTCACCGCATTATTGATGCATCGTGTATGGGATATTGCTACTTGAGTTTTCTATAAAAAACCAAGAATTCCTCTTTTTAGTCGATTGACATTTGTCCCATATGAAAACAGATTTGATCATTCCTATTCATCTCTTAATTTTTATTCTTAAATTCCATTCTCAATGATGTTATTTCTGGAAACAGATGGACCTTGCACTCCCCGAACTGGAAACCAAAGCGGAAATCGATTATGTGCTAAGAGACGACATCAAGTTTGATACAAATGTGGAGGTGCTGCATCGACTAAATATAAATAGCGACCACAGATCCATTAGGGCAACCTTAAAAATTGACTGATTACCTCACACAAGACGTTTCCAGATTCCAACAATGATGGATGCTTCTGGGTTGTCGGAGAATATTCGACAAGAGGATTGGAGGTGAACGGAATCGTCTACCTGTCATCTGAAACAGCTGACCAAAAAGCTGAAACAGTGCATCACTGCAGCGAAAGTACATTACACAGCTAATGGAAGTCGGATCACCAAGGATACTCAAAAATACAAGGAGAAGGCGGAAACAAAATGACATGCACAACTCGAGTTATGCGAGCAGAGCAAGCTGATCAGAAGCAGACTAAAAGAAGACTATGAAAAGCTTAGTCTGAACAAGCTGATCAAAAGCAAACTAAAAGAAGACTATGAAAAGCTTAGTCTGAACAAGTTGATCAGAAGCAAACTAAAAGAAGACTATGAAAAGCTTAGTCTGAACACGTTGATCAGAAGCAGACTAAAAGAAGACTATGGACAGCATAGTCTGAACAAGCTGATCAGAAGCAAACTAAAAGAAGACTATGAAAAGCTTAGTCTGAACAAGTTGATCAGAAGCAGACTAAAAGAAGACTATGAAAAGCTTAGTCTGAACAAGTTGATCAGAAGCAGACTAAAAGAAGACTATGAAAAGCTTAGTCTGACCAAGTTGATCAGAAGCAGACTAAAAGAAGACTATGAAAAGCTTAGTCTGAACAGGTTGATCAGAAGCAGACTAAAAGAAGACTATGGGCAGCATAGTCTGAACAAGCTGATCAGAAGCAAACTAAAAGAAGACTATGAAAAGCTTAGTCTGAACAAGTTGATCAGAAGCAGACTAAAAGAAGACTATGAAAAGCTTAGTCTGAACAAGTTGATCAGAAGCAAACTAAAAGAAGACTATGGGCAGCATAGTCTGAACAAGCTGATCAGAAGCAAACTAAAAGAAGACTATGAAAAGCTTAGTCTGAACAAGTTGATCCGAAGCAGACTAAAAGAAGACTATGAAAAGCTTAGTCTGAACAAGTTGATCAGAAGCAAACTAAAAGAAGACTATGAAAAGCTTAGTCTGAACAAGTTGATCAGAAGCAAACTAAAAGAAGACTATGAACAGTAAAGCCTGAACAAGTTGATCAGAACAGCTGGGACAAGAGGCAGCATAATCAAATGACGAAAAAGTCACATTGAATCAAAGAATATTATGACTGCCCTAAAAAAATGCAAACGATGTCAGCGTATATACATACAGAATGGCAGAAGTACTACAACGACCTCTTTGAATCAAATGCGATTGTCACCGTATTGTTACACAGCATGGAATCTGTGACAGTACCAAAGATCGGAGAAGCTCCTGTCATGTTCTTGCATTTGATCATTTATTATCTGTAGTGTACATTTCTTGTCTACTTTATAATAGTTTCTGTTTCTCAGTGTTAAAGTCTAATTCTGAAATCTGAAATTATTTACTGACATTTACATGTTATCATTCGTGCCATTTCCTCAGTCTGTTTACAAATTTAGTCTGTGTCCATTTTAAAACGAGAGAAGGATAGCATACATCCGTGTATTACTCCTCTTCTTACATCTATAACAGATTTTATAGTTGCAGTCTGCTCACAGGATCCGATATTGAGTATTCTTGTCTTTTCCATTCATATCTAAGTCTAGGGCGTAGCCTAGTGGTTAAGTGGCACGGCTCACAATCCGAAGGTGCTGGGTTCGATCCCCATCACAGCACCGGTCATTACCCCGAGGAAGCAAACCCTTAGAAAATGCAGGAGGAAGCAGACCCTTACATTAAATGCATCCTGAAGTCGGATGCACTGGGCCGACAGGCGCAAAATAAAAACCGCAGTGCAATGCACACTGCCTTGGGGATTAGAGAAATAAGGCGAACGCAAAAAAAAAAAAAAAAAAAAAAACAACAACAAATCTAAGTTTTCCAGACATGTAACTAGTTTCTCATGCTAGACTCGGTCAAAAACATTGTTGTCTATAAAGTAACAATAAGCGTTTGTTTATACTGCTATTTATTTCTCTGCTTTTGTTCTTATAGCAAAAATGCTTCTCCAGTCCCGCTTTCTATATAGATGCTTCGTTGTCTGCTCTATGCTTAATTCTCTACTGTATAATTGTGAGCAGTACCTTAATTGCGTAGCTCATGAGGTTGGTGGTTCTACAAGACAAATCCTTACTATGCGTTTATTGAATTCTTTTAGGTATAGAGTTTTATTTGCTGATTGCATGCTTATTTAAAGAAAAGCATTTCACTTAGCGTTTACTTACAGGCGCATTTTACTACCTCCTCTTCTGTGGTCGCTGTTTGAGGCTACATATGCCAAGGTAGGTTAACTCTTGACGAAGTTTCTTTAGTATCGGGTTACAGTGGCTCTTCTTTTATCCCGAAGCGTACTTGAGAAGGCGGACTGGGGTCCTACTAGCTGTGGTACAATACAACAACACACCAGTGCATGAGCTGTAGTGGCCAGCGATCCAAAGCTGACTGCTATCGTCAGGGCCAGCGATCCAAAGCTGACTGCTATCGTCAGGGCCAGCGATTCAAAGCTGACTGCTATCATCAGAACCAGCGATCCAAAGCTGACTGATATCGTCAGGGCCAGCGATCCAAAGCTGACTGCTATTATCAGGGACACAACCCCATAGCTGCCAAGACGCTTCTCCACATCTACGCGCTGATCCTGGATAACACACTGCTTCAGGGCAGACTGGCTAAGAAAAAGAGATAAAAGAGGGAAGGCTTTCTCGATATAAAAAAATGCCATAAAGAAGTAAGATGTGTTGGACCGAAAGGTGCAAATATCATAGTGAAGCTGTAAACTACGACACAACGTTTTCCGTTTTCCGGACAGCACCCTGGTGCTTACAAAGCATTTTTCAAGTCTTGGTAGACAAAGTTTGAGAACAATCACCGAAGAAGAAAAAGTACAATACGACACTCCTCAGTAACTACACCAGTATATAGATTGCAGTGTCGATCCCCACATCGTTGACCAGGATGATGTAACGCAGTCTATTTAGAAGCAAGAACGCGAGGCTAGGTCTTGATCAATATGTTTCGCTTAACTGATTGCTATTTGTTCCTCCAGTTGGAGTATAGGATCGCAACTACAGTTGGCCTCCTTTAGAAAGCCAGCGCCAGAGCATTATGCGTGCTTTATAAGTGATGGTTTCTGAAGCGCTTTGTTTTAAACGATGAGCTAAATACCATTCATAACTCTCTTCAGCCGCCTTTTAGACATACAAGAAAGTGCAGTGGCCCTATTCTTTCCTCCCCAACAAATGGCATCATGATTCACCGATTGAAAAGTTCGATCTACCTGCAATAAATGCAAGGAACTATCGACGAACCCATACACAAGAGTTAGATTTCACACACGAGCCGTTTAAGGATGTAATTACATGGTAGTACACAATTAGATGGCTAGAAGGCGGAGAGCACTCGAAATGTTGTGTGCCTTTATTTAGAAAATGGGTTTTGTCTGGTGTCCAGAGGCCCGGGTGGATTCTGTGTAGAATTTAGGAAGCTTGTAGACGTAGGACCAGAAAATAACATTCACATTACAAACGTAACTGAATATGCAGTGCAGCGGACTCTACAGAGAAATATTGAAATGGGGAGACACGCTGGAGTCTCATTGGCAGAGTTTAAGATGACAGCCAACAATTAGGTACACGTTGAGAGAATAGGTCCGGCTGTGTGATCATGTATTAACGACCAGAGTAGGTCCGGCTGTGTGATCCTGTATTAACGACCAGTCACAATGTAAGAAAAGGGACATATACACCCAGCAGGTAGAAGACAAAGAGTGAATCAGTTTTAAATTCAGATATTTCTGGCTGGTAAAGTCGTTTTTTACAACATCAAGTAGTTCTTTTCTCGCTATCTTCTCTGGCTTCAATTACCCTAGATTATTCCCATTGTAAGAACCGTGACTATTTTCATTGTCAGTATCTTGACATTTCCTTTTCTCAGAACCGTGACTATTTTCATTGTCAGTATCTTGACATTTCCTTTTCTCAGAACCATGACTATTTCCATTGTCAGTATCTCGAGATTCCCTTTTCTCAGAACCATGACTATTTCCATTGTCAGTATCTCGAGATTCCCTTTTCTCAGAACCGAGACTATTTCCATTGTCAGTATCTCGACATTTCCTTTTCTCAGAACCGTGACTATTTCCTTTGTCAGTATCTCGAGATTCCCTTTTCTCAGAACCGTGACCATTTCCACTGTCAGAAATAACCTTGACTATTTCCACTGTCAGTACCTTGACTTGTCCCGAGACACAATCTTTACTACAGGATGTCCCACTCGCTGTCGGCCACTGATTTTCCCTTATAACTTTAAATCAATTAAGGTAATTCAAAAACAGTTGAGATGGACATACTGTGAGCTGTTAGACGAGAAGTTTTGGGTTCGCTATTTTCGGCAGAATGGAGCCACATGTCAACTTGACTGAAAGTGCTTTCTTCTTAGACGACCGTGTCCTTTCTAAAGAATATTTCTATAGCAGATATATAAAGTACTCGCCTTTAAGAAACAAACGAAGGTGCGAAACGGTTGGTGGTTCGAATCCTTCATTTGCCATCGCCCCTGGTTTCAAGGAAGGTGTGATTAACGTTTATTTCTAGGGGAGACAAATGTAAAACTCGGAGTTCCAGTCTAAGAAACATTCACATCACACATTAATCACATTTTCCTTGAGATCAATCGGGCATATATGCCGTTTACGAGAAAGCCAATGCCTTTCGATCATTTTCTGTACAGTACCAGTGCAAACATACATCTTTTGCCAAACCCTCCGCCACCTTACAGTCGTCGACGGCCCTGTAGACGTGTTATACCATAAGGCCATCAACACGTCCTTCTCAGCATCCATTTGTTGTCAAGTGCGTACGACGTGATCAGCCCAGCGGTATTTGCATCGATAATGCGACTCTACGACATCCGGAAATAGAATTTAATATCGAATTTTCTAATTTCGGATCTGATCCCTTATCGATGTATTTTGTACACACCATTCCATAGATGTTTGAGTAACTCGAATTTTGTGAACATTTACTTTGTACAATTGTCCCACTTCACATCCGACAATCATTGCTCTAATAACGACATAATTAAAGGCATGTGCTCTTGTACATGGTGTCGCTCATCTGTGGTAAGAATGGCTTTTTGAAATTGTAAATACAAATGGCGAGAGGCTCAAATATTTCCTATTTGAAGACGACATTAAGCTTATTACAATGACGATGCCCAACAATCCTTGAACGACCTTAGTGAGACGAGTACTACTGCTAGTCTTAAGATTAATACTAATAAAACAAATTGCATGAGGAATTTCATTGCCTAAAGTAGGTAATCAAGCAGGGAAATAAACCCATTCACTTTGTCGTTGTCAGCTCCTTCGTCTATCTGGCCGGAGAAACAAATGTCACCCACAAAATGTTCAGCGAAATATCGTCGGAGAGCAGCGGTTTTATATCGCGTCGTGATCAGGCACAATATACTGATCAAGACCACTATCTCTTTACTGTGTAGCGTTCTCTGGGACAAGCGATTTTTCAATGCAGTATGGCTGTTGAGTTATGGATCGACGTGATCCTCATAGTAGTGAGCGCCATACAGATTAAGCATAGCACAACCGCGTGAAGGACCTCGGTCAATCTTTATCATCAGGCTCGGGATGTGAGGAAAGCTACTACAACATGTCACTTAGCACCCTTTACAGTGTGCACAAAACAAAACAAAACTTACACATTATGGGCATTAAACAACAACAACAACAACTACATAAAGAACTCTTGTCAGAAAAGAATCCAAAAGAGCAGCGATCCAGGCATACAATTGTAAAGGAAACAAAATTCCTACCTAATAGTGGCGCGTATGAAAGCCAAAACAAAATTCCTACCTAATAGTGGCGCGTATGAAAGCCAAAACAAAATTCCTACCTAATAGTGGCGCGTATGAAAGCCAAAACAAAATTCCTACCTAATAGTGGCGCGTATGAAAGCCAAAACAAAATTCCTACCTAATTGTGGCGCGTATGCAGGCCAAAACAAAAAGGAAGCAACGCCTCTGTCGTGCAGGGCAGTAACACCTCTATCATACAGAGGCACAACATACCAATCATATGTTTCTGCACACTTGATATGAAGTCTAAATGAAGGCCTATATACCCGGGTTGGCGTAGAAGAGGAGCGACTAAGTGCTTTCTGGCGTCTTGTTTCAATTTTCCTATCAAGCCGTCAATCTATCTTCCGTAAATATTATCTTGGCGCTCCATATACATTGTTTTCTTCATTTTGTGAGTTCTCGTTATCATGTCTGTTATCAGTTTGTTTTGTTAATCGACACGATTATGACTAATTCAACAACTGTACATCGAAATAATAGTGATCGAAAATTGGGTTAATTTCAGTAAGCAGTAAACGAATAACAAATCCATGTACCTGCAGTTACTACAATCGACTATCGACAAATCATGACACGAAGATTCCTTTACAAATACTGGAGACATTTATAGATGGCATAACATCTTAGTGCAAATTGTATTGATAAATAGGGGAAGGCAATCGCAAGTTTGCGTGTCTATTGTCGTGTCTTTACGTAGAGTATGGGTTCTTAACTTAGCGTCCAAGAACCTGTAACAGTTCCTCGTAGCTTGCAAGTGGGCTTTTTAATGTAACAATATAACTAGGTACGCTTTCATGTGAACCCACACGCGGATAGTGGGACGAGAAGGTCAGAGAGAAAAGAAAGTTGCAGATGGAATCCTGTTGATCTAACTTAAACTGACATGCATAAGTTAAGTGTAGGTTGAGAGCACATGGGCCGCTACCAGATCATGTATGATCTATAGGCTACAACAAAAGGACGGAACATCTATCCATTCCATCGTAGAAATGGGAGAAGGGACTACGTTGGAATAGGGCATCTCTACATCTCATAGTAGACGAGAGAGGAAGGACTACATTGGGACAGCCCATCTTTACATCTCATAGTAGACGAGGGAGGAGGGACTACATTGGGACAGACCATCTTTACATCTCATAGTAGACGAGGGAGGAGAGACTACATTGGGACATACCATCTTTACATCCCGTGGTAGAAGAGGAGCGACATATACTCTTTGTTCAGATCAAGGGCCTCAAACTCGTGACCATATGTCGTTTTCTTCAGCTGCGATTGATTGGGGTGTTATTGTGTGATTAGAGTAGAGGAGACTAACTTCTGATCACGCAAAACATTCTGATCGGACATGTTAGTCAGCGTCAGGTAAAATGTACTGATCGAACATGTTAGTCAGCGTCAGGTAAAATCTACTGACCAAGAAACCCACCACATTTCCACGCAGGTCTTCCTGCAAACGGGATGTTTCTATGGCAGCCTGGATAGCAAGATGGGGAATCGACGTGATCTCCGTAGTAGTGAGTGGCACGCAGATTAAGACAAGTCTGGCATAACTGCTTGGAGGACAGAGGCCCACCTTCACCAGCACTTTCGAAATGCGAAGAAAACTACTGCAACCTGCCCCTTACCACAATTTTCAAGGTGCATAAAAGAATACTATTACTTATTGTAGGCATTAAAAAACAACAACATTGTACGATTAGGGATAAACATGATTTGGACAAGAACGTGTGACATTATGTAACACATAAGAGGAAATATACATTTAAATATCTAGTACACGAAAAGCAATTCGACCAACTGCAGATAATATAAATATGACCTGTGTATTCTGTTACAAATAATGAATATGTTTAAAGATTTCATGACATTCTACTACACATTCGATTGCTAAATGGCGAAGGGTAACCGCAAGTTTATGTATCTGCTGCAGTATCTATTCTTAGATAATTGTTTCTGAATTTGAGATTCAAGAATCGAATACCAGAATATTTGATTTATTCACGTGTTACCCGTTTCCACAGCGATTGTACATTGTGATTCAAGATTTTTCCGTCTTCGGCGTATAATGCTATTTTGTTTTTTTATAATTTCAGCTGTTATTTTGTGTTCGTTACATTGTCTTCTACATTCATGTTGTGATGGACTGAATTAACTTAGAAAACAAATGCGGATGTATTACTAGATATGGTTATTTAACGATATTTTTTATTCTTGTCCCTTTTTGGCTCCAGTTGAAGTAGAGGACCATCACTTCAGTTGGCCTCCTGTAGAAAGCACGTGCAAAAACAATATGCGTGTTTTTGCTGATGGTTTCTGCATAGATTTGTTGTTCATAATCAGGTCGCTAACCCAAGGTACAGCTAACTTTACTCGACTTTTATGACGTGCATGGAGGCACAATTGTCTTATTTTGCCTCGAGATTCACAAGTGGAATTCAAGGATCACTGCTAATTAAAATAAAAGATACAGATCGCCAATGTTAATTGGATTCCTGCTTAAAGGGGGTTGAGAAACCTTGCCACAACTAGGACAGATCGAGGTAGGCAGAAGGACACAAGTGGATGATGTTACAATAAGTAATGGGTAAACACAAAACATTGAAAGTGCTGCAATGCTCATAGAATAAACGGTTGCAGAGAGAATTAATCGTCATGAATCATTCGGTTGTTGATGGCATTGATTTTCTGTTTCCGTCTTAATTAAAATGGGGATGTCTTCACAAATGCAGGTTGTGATACTGTTTTATGTTGTAAGCTCAGTCATCCAAGAAAAGAAAGTCAAACATTTCTAACACGCGAGTAAACTTCGAGTATTGACAAATACACCTGGCGCAAAAATAGTCTGCGAAGCATGTTCACAGATAAAGTAAGAATTCCCAGGGCGATAGAAGTTATAAATCAAAAACCATTTGCAATGACATACACATCACCAGTGTTATCACTTCCATTATCTCCAGCTTCTCCAAGCGGGAGTGGGGTATCGGGGAGGGGGTGGGGGGGGGGGGTAGTGGGAAGATAGAGAACGTGAGGTGATGGGGGAGGAAAGTTTCAAATTTGTTGTTTGTTGGATATCACTTGCAAGTACAGTAACAAATTACAAAAGACGAGAGAGCAGGTAACTTAACAACGGTGGGAGAAACAATAGAACAGAAAGAACAAGCAATCTCCTTCCAGAAAAAAAGTAGGCCAGTATCCAAGTCACAAGGAAAGTTGACAAAATGAGAGACAACTATATCAACCATGATTAAGCGCAGCAGATGACCCTGTCCCTTACGAGAACTGGACATAACAGATTGAATAGCACCTTTACACAGATTTAAATTGGCGCCGGTTCGATCCCCGTCACAGAACCGGCCGTTACCCCGGGGAAGCAACCCTTAGAAAATGCAGGAGGAAGCAGACCCTTACATAAAATGCATGCTGAAGTCGGATGCACTGGGCCTACAGACGCAAAATAAAAACCACAGTGCAACGCACACCGCCTTGGAGAATAGTGAAATAAGGCGAACGCAAAAAAAAATAAATAAATAAATAAATTGGCGCCATCAGCCACGTGTACGTGTGAATACCTGTCACAGATAGCGACACAACTTACAAGACTGCTACACGCTTACATAACTGCGAACTTGGGACAAGCCCCTGTAGACGAAACTCCAGACTAGGCTACTCTGGATCCTTGAAGAACTCTCCATCACGACAAACTTTATCCAGAAAACTGGTTTTCATGTGTAGACATAATGGAACAATAGCGAACGAAAAAATAAATAAAACTACTGCTCAAGTTGCACACTCACCCTGGGTAATAATAAAAACAGATGGAATTGAATGATTCCATTGCACGTTTTTCTATTCAATAGTTAATGGGCTAAGACATGCAAACATTCCAATGTTAGCAACAAGACGCAACTAACAACAGTGAATGCACACCATCTCTGTGTTATATTCTGTCTTATATGTATCAGACATGGGTGGGTACCAACCGAAGCACAATAGCGAAAGATGACAAGATTTTAAATACGATGCTTACAAAAATCGTTCAGGATCACAAGAAGAGAATCACAAGAGAAGAAATGTGACAGAAAATTGGATTAATGTGATGCAAGCAACGTAGAAACAGAAGAAGAAATCATTGGTTTTGTCATATGGCAAGAATGTCGCTCTACCAACCTGATGCCAAGCAAATACCACTAGGCATCAACGAGTCAGAGGAAAGCCAAGAAATAGATGTTGAGAATGAAAGGCTATAGAAAGCACGGACTGTAGAATAACATACACACTGATGGTACACGACAGGAGGAGATTTCACCTCCTACTTCGATTAACGGCATCAAATAACGTTTCTTTGGGCGCCCTCTCTCACGCCATCCCTCTCTCAGCTCGCCGTAGAGAAGCTTCTTTGGGAGCCGCTCGTCTGACATACGGACGAAGTGTCCGACCCATTCTAGTAGTGCTTTTTTTTAGCAGTGCATGGATGCTGGGCATGTTAGCCCTCGAGAGAGAACCTCGATGTCAGTGACACGATCTTGCCATTGGATGTGGAATATTCGCTTCAGGCAACCTGCGTGGAAGTGGCTTAACCTCCTTGCATTTCCAGAGTATACAGTCCAGCTTTCGCAAGCGTATAGTAGGGTTGGAATGATGGTTGCACGGTAGACTTTGAGTTTGGTCTTGACGCTGATGCCACGGCGTGACCAGACCATCGAGCGTATTCTACCAAAGGCTGTGCTGGCCTTTGCTATTCTGCTTGCCACCTCATCGTCTAGGCTGACAGATCTAGACAGCGTGCTGCCCAGATATGTGAATGTGTCTACAACATTCAGCGTCTACCCGCTGACTGTAGTCTCTGGTTTTGTGTACGGCATGCCTGGTGCTGATTGGTACATGACCTATGTTATTTTGGCATTTATGGTCAGGCCAAAATTTTTGCATGCGGTAGAGAACCGGTCCATTCCAACCTGTAGGTTCAGTTCTGAGTTGCTCATTAGAGCGCAGTCGTCAGCAAATACACGTTCCCTGATTATGTCGCCAGCTACTTTGGTTTTGGCCTTCATTCTTCTGGGATTGAGTAACTTGCCATCTGTGCGGTACTTTATGGGTATTCCAAGCTCCAGTGATCTGAAGGCGTCTGTGTATCGTGGCCGCGAACATTATGCTGAACAAAGTCGGGCCAAGTACACATCCTTGTTTTACTCCGTTTGATACTAGAAACGTTTTAGAGATTGTTCCGCTGTCCAGTACACGAGCACACATGCCTTCGTGTAGCTGTTTCACCATGGTTATGAACTTGTTGGGGCAGCCAAACTTGGACATTATCACTCACAGACTACTACTACTACTATTACTACTACCACTACTGCTACTACTACTACCTCTACTATCATTACTACTGCTACTAACACTACCAATACTACTACTACTACTACTTCTACTACTAACACAAGTACTACTACTTTAACTACACTTATTACTACAGATACTGCTACTATTACTACGACTATTACAATTATTAATATTACTAATATTATTATTTACTAATACTACTATCACTACTACTACTACTATTTCTACTACCACTACTACTACTACTACTACTACTACTACTACTACTACATTTACTACTACCACTACTACTACTAATACTTGTACTATTACTACTGCAACTGCGTCCACGACTACTTCTACTACTACTACAACTACTACCACAAACACTACTACTACTGCTACTACTACTGCTACTACTACTACTACTACTACTACTGCTACTTCTACTGCTACTACTACTACTACTACTACTACTACTACTACTGCTACGATTACCGCTGCTCACATATGTACTACTACAAATACCAGTTCTATTACTACTGCTACTACTACTGTAATAGAGCTAGGGTTCCTGGACACCTTGGAACAATTTACCTATACGTGTGATCGAGTTCTCATCTATTTTACTTTACACACAATAACGACATAAGAACACTGTAACTTCATTCTATACAAAACAGAAGATCATTCATTTATTGCAAGTCTATGATTTACAATTTGATCAAAACTAACTAATTATAACTAAATTTTTCTATTTCAGTGGATGTTATCATGAGCTTGAATGGAATCACTGGAACTTTAACCCAGTTCTGTAGTTTAACAAATGTCACGAATAGTTTCTCAGCCAATTTTGACTTCGAGAAAAAGTCTTCAACCCTAACGCCTCTGCTCCACAGGGATCTTTTACACTACTACTACTACTACTACTGCTACTACTACTACTACTACTACTACTACTAATACTACGACTACTATTAATAGTAACAATACTACTAATAACTAATATAATAGTTACATTAATTATGACAATAATAATAATGCTAACACTATTAATAAATAATACTGTAATAACAATAATAACGCTTTCTGTCATTTAACTTTTTTGTGAAAACCGGAATAAAACAACTTTCCTCTGCCGGGCTAAGTACAGTATTTTAAATTGATGTTTCACGACGTAGGAAGTCTTAGACGTTTTCATGTCTGGCACATGTTATTAAGGTCTGTCGACATCCCAATTTGTAGATAGAGGAGAAGGTCAAGGCGATTTCAAAGTTCGATTTTTGATAATAAGATTATATATTAAAAGACACGATTATATTCCCTTTGATTGTCAACGTCAATGTATATGGCTTGTTTGCAGTTTTTTCTTCTTTTTTTGCGTTCTCCTTATTTCTGTAATCCACAAGGCAGTGTACGTTGCACTGTGGGTTCTTATTTTGCGCATGTCGGCCCAGTGCATCCGACCAGCAATAATTTTATATGGGTCTGTTTCCTCCTGCATTTTTCAAGGGTTTGCTTCCCCGGAGTAACGGCCGGTGGTTTGATTGGGTTCGAGCCCAGAACCTTCGTCTTATGAGTCGAGTCACTTAACCATTAGCTCAAGCCGTCCGTTTGCAGTTATTATTGTTCCTTTCTTATTGTTCTGTTGTTGTTGTTGTTCTTATTGTTCTTTTTATGTTTACGTATGGTTCTACGTATGGTTCTGCGTATGGTTCTACGTATGGTTCTTCTAATTGTTTGTCTTATTGTTGCTCTGGTTGTTCTTAAAGTTTTTTAAATTTGTCTTCCTACTTTTTTTGTTGATCGGCGTTTTGGTTCTCATTTGCTCCTCTTCTTGTTGTTCTTCGTGCTGGTTTTTTGTTGTTCTTACTGTTATTCTTATTCTTGTTTTTCTGGTTCTTCTTTTTGTTGTTCTTCTCGTTCTTCTTCTGGTTCTCCTTCTTTTTCGGTTGATCTTCATCGTTTCTATGTCTGCTTCTTAATCGTTATCTCCGTACTATTCATTTTCTTCGCATTTGTATTTTACCGTTTCTTGTCTGTTTCTTCATTGTCTTTTTCCCATTGCCATCTTTACATTCTTCACGTCACGGCTCTTCTTATTTTTTTCGTCCATGTTCACTTTTTCTTGCTCATTTCTAATTTTCTTATTTTCCAATTTCAAATCTGTCTTCTAGCTATTTAAGACTATTGTTGATTGCTGCTGCTTTGTTTGTTGTTGCTCCCCTTCTGGATCATGTCTTCTTCTTTCTTCATCCTATTTATTTTAAGAACCTTTCTTTCTATTTACTTGTTATGCTCTATTTTCTTTCATATTGCCACTCTTCACTTGTTGTCTATGCACTCCTTCTA
Source organism: Ariolimax columbianus (assembly GCA_036924085.1). Lineage (NCBI taxonomy): Eukaryota > Metazoa > Mollusca > Gastropoda > Stylommatophora > Arionidae > Ariolimax > Ariolimax columbianus. The sequence goes on from JAVGWX010000005.1 coordinate 86,595,024, forward strand.
CGAGGTTGAGTTAGTAAGTACTCGTAGGTCACACACTGTTATGTTTACAGTTGAAAAATCTAGTTGAAAAATTCTAAAGGTGACAGCAACATCCTGTTTTGTGAATATTGTAAGCAGCAGGCGCTTAGTGCTCAGCTCAGATTTAAAAAAAACATGGTGTCATAGCTGACAGTGTGTGCAATTAAAGAACTGCGCGCTGCTGAGCGTTAAAAAAAAATTGAAATGTACTTTTTGCAAACGATTTCATAAGAAAATACTTCCTGTTTACGGTGAGAAGTGTTTGCCGATTAGAGGGGATGTGTAACTGGCTCAATATATTTTCTCAAAGACGCTGAAAAATGTGTAATGAAGGCATCCCTGGTCCCTCTATTCAGATTGCAACAGAAACATATATGCGGCGGGTGTGGAATATGATTGGAGCTGACAGGCCAGTCGTGAAATACAGTGGTTCAACTGTACTATGTTGTTTGCATGATCTAGCCTACAGCAAAATGATGATCTATTAAATTTTCGGAAAGTGTACTCATGGTGGGTAGCAGGCAACTAACCGAGAAACACAAAACGAACTGAATATACCTGTCCTTTCACTTATAAAGTGACGTGATACGTGTAGCAATGTTAATAGCAATTATGCTAAGAAATAAGGGGTAACGTAAGTGCAATATAAAATTTGCGTGCGTGCGTGCGTGTGTGTGTGTGTATGTGTGTATGTATGTATGAACGTGTTTATGTGTGTACGTATGTGCGTATGTATGTGTGTGTGTGTGTGCGCGTGCGTGCGTGAGTGCGTGTGTGTGTGTGTGTATGTATGTATGTATGTTTGAATGTATTATTTGAGGGGGGAGGTCTTGGGGGGGGGGGGGGAGTTGTATGTTTGGATTGGGAGCGGGAGGGGGGGGGTATATCTGTGTATTTGTGTATAATAATAGCTGTCCATCGTTGTCAATGAGGACCGCCGACATCATCCTTGTCACAGATTTCCATGTTGGGTGCGGGTGCGCATGTGGCTGAACAGGCCAATGCGAGCACGAAAACATCTGCTACATATCGGGCACACGAGGTTTGTAGAAGGGGATGGTGTTTCCGCGTCTTGCGTCTGTTCTGGGCTTTCACAACACGGTCATCTTCACCAGCAGCTACACCCGATTTGACTGCGCTTCTCCAGTCAGATCTGTTTTTCGCAAGATATTCCCAGTTGTCGATGTCTATCTGGCAACTTTTTAGTGAGTCCTTCAGACCGTCTTTAAAACGTTTCTTTGGGCGCCCTCTCTCGCGCCATCCCTCTCTCAGCTCGCCGTAGAGAAGCTTCTTTGGGAGCCGCTCGTCTGACATACGGACGAGGTGTCCGGCCCATCCTAGTCGTGCTTTTTCTAGCAGTGCATGGATGCTGGGCATGTTAGCCCTCGAGAGAACCTCGATGTCAGTGACACGATCTTGCCATCGGATGTGGAATATTCTCCCCAGACAACCTGTGTGGAAGTGGTTTAACCTCCTTGCATGTCCAGAGTATACAGTCCAGCTTTCGCAAGCGTATAGTAGGGTTGGAATGATGGTTGCACGGTAGACTTTGAGTTTGGTAATGACGCTGATGCCACGACGTGCCCAGACCATCGAGCGCATTCTAACAAAGGCTGTGCTGGCCTTTGCTATTCTGCTTGCCACCTCATCGTCTAGGCTGACAGATCTCGACAGCGTGCTGCCCAGATATGTGAATTTGTCTACGGCATTCAACGTCTGCACGCTAACTGTAGTCTATGGTTTTGTGTACGGCATGCCTGGTGCTGGTTGGTACAGGACCTCTGTTTTTTTGGCATTTATGGTCAGGCCAAAATTTTCGCATGCGGCAGAGAACTGGTCCATTCCAACCTGCATGTTCAGTTCTGAGTTACTCATTAGAGCGCAGTCGTCAGCAAATACAAGTTCCTTGTGTGTATAACTGTCTGTGAATAATGTGATGTGATTTAATGTAATGTAATGGGGTGCAATATGTGTGTAATATGTGTGTAATATGTGTGTAATGTGAGTTTGGGGGTGTGAGGGGTGTGGTGTGTTGCGTGTATGTCAGTTCGCCTGCGTATTCGTGCTTACGCACACCCATATGTGTTTGTATGCGTGCATCAACATATACGCATCTGTGAATGTGGAATATATATGGAAGTGCTAATCTCTCTGTGTACACTTCTATTTCCTTGTATACTACTATCATGTGACATACCTAACGGCATTGACGCGATCAATTGCAGCGATAGAAGGAACTTTCTCATTGTTCTCATAATGGATTGGGTACTGGAAGTAAATGAGTGTTTAGTGAACCAGAACGTTTGACTGTCAGAGCGGCAAAGCTCTCACATCTGATAGCCTTCCATCCGAAACCAGTATCTGTTATGGGGCTACCCTTACGTCCATTTAGCCCATTGTCAAAAGCGTCATTTTTGGCAGCTAGAACGTGTCTGTTAATCATTATGACTGTCTTCTCTGATGTTATCTATTTTTGTCTTAGCCTACTGTTCCGTTGAGGTTGGTTGGGATTCACAGTAAGGACATAGATGTCGTAACATATTGGCTTCACAGTAAGGACATAGCTGTCGTATCATATTGGCTTCATAGTAAGGACATAGCTGTCGTAACAAATTGGCTTCACAGTAAGGACATAGCTGCTGTAACATATTGGCTTCACAGTAAGGACATAGCTGTCGTAACATATTGGCTTCACAGTAAGGACATAGCTGTCGTAACATATTGGCTTCACGGTAAGGACATAGCTGTCGTAACATATTGGCTTCACAAATAACAACGCATTATTTCAATGTCAAACAGGGTTAAAGAAGAGTGAGTGGCAAAGTGTTTGGAGACATACTATATGGGCAATGGAATTCGGGTTCAAACATCACGAATGACAGGGCTTTACTATTGGTAGTCGGATGGGGAAGACGTGTAGGGGTGCAGGTAGAGTTTTGAAATAAAAACGTAACATTAACATTGCACTGGTGCTGTGTGATCAAGCAACCTTATTTTTGTTCAGATCAATAAATCACATGAAAAGGAGTAATCCCTCATAATGTTACCAGGGTGCATATAATAATAACACTAACTTGCCACAAGGGGCGAGTAAGGAAGCTCGGTCACGGGGCTGGCGATCCCATTTTGTGTAAGCTTGAAGCTACAAATATCTCAGGAGATATAGTAGACAGGTAAACGTTTGGTGACTTGGCTTCTGTTTGTTGGGGACATTTGGAAACTCAACAAGTTGGGAATGAATGATTGAAGTACCTTTTGATAATTCTTGATTTCATTCATTTTTAGTGCTCTTTCACAGCAATGATTTTGCATGATGAGGTTGCCAGACTTACCCGAGTGGTTTGCTGGGGTCTTTATGTATGGCAAGGACAAGAATAGCTCCACTGCCTCACAGAAAGCAGGTCGTAAGAGGCGACTAACTGTGTGACATGGCATAACACCGGCCATGGTTAGCTGGTTTGTTTAGAGCAGCATTGATGGCGCCTAACAGCCTACGGGTATACTTTCTCTAGTGTTTGAGTCTATAAAGATGAACTCGCACATAGGTTAACCATCTAACGCAGTGGATTATTAAGCTGCTCGAGCCTAGCCCGCTAAGCAGGAAATCTTTCTCCGGCTGTATCCAGCTAATACCAGAGCTGGGACCTGCACAGGGGCATCTGCCCTTGTAGAAGTACAGGTCGACTAAGAACTAAGAACTAAGGTTGCCAGCCCCTACACATTCTCCCAGGCCAAGTCAGTAAATAGTTTACAAAGGGCTATTTAAACAATAAATGAAATATAATTTGAAAACTAATTATTATTGCAATTACATTGTCCTCTTGGCTACCAACGTAATTTCTAACATCATTGATTCTCTTATCTCATCGCTTTATCGGTGCACCAAAACGTACAGCATAGAGGTCTGCTGTCTCAGTCGCATTAGCATTTCACGTTCAACCTCATTCGAGAAACATCTCCAGCAAAGACGGGATAATTCATTATGTTGTAGAATAAACTAGGCGAGACCCTGTTGCAGTTGTTGTTGTTGTCCATAGTTTCCGAAAAGACCACATTGTCATCTATCAACCCTGGAGTGGGTTGGTAGAGGGCTGATCAAACCAATCGAAGATGATCACATTGTTATCTGTCAACCCTGGAGTGGGTTCGTAGAGGGCTGATCAAACCAATCGAAGATGATCACATTGTTATCTGTCAACCCTGGAGTGGGTTCGTAGAGGGCTGATCAAACCAATCGAAGATGATCACATTGTTATCTGTCAACCCTGGAGTGGGTTCGTAGAGGGCTGATCAAACCAATCCGAGCTCGAAAGCGTCTGTCACACTGAGGGCAGAAAAGCACGGTCTTGAAGTCAGGCGGAGGCAACTCGTCTCTTGCCTTTCGTATCGCTCGTCTCCGAGCAGCTTCTTTGATTCTTGTCTGCTCCATATTTGTCATGCTAGAAGAGATATTACTACACCAGGCAGAGCGGTCGGCAGCAATGTTCTCCAAATTATCAGGGTCAATGTCGCAGTTCTTCAGTGAGGCTTTCAGAATGTCTTTGTAACGTTTTATTTGACCACCGCGAGCTTGCTTGCCTGACTCAAGCTCGTCATAGACAATTTTCTTTCGAAGCTGCTCATCTGACATGCGGACAATATGGCTAGTCCATCTAAGCTGCGATTTGTACAGAGTTGTGTGGATGCTTGCCATGACAGGCCCGCGAAAGAACTTCTACCTCTGTGATCTTTCTATTTTATGTTCAGCAGTTTCCTTAGGCAGCCCAGATGAAAGTGGTCAAGCTTCTTCACATGTCGACTGTACACAGTCCAGGTTTCACAGGTGTACAGAAGAATTGGTATAGCGACTGCCGCATAAACCTTCACTTTGGTTATAAACTTAATTCCTCTCCGGTTCCAAACTGGGGATTTTAGTTTTCCAAAATGCTGAGTATACTTTTGTAATTCTCGAGTTTACTTCATCATCAAGATGGACTGCTCTAAAGAGTGTCTTCCAAGGTATACAAAGCGTTCCACCGACCACCGACTTCAACTTCTGACTATTGGTAGTGATAGATGGCTCACTGTGCTATTTTTTTAGGGTCGCTTGGTGCAGCACGTCAGTTGTTACACTGCCTATGGTTAATCGCCTGTCGCCTTGAGTCATCTCCACCACCCGCAGCACAGATGCTTCTTTTGCATTGTTGAAGGTCTTTGAGAAAATGTATAACGAAGTTATGCACCGCTATACGCAGCATTTTAACAAACATTTCTCACAGTAAACAGTAACCATTATATTTCTAGTGTCCTTTGCAGAAAGTCCATTTGTAAAAACAAACTAACTGTTATCACTGATTCAGAGCTTGATATATCGCTTCTTCAAAGTGTGCAAGGATTTTGGTCTGACAATAAGCCTGGATAAAACAAATGTACCGGGAGAAGACAAAGATACCACCCTCACCCTTATCGATAACTACGAACTGACAACTGTGGACCAGTTCACTTACCTGCGGTCCCTCATCAATGATAAGCTCTTCATAGACCCCGAAATAAGCAATCGCGTTGAAAAAGCTGCTGCCATATTTTCCCGTCTCACAGCACGGGTCTGGGAAAACCTAAAACTTAAAGCCAAGACCAAGGCCGTGGTCTACAATGCCCGTGTCGTCAGTACGTTCATACGTGATAGCGAAACGTGGACAACCTATGCCAAACAAGAGCAAAGTCTCAACACCTTTCACCGACTGCGCCTGAGATCCATCCTTGGATGCAGAGGTACATTATCACACCGGTATTCCAAGTGTGTACACCCTCTTTCAATAGTGAAGAATGAGATGGTTTGATCATGTTCGTCACATGGAAGACGATCGTATCCCCAAATATATTCTCTATGGGCAGCCATTGTTTGGTAACAGAACAGCTGGACGGCCACAGCTGCGATTCAATAACGCATGTAAGCGGGACAAGAAGACACTATATATGAATCTGACATCTTGGGAAGACATAGCTGCAGATCGATCCAGATTAAGATGCAGCCTGAAGAGTTACCTCAACCTGTACAAAAATAAGCTTATGCAACACAGAGAAGTGACAAGACAAGGCCGCTAGGAAATGCCAACAAAAAAAAAAAAAAATGAATAGAGTTGCTACTCCAAGGTAGCATCAATCTATAGTCAGACTTAACTGAAAAGGAGCTACTTGTTTATTTACCAGGCGTGTTCAAATGAAACCGGACTAAACTGCAACAAGTGATCATACGTACGATGACGTAATTTCTGGTGCAATATTTTATTATCCTCCAACTCATAGTTTCCTCAGCAGACCGTTAAAAACATGGCAGGTGTGATACGGAATCCGTCCTTTAAACATCGTTGTAAAGGAATTCAGCACAAAAAACCATATTTGTATCACAAACATTTTCATTGCAACAAAAGGTGTCCTAGCACAATCACTCTAATTTAATCTATTCATAAGCCTCGTGTTCACCTCCTTGTTTTGTAACCAGATCCACCAGCTTTGTAAGCCATCAATAGAAGTTGATGACGGTGCATTCTCATGAAATGGCCAAACCAACGTATTTTGTGTCAGGAAATGTATTCTGTACAAGACGTAGTTCCGACCATACAGCTACTGTCGTCGTTCTGTATTCTGTCTTGTTGGTAACACTGATGGTCTTCCTCAAACACTTCATTTCATGCGCCAACATGCTGCTCTCACTTGCACTGGACAGAGGCCATGTTTGGAATTGATAGCAGACATAAATGTACTGTCTATCAGCTGTTGCTTTGTTGCCAAACTTTGGTGTCTAAGCATTGGTGACAGCTGATGTGTTACCACATATGCATTCTGCCCCCTAGTCAAATTGGTGTGTTGCATTCTATAATTTCCTCTAATAATTGACCTTTAGTCTTAAGATCTGGACCAACTGTTGATGTTGATAGGTCTAGCTTGAGATCTATTACAGTCAAGTCTTGGTCATTAATTTTAATTTGTTCCTGCTTTGTTTTCAAACGGAGAGGCTTGCAATCTGTTTTAACAAGCTCACCACATTTAGGATTCCATTTTAAATTTTATAAATACAAATTTAACAGATGTACATGAACAGGACCAAACAGGTGTGTTACTAACGACTTTCGGAATCAAAATGAAATTAAGAAAAGGGGATCAAGATGATAAGCAGCGCATGATCTGCAGTGGCCAGCGACTCATAGCTGACTGCCAGCGTCAGGGCCAGCGACCTATAGCTGACTGCCAGCGTCAGGGCCAGCGAGCCATAGCTGACTGCCAGCTTCAGGGCCAGCGACTCATAGCTGACTGCCAGCGTCAGGGCCAGCGACCCATAGTTGACTGCTAGCGTCAGGGCCAGCGAGCCGTAGCTGCCAAGACCCTCCTACACCTACATGCGATGATCCTGGATTATAGGCTGTAACAGAGAAGACTGTCTAAGGAGACATCATCTGAAAGGGAAGGCTAACCCTGTACTAAAAAATGCCTGAGGAAGTCGAACGTGTTGTACTGAACGGTTCAAATATCGCAGTCAAGCTATAAACTACGACACAACAGATTCCGTTCTCTGGACAACATTCTGCAACTTGCAAAGCCCTTTTCATGGCTTAGTAGCGGGAGATTGAGAACGAACCAAGCCAAGCCAAGCCAAATTATAGAAGCGTGCTAGGAATATGTTCGCAAGAGTTAACTTATGTTAGCGTGAAAGGTTCTGGTTAAAGTGGATCTTTGTAGAGCGTATTGCTATTGTATAAATAAGTAATAAATAATATTAATGTTAACATTAACACAAATAAAAACAACACAATTACTTTAGAACTAATTATATAAAGTATTGTAATAATGTTAACGATAAGAACGTTAATAATAATATTAATAACAATACTAATAATAATTGTCTTTCAGAGTGGGGCATGTTGACTTTATCCAATTAGTGCTGTGATATGTGATCAGATGTGGTTGTAAGCTTGTTTGAGAAGCAGAAAACTAGAGCGCCTGATTATCAACGCATACTCGTTATCAATACTCTCCATTCGATCCAGCAGCGTATTGGTACCTGTCTTACTGTTACGTAAGGTCAGTCAGCAAGTCAAGAACTTGTTCACTCTACCTCATTAAAAGCTGAGGCTTAGTAAAAAAGAAGTCTCTGACATTTCATCCCTACAGCAGCGTCTGCTTTGAGACTGCCATGTGGATGTTAAATCTTATCCGAGCTCTGCAGATTCTATCGCACTAGGGTCACATGGATGTATTAGGTAATTGAGCTGTCATTCATTCCCTAGGTCATGCAGTGCACTATTTCTGTGTCTCAATTAATATAATTAACACGCAAATTGGGACTGGAAATACACAGAGAACGAAAAAAAGATTGTGAAAATAAATGTAACTAACGACAATCTGCTTGTGTGTTCGAAGGCGCACTCCTTCACCTTATGGAAACATTCGTACATCTTAGAAGCAATATAGACAAAGTAGAAAGTACAGTATAAGATATAACAATAACAATACCAAAGGCGAGTTGTCATTCCATTATGGAACTTACGGAATAAAAAAAGAAATGAAGTTAAACGTAAAATAAAAAAATAAAATAAACTGACTTCTATTTTATTACTGTGAAACAAGCAACACAACAACGCAAAAAGGACATACACAGGGAGAAGAGAGATCGTCAAATGGGGATAAAGCATGAAAGGAAGTCACGTAACAGAATGACCTGGCGTGTATTTCTTGAAGATTTGCTCTCAACGAGAAGATGAATGGTTTTCATATGATAATGTGATTCCGAGGGCTTCAGCGGTGGGATAAAGGCTAATGCCAGGTACTCAAAGTGGTCAAGGTTTTAAATATCTGGGTTCGGTTGTCAGTGATGAAGGGTCAAAATGTGAGGTGTTGGCCAGAACAGCATAACCAATAGCAGCGCGTGCACGGTTTAACAAAATCTGTCAAGAGAAACGAACGGTACCATATGCACGAAGACCAGAATAATGCGCGCATTGGTCCTGTTAATATACCTTTATGCTTGTGAGACATGGACAATTACAGCTGACCTGCAGCGGAGGATACGGACCTTGGAGATTAGATGTTTCCAAAGACTTCTAAAATTATCGTGCGAAGACTGAGGAAATACACATGAGGAAATACGAGAAACAATAACAACAGCAATTGAGCCTTTTGAAGACCTCTTGGAAACGGTCAGAAGACGATAACTCACTTGGTACGGCCACATATAGAGATCAAACGGTCTTGTAAACACGATCCTGCACGGAAAGGTGCAAGGCGGACGACGAAGAGGATGTCAGAAAAAAAAGGTGGGAAGAAAACATAAAAGAATGGACCAATCTCTGACCAGATGAGGCACAGACAGCAGCCTTTGACAGAGAGCGATGGCGTGGGGGTTGTGTTAGTGTCTTCATGGGTGCCACAACGACCTCACCGGTTACGGAATGACTTGGCCTGACCTGATATTATATTTATAAATGAACGTAGGACCTCAACGAGCATTCTGCACCGACACCTGTTGTTAGTCGTCTTCTTGCGCTCTACCAATAATAATTGAATTGCTTTGACCACATATTCAGTGAATAAAATGGTACGGACACCTGACAAGAATGCAACTAAAATTACCAACTGCTCGTATCTTCAATACCTGACATCAAGAGGCAGACCGCGAAACAGATGGATTGATGGTGTCAGTGATACACTGAAGAAACACGTAGTGGCAAAAACATCGGCAACAAAGCTTATACACAATAGAAAGCTGCACCTCTCCACGCAGCCTAACGATACAAGTGGATAGAAAATGATGATTCTGCTTTCAATTTTCAACATTTGGTTAACTTTGTTAGTGTTAAAAACAATGCACTAATTTCTCCTCTCATATTTCTATTCATGATTCTGGTTTCTCCCACTCATAACACACTGACACCCTACACTCTGTGCCCCTGTGAGGTCTGCGCCCTAGGTTGCTGCATAGTTAGCCTAATGGTAGCACCAGACCTGTACCCAGGAGCTCCTGCCCCTTATTTCTTAATACATCGAGTCAAATTTCCGTAAAACTCGTCATTCCTCGTATACCCCCGGGACAGCGAGACAATGCTGGCGAATCTTTGTTGGTATTTTCGTACACGTGATAATATCTCGCCAGATTTTTTTGCTACTGATGACTTCCATCGTCTTAGAGATTCCTTTACGAGCCCAGTTTGGAGAGACCACTAACAAAGACCAGGCAAACTGAAGAGGACGATGTGGAGAGATCTCAGGAGGCTAAGATTTCGTCTACGATCTGGGGGCAGATGAGGTGTTCACATTTGACGGCACGCAATTTGTGTCATTTGAGAACACACACCTTGTCCTTCCTCTCTGTTACTACTCTCACTGTGATATAATACTCTTGAAACCCTCACCCCCTTAAACAAAGTAATAATAATGTTGTTCTGGCTGAAATCACGAAACGCCGGTGTTTGTGTTGGGGCAGCTTTAAAGATAAAAATACATTTTTAATCAAATCGTTTAATTAATCAAGCATTTATATAAGCTGCTTTATTAGCTGCGATTTGATTATATCTCTTCAAGAAATTGAATAAACTTTATTATAAACGACAAAATGAAATGTAAAACTAGTCATATCACTAACTTTATTCACACAAGTGGTACCCGAGTAAAAATAATATTCTTCTTCTTCTTCTTCTGTGTTCTGTCTCAATCTCCATCCACCTAGGCCTGAAAAGGATTTTGCAAGTAGCCGGATGTAGTCCGGGAGAACGGAATGCGTTGTGTTGTAGTTTACAGCTTGACTGTATATCTGCACCTTTCGGCTCGACACATCCGTCTTAAGCAGGCCTTTGTAAGTGCCGGGTTAATCTTCCCTCTGATCTCTTCTAATTAGCGAGTCGGCTCAGCTGCAGACTTTTGAACAAGATCACCGCGTGGAGGTGTAGAAGGTCTTGGCAGCTCTGGTTCGCTGGCCCTGACGCTAGCTGTCCGTTATGGGTCGATGACCGCTGCAGCTCATGCGCTGCACACCATCTTGTTCCCAGATACACCTCATTAACATTATATAATAACTGTCACAGTCTAAGCATGTTTTTAAAATCAACAAAAGAGGACTGCCAGTGAGGGTAGGATCATCATTAAAACAAACAACATCGTCATTATAATCAGCCACTGCAAAAGCTAGGTTACACCTTCATGTAAAAGGATAAATATATTTGTTAGGGTTTAAACTAGCACTTCCAGAGGTTAGGACTTGGTCAGTGTGTTTGAGCTAGTATTTACGTGAGGTGAGATATTGGTCAGTGTGTGAGCTATTATTTACGAGAGGTGAGATCTTGGTAAGTGTGCTTAAGGTAGTACTTACGTGAAGTCAGATCTTGGTCAATGTTTTTTAGCTAGTACTTACGTGAGGTTGGGTCTTGTTCAGTGTGTTTCACGTGACTAAGGCTTGTGGTGAGGATTTGTATCAGAATATTTCCCCTGACGCTAACGTAACCTAAGGGTCTTGGTCGGTACGTTTCACCTGACTCCGGCTTAACGTAATGGTATTGGTCGGTATGTTTCAACTGACTCCCGCTTAACGTAGGGGTCTTAGTATGTTTTACCTGACTCCGGCGTAACGTAACGTTCTTGGTCAGTATGTTTCACCTGACTCTGGCTTAACGTAACGGTTTTGGTCATGTTTCACTAGACTCCGGCTTAACGTAACGGTTTTGGTCAGTATGTTTCACCTGACTCCGGCGTAACGTAACGTTCTTGGTCAGTATGTTTCACCTGACTCCGGCTTAACGCAACGGTTTTGGTCAGTATGTTTCACCTGACTCCGGCTTAACGTAGGGGTCTTTATCCACACATTGTACTGGTTTTGAACCCTGTAAAGTGGCATCTTAGTGTTATGGGTGTGTGTAATCGCTGGACTTTACTACAACTTGCGATAGGTTACAGTGATACTAGCTTTTGCTCCGACTTAAAATCCCAAAAGTTTGAAGTCTCTATGCTCGCTTTCAAATCATGCCATAGTCAGTCCTTTTGTACCTTCTGAAGCAAGAGTTGTTAGCCGAGATAATTGCGGCACTCCTTTAGGAGATCTCCTCAGAGAGTCACACTAGAGTCAAATTCACTGCATCGATTTCCGTTCTCGTATTGGTGGTTGCTGTCATATATGTACATCTGTGAATGTCACTGACATTGCTTCTTAATCTAGCCTAAAATCAACTTTCTTTCCGCTCAGCACATATTTCATTGTACACGTATACATGTCTCAGCTTTTGAGAGGTTAAGTGACAATGACACAATACGAAACAAAACAAAACTCATTTTGCGGTCACACTTCGGCAGGCACAAAGCACACGAAAACATCTAACAAACAACACAATAAATAAACACAATCTTCTCAACAACTAATATACAACGACATAAATTAGCAATTTGTGGCAGAATGTGGGAATAACGGTAAATCACTTAGGAACAGAGTGTACCAAACAAGAAACAGTAATACAAGAATGAGAGACCTTATCATTTTATGCTTGAACTAAAAATCTGCTATTTTCAATTTTTAATTGCCAAGTATTCTTGTACTTGCACAACGTGTATACGAGACCTTTGAGTCTATATCATCCATATCCAAGAGGACTACTCGTCGATCATACCTACCTTGAGACCAGTGCACCCTCTAAACACGCATGATTTAAACTGCACACCTTTTCTCGATTTCGATTGTTCGTTTCTTGATAGACCAGAACCTTATCTCTTACCTAAATTAATCCTCAATAATATCGACAAAGATGATAACAATATCGAAACGTGTATTTATCTGGACGCCAGTAAAATTATGTATTGACACATAAGGCACAGGGAGCATATATTATAAATTGTGTTGGTCAGAGGTAGGATTTACAGTTTCCCAAAACAGGAATATTTTTTTAGTGATGGGTATGGTCATTCCAGACAACGGGTCCCCTTCTGCGAATACATACACGTCAAGGGACGTAATCCAAATGATTAGTGTTAAATTAACTTCCCCTGTCGTTCATTTGTTGAGTGATATATATATATATATATAAAATTCAAATTTGGTTTAGGTACGAGTGGATAGCAGCTATTGAGACCTCAAACCTCCAGGAGTTTACTTAGATCTACTGTCCTGGTCATGCTTGGGTTGAGGGCAACGAAAGAGCTGACATCTTGGCTAAACAAGCTCCCATCCTGAGCACGTTAGTGATGGATAGGAATGATAATTTGAAATCAATCAATGACTGGCTGTTAGATGAGGATACTGCACTAGATGAAGCAGTAATCCTCAAGCTGCAGAGTGTTGACATTAAATGAGGTTCGAGCGGAGTGGTGCGCATGAGAGGGCAGAGAAAGAGAGTGTACAGCCAGCGAGCTACAGGGACCATCAGCATCCATACCTTGCGCTATTTTCTGAGAGAGACTGAACACCTATGGGTATGCCCGGAATGCAGTGACGTCGATTCTTAGAAACAGAAACAGATCACTCACATTTGAATATAGTGTCATTTCTGTCTACTCTCTCTTCGATGTTTCTACATTGCTCACACATCCAGGCTTCTTTCGCCTTTCATCTTTTGTTGAAACATTGACCTGATGAGGTCGGCAGATATGTACGAAATAGCAGTGGTTATATGAAGGAAAACTGTACGATAACTACATAATCATAGGACAGACTGCCACGTGTATGAGGGGATCATATATGAGTTTTGGAGACACAGTGTATGGGAATTTAAAAAAACGTGGTTCAGATGTCGTATAAGAACAAGGAAAAGAACAACGCCTAGGTTACGACCAACAAGTTATTCATCAAGGACAACAATACATGTAAGACCAAATCATGAAAGCATTGATGAACATGTAAACAAATATTTTAACTCAGGATCTGCGAGGGCCGTCAGTCATGTTGGCCGGGAGTTCAAGTGTTTTGCCCAGAGTGGTTGCCCGTACGACATTTTGGATTTTATTGTTCGAAGTCACTAATGGTGAGTTGAGTCAACTTTTGACGAGGTAATTTGGTAGCAGGTTACAGTGGATTTTCATACATCTTGACGTGTACTTGAGAACATAGAACGGGGTTGTTCTAGCTAGCTATGACGCAATGTGAGGCTCCTCAGGAAGCTCAATCCTATGGGGATAACAGTGTCGATCCCCACCTCACTAGTCAGAGTGCAGTGACACTGCCTGCTTCTAGTATAACGACCAGGGACAAACTGTTTGGGTGCTAATCAGTATGTTTCAACTGACCCTAATTACTGTTTGCTGCTATCATATGAGAAAGAACGATGGAAAAGAACAAAGACGAAGGAAATCGCTGAAACAAATGTCTTGTGTTTCCATCAGACTTTCCGGCTATCATTTCTCACTTCAAGTCTTACCGCGGACATTAGCATCTCCACATTTGGTATTCTCATCTACAACTCTACAGCTTCCGCTTGTAATGTAGCTCTTGTTTATCGCTTTTTGGGAGGAAGACAATTTTCTAGCCGATCGGTCAAGACAGGGATTCGTAATTCTTGAATTACAGTACAAGTTGACCTTGTAAATCATGTTGAATTACAGTACGAGTTGACCTTGTGTATAATGTAGAATTACAGTACGAGTTGACCTTGTGCATAATGTAGAATTACAGTACGAGTTGACCTTGTACATAATGTAGAATTACAGTATGAGTTGACCTTGTACATAATGTAGAATTACAATACAAGTTGATCTTGTACATAATGTAGAATTACAGTACGAGTTGACCTTGTACATAATGTGAAATTACAGTACGACTTGGACTTGTACATAAAGCAGAATTACAGTACGAGTTTACCTTGTACATAATGTAGAATAACAGTACGAGTTGGATTTGTGTATCATACAGAATAACAGTACGAGTTGACCTGTATCATGTAGAATAACAGTACGAGTTGACCTGTATCATGTAGAATAACAGTACGAGTTGACCTTGTACATCATGTAGAATTACATGACGAGTTAGCATTAAATACAATGTACAAATACACAGTCAGGGGAAACATCTTATTAGCACAGCGTAGCACAGCAGATGATCATCATCAGCGCCGTAAAGATGCTGATCGTACCTTAACGAACTGTCATCGACACACGAGTGGTTCACAGATCAAATATTGTAAGTCCAATGTTTACTTCCTGGCATGTCACAAGAAGTGCCTAGGGAAAGCTGTGTGTGAGTTTAGCAACCTCACCAAGTAAAAATACATTGTTACCAATATAGCAGTGCAAAAAATTGAGTTCAGGATTCCATAAAAACTTGTTTCGGTAAACCAAATGCAGTCCTGGACCTGTACTATATCATCTGGATTGCCAGGTCAGTAAATCATGATTGGCAGTTTGTGCTTGGTATGTGTCATTCTACTTTAGTCTCAAATTTAATATGTGTTTTATCTTTATCAATCGCTATTGATTCTCTGTTTCCTTGCTGGTTTTTAATGTTTATCTCCCTTTCGGTAAATGTACTTCGCTGTCAATCATAAGGAACATCCTATTGGTTATACCATGCGTATAAACCATTGTGTGGCATAGTGGCAGTGGTTTTAACACATTATAATATTTGCGTTTAAATTTGTTACTGCACAAAACAAAGATAACAAGTTTCTAACCAAAAATGTGAATGAAATGAAGGGACATTTTCTCATGAGATGAAATACAAGATGGTGGGCGTTAGCTTAGATGAGGTGATTGGTGATATAAATTGATACAGCTCTCAATTAGGGCCATTACCTTGTAAGGACTGTTCATGTGTGTTGTGGTGGCGTGTTCCTGTTGGCCTGTTCCGGGCTGCGGCCAGCTGAAACTAGTTCGGATGGTCAAACCGTGTGTGGGTTTCGAGAAATGTGACACACCCATAGACAGACAGTCCACTCGAATACACCTGTTCAAATTCTTGTTGTTGTTGTTATTGATATAATTTGGTACTCTTATCGGAAATAATGTATGATAACTTAGAAACTTTTAAAACAATACAAAGGCATTGGAAATGTGATATTCATTCATTCACAGTTTTGCTCCAGTGTGAAGATTAGAATTACACCGCAGCAGAGCCATTTTAAAGGAAGTTTATTTCCAAGCATTAGCAATCATTCACCTTTCAGCTCCAATTGGGGGCATAGGTTATGACAGCATCTGGTCCCTTAACAGGATCCCTGTATCCGAGTTTATGCAGTGGCTTATTATAATAACATTTTTGTATATTTATGATGAAGTTGTCAACCCCAAGCGCAACCCCATTTATTCAGCTTGTAAGGTGACAGTGGCTCTATTCTTTTTATCTAGGCTACCCACCATTTGGATTTAATGTGATACTAATGTTTCATAAAAGATGGACATGGGAATCGACGTTCGGTTGGACACCAACGAGACGAAGCGATGGACTGGGTCACAAAGCTATCCATCAACGAGACGAAGCAATGGACTGGGTTACAAAGCTATCCACCAATCACACGAAGCGATGGACTGGGTCACAAAGCTATCCACCAATGACACGAAGTGATGGACTGGGTCACAAAGCTATTCACCAATGAGACGAAACGATGGACTGGGTCACAAAGCTATCCACCAATGACACAAAGCGATGGACTGGGTCACAAAGCTATCCACCAATGACACGAAGCGATGGACTGGGTCACAAAGCTATCCACCAATGAGACGACGCGATGGACTGAGTAACGTTCTTGATCCAACTTGGCATACATTTAATGGCTTTTGACTACCTGACATCAGACACAAATTGATATAGTCGATTGCATACACATTTTGCAGGCTAGAAATGCTGGCTACATCAGCAGATAGCGGCAATAGTGACAACATCACTTTGGGGGCGTGTCTGGATACCAAGTTATGGTCACGCTGGGGTACCAGCAGCAAAGGCATCCCTAGTAGGCACATTGGAAATGGCTAGGGTTGATACATTCATCTCAATCAATGATGTCCTTTTGAATGATAGACGCTGCAAGCGATTAACCAGAAATAAGCACATTGCGCAATTTTGAAATAAAATGTGAGCAGGGAGGAACCCTAAACAGGGGGTTAGCAGAGGCATGTACTGTCAAATGGGAAACATTTGTCGCGGACTGTAACAATGGGAAACATTTATCGCGGACCGGTAAAAATAGGCAACATTTGTCGCGGAACTGTAAAAATGGGAAACATTTGCCGCGAACTGATGAAAACAGCACATATTTGAAGAGAGTTAACAGTTTTTGCTAATTGATTTTTTTGGTCTCCTGTTTTTGTTTCTAAGAATCGACGTCACTGCACTCTGGGCATACCCATAGGTACTCAGTCTCTCTCATCAAATGCCGTAAGGTATGGATGCTGATGGCGCCTGTAGCTCGTTGGTTGTACACTCTCCTGCTCCATCCTCTCATGCGCAATACTCCGCTCCAACCTCGTTTAATGTCGAAACTTTGCAATCTGTGGATTGCTACTTCATTTATTGCGGTGTCCTCATCCAGCAGGCTGTCATTGATTGATTTCAAAATGTCACTGGTATCCATCATAAATGTGTCCATGATGGGAGCCTGTGAATCCATGATGTCAGCTCTTTCATTGCCCTGAACCCCGGCATGAGCAGGACGGTAGATCCATGTCAACCCCTGGAGGTTTGAGGTCTTAACAGTCGCTATCCACTCGTACCTGAGCAATTCCTTCTTTATCCTATGAAGTACGGCTTGCGAGTCTGTCACGATGGCTGGCCTTGTTTTAGAAGTCTCAGATATCCATTTCAGTGCTGAGGTCACTGCTTTCGTCTCCATTCTCAAACTGGCGGTTGTTGACATGTATGCCCTAATGCGCTCAGCAACGACCTCTTCTCTCACTCTAGCCGAGAAACACCAGCCTGATGTTCCACTGCGCAGCACTGATCCATCGGTATATGACGCGTAACTCTCCTGCGCGTTCTGAGTTATTTGCTGATTCACCTCGTGCTCTGCTCTCCCGTTGCCCCGTTCTCTACATTCCTTGCCTCAGTTTATGATGAGTCTATGATACTCTATCATTCTATCACCAGTGTGGACCCATTCTTCCCCTTTGTCTATGGTCTCAGCTGGAGTGACGTGTCCGATTGTTGTCTCTGCCAGTGTCATCCATGA
The DNA here is from genome assembly GCA_036924085.1 of Ariolimax columbianus. Lineage (NCBI taxonomy): Eukaryota > Metazoa > Mollusca > Gastropoda > Stylommatophora > Arionidae > Ariolimax > Ariolimax columbianus. The sequence continues at coordinate 86,613,143 of JAVGWX010000005.1, forward strand.
CGACCCTCACTTGATTCTTGATCCCTTGATGTCTGAGATACTACTGTGCAGAGGGTGCCGAGTGTCTGTGGTGTCACGCATATAGGCTTTGACTTGTGCCAGTTTATGTCTGGATGTCACCGATAACAATCCCAACATGTACCGCATCATCACAATCGGGTATCTCTAGTGCAGCTCAGAATCAGTCGCATACCTTCATTCTGGATGCGTGCCAACATTTCACACTGTATTCTTGATAGTGTGAGGATTCCTAGTCCGTAATTGATGACAGATAACACGACCTGAAGAAATAGGATGAACATGAGGCGTTGTTTCAAGTTGGCATCAGTCATGGTCTTGAGTGCTCTTAACCATCTCTTACATCTTTATATGATATGGTCAACATGGCAATAATAGGAAAGACTGCGATCAAATGTAACTCCGAGGTATTTCAACCTGTCATATATGTAAATGATCAGGTCAGGTCATCCTGTAACCGGTGAGTTTATTGGGGCACACATGAAGACATCCTCACAACTCCCCGCCACCCTTCTCTGTCAGCGGCCGCTGCCTGTGCCTCTTCTGGTCGGAGATTGGTCCATTTTTTAATGTTGTCCTCTCATCTCTTTTTGGGACGGTCTCTTCATCGTCTGCCTTGCACCTTTCCGTAGAAGATCGTATTTGCAAGACCATTTGATCTCAATATATGACCGTACCAAGCGAGTTTCCTGCTTTTGACAATTGCCAAGAGGTCTTCAAAAGGCCTTATTGCTATTGTATCTCGTATTTCCTCATTTGTAACTCGATCTTTGTACGTGAGGTTTAAAAGTCTTCGGAAACATCTTATCTCCAAGGCCTGTATCCTTCGCTAAAGGTCAGATGTAACTGTCCAAGTCTCACAAATTGAGGAATATTGACAGGACCAGTGTACGCATTAATCTGATTTTCGTGCATTGTGCTAACCGTTTATCTTGCCAGATTTTGTTAAGCGCCGCTATAGTCCGTGCTATTCTGACCAACACCTCACATTTTGATCCGTCATCACTGACAATCGACCCCAGATATTTAAAACGGTCAACCACTTCGAGTTCCTGACAATTAGCTTTTATCCTGCTGTTGATGCCCTTGGCGCTGTTGGTAATTAATTTTGTCTTTCCAGCGTTAATCTTCATGGGGCAACCATCAAAGTGATGTCAGAGAGTTCAGCTTTTACTATGAAATTATTCAAAGAGCACCACATCCTGCAGGCATTGTTCGGATTGATTTTGGAGCTTGAGTCGCCGCACCATTGTGAGATTGCTTGCACGGTTTCCTGGATATCTTTGACCAACACTTGCGTGCCTGAGCCAGTCCTGTACGTTAGGACGTCATAGGCAAATGACAACGTACGCCCTGTCCCTGTGGGTTGAATATTGACCACTTTTACTGTGTAAATGTTGAACAGCACCGGTGATAGCGGAGACCCTTGAGGCAGTCCTGGACATATTGACTTCGGTTCTGATGTCTACTATCCCACGCGCAGTGCAACTGTTCTTTCCATCAGGGCAGCTGATATCCAACTAACCAGCCACGGGTTTAAACCACACTGCTTCAGACATGTAATTCAAGTCCTAAAATCGACACGGTTGTATGAGTCTTCCAGGTTGAGTGCCACCGCGACTGTTTCTTCCTTTGACTGAAAACCCTCATACACATCATACGCGAAAGTTCCAGCGTTAGCCCGGGTCTCCTTCGCTGTTCTATAGCTGCCCAGCTAATCGGATATAATCTGCTCCAGTTCAAGGTAGACACTTATTTTCATGGCCACTATCTTTTCCATATCATTTCTGCATGGTGATTATTCGATAGCTGTTGAGGAGCGTGCAGTCAATACCAGATGTAGGCAGTAGGCACAGATAGCTATGAAGCCAGCCCTCAGACATAGATGACTTCTCTATAGTGTGGTTGAACTCTTTCACCATATTTCTTATCTCTGTCTCATCCAACTGCTTGATGTGGCAATACTGTACTCAATCAGGACCTGGGGCAGTGTTTTTGCTAGTACGTTGGCTATTTACGACCTCCACCTCGGTGATAAGGTCTACATAAGCCTTTTCCCTGATGGATGCGTCTAAGATACTTTTCCGAGTTTCCTGACGGGCATCTCTGTCGCCTTTGTCAGTCTGGTCAACATATCGACTGGAAAAACTCATACCCTTCTCTTAGTCTGTCTTCAGGATCTTTTCCGTGGTGTCTTGAATGGTGGAGATAAGCTGACTTGTAGTTTTTCCCATTCATCCACCGATGCATGTGCCAGAACTTCTGGAGGGTATTATCATTACCCACTCCTGTGATAAACTCCTCCCATTGCTCGCTTTTGGACTCCCTAGCTAACTCTTTAAAGGAATTGGTAGCTTTGTGTTTTACCTCCTCCTTCTCATTCAACGCGCCGACATTATTACCAGCTCTCTTTCTGGATTTACGCCAATCCTTTGTTGTCGGCTTCTTTTTTCTCCAGGCTGTATCAACAGCTTGATTCCACCAGGGTGGTTGGACAAAAGGATATATAGTGGTCCTGTGTCCGATCATCTGGCGCAGCTTGTTCATTACAATATCTTGTTCGTACGTGTATCTGAACACCTGTTTGGCTTTTCGGTGTCTGGTGTGTTTTCCTTTGGGTATAAGTACAACACACGGCAGGTGGTCGCTCTCTTGTGCCCCTAATACGTCCCCAACGTGTGGGTGGAGCAACATCACTGGATATAAGTGCCAGGTCGATAACCCCGTCCATATCTCCCCGTCGAGATGCTAGTCTAGTTGGACGTGTCCGTTATTCACGACAGTCTGTCAACTATGCCAGCAGTCCGCACCAAAAAGAGTAATGGTACAGTGGGTTCCATCCCACTGTAACATTCAAGGCAACGAGGAGGCAGGCAGACTGGCAAAAGAAGGTGCAAGGTTACCACAACCAGATTCTAGTGTGACCTACGAAGAGTCCAAAAGGTTTATTAGGGCCAGATACATGGCCAAATGGGAAACAGAGCATACTGGCTACACAAAAAATGATGCCTATTACCAGTTGAAAAGAAGAGAGCAAGTCGTGGTCATAGACTCCGCAAAGGCCACAACAGACTGAGGTGCCATCTATTCAATAATCTGACGATAGGTGGTACTGACGAATGCACCTGTGGTACAGGGACAATGACTGCTGAACATCTGCTACAAAATTGCCAGACATACTAGGATCAGAGAAATCACATGTGGCCATCACCAGTGCCAACACTAGACAAGCTCTATGGCAGTGTCGACAGCCTCAGGATGACAGCTGCTTTCTTCGAACAAATTCAAGTTGACGTCTGACAGCATACGAAGAAGAAGAAGAAGATTCATGACAGTGAGGTTTGTGTCGACTAATCCCTGGCTCAAGGCTACCCCTTTGCCTATTTTCAGTGGTCTCCATCTTGTAGGAACTAAAGTTTTACAACACAATAACACGCAAACAAATCTTGCGTTCCAAAATATAACAACACAGTATTAGCAGATAAACTTGTCTATCAATTTTCGAATGACCTAATTTATGTATCGTTACATTTGTAGGCACTCGCCCCCTTACTGACATTGACAAACAAACACGCCAAATATAGATGTGCTTTTCTGTTCGAAAAGTACGGATCCTTGTATAGCTGACGTCTTTGAGTTTAAACATTAGCCAGTCGGAGCTTGTATCACATCAAGTCGATCTCCACAGTTTGTAGCTGATAAGCTGTAATCACTTTTTTGCGGACCGGCAGGAAATCTCTGCTGACCGGGACTGGTCCGTGGACCGGCCGCTGGGAAACACTGCCTAACGGATGTCTCATAATTGAGAGCCAAATTGGAATTACTCATTTTTGTGCATTGAGTCAGCTCAAGTTAGGGTTGTTGAGAGAGAAGCTGACAGGTAAGTTAAATGATGAGAAATTATTGAGATATTTTTTAACGGTTTAACAATTTTTATATTGAGAACGTTCAATTTTTTTTTAAGCGACTGCTGTTTTATCCATTTCACAGACCAAGTAAAAACTGCACGATCTGCGTGCATTATTCAAGCCTGTCTTGCGAATGTAATCTCCCTCTTCCAATCTCAGAGCTAGTGTTGTTCTTTGTTTTAAACTCAGTACTTCTTCATTCATTTCTGTTATCTTGATATCCAGTCCAACTCTGTTTATTGTTTCAAACTCCTTGCACAAACTATGCTATTTCTATTCCCCTCTAGATGATTCTAATCTGGCCATGTGAAAACTTAATAGCTGTTGTTAAAAACAAAATTCATATTTCAATTTCCTGGTTATGTTTAAAGAGAACTGGCCGACATTATAACTGTACCCGAGTGAGAAAAGATTGATTGTTTTATAAGACGGTATGTGTTGCATTGTGTTTTTGGGGTACAATTCATCAGACATATTGGCCCCTTCACAAAAATGAGTTTATTTCCCATATATACACGGCCTGGAGATTTCCTGAATATGAACCCGGCAAGTTTAGGTCATGGGTCATATTACTAGCCATTTCACCGTGAGCCTGTGGTCGAGTAGCTAGAATAATGATCTCTTAGCCATGAGATACAAAAAACATACCCTGGAAATGGCCAAGGTATTTTTGCCTCCACCTAGAAACATGTGGCCCCCATAAATGTTTTCTAGGTCTGTTTCCCACTAAAAAAACTGGAGTGCAGTTACATTATTTCTAAATTCATAATATAGTCTAAAATAACATGAAGTAACATAGCGTGACATAACTTAACTTAACATAACACAGCGGAACATAAAATAGTATAATATGACATGACATAACAAAACACGACATAATATAGCAAGACGTACCATAACATGGTATAATCATATAACATATCATGCATTACCTAACGTAGCATATCATGCCACAAGATGCGATATCATGACATAACATGACATAACATGCCATGACATAAGGCAAACGTATAAAACTTTTCAAAACTGGTGCCCTTCGTTAAAAAAACTATAACTCAACAAGCATTGTACAGAAATAGATTATATTCGGAAAGGAAAATGTTAGTCATTATGAAATTTAGGCAACAACAATAAAATGTCAATAGAAACAAAGAGGTGATTTTTGTTGCTGTTGCTTCTTTGTGGTGTACAAAAACCAGCGCACGTATACAGGACAGACATTTACATTGTTTACAGTATCTTAGAGGTAGTCGTTTGGGATGCTATTTTGAAAACATTAATTTGGACGTATTTGTTGATTTTTGTGCGACTTATAGTAAATAGTACTCATTTTCAACAGTAAGATAGTAACTTCCGGTGTTATTCTACGTCATTGCAAGAGTTGTCTTTATCACATAGGCGTTCTACGTGCAATTTGATTTGAGTCAACTATGAGTCAGAAAGGCAAATCAACGCTTTAGGTTTAAGTAAATGATCGTTGTATCGTTGACTTCAAGACTCTGGAAGTTCATGTTCAAGGACGTCGATAAAAGAGGGAATAACGGCTATTGTAGATAGTTTTGACGAAGACGTTATCAGGAGAGAAATTTGTAGAATATTTGATTTGGAAAAAAACACCAATGGCACTGAGGAAATAGAACATTTGGATGAAAGGCAACAATAAATATATAAATATATATATATCGATATCTGCGCTAGGAAGAAATATAAGATGTACAGGTTTCACATTTGGAAAATATTCTGGCGGAAAAAAAACATCATTTGCAAAAAGGCCCACATAGTTTATTTGAGAAACAATTATTTACGTGTAGAGAGATACGCAAAGAATGCTATGATATTGTTTATTTCCATGAAAGGTGGATTAATACTCACCTCGCAAATAAAAGGAATGACAATCAGCAGACGGAAGGATTAAAGAGGTTTGTGCCAAATAGCAAAGGACAGCGATTGATAATAGCACATGCTCGTAGAAGACATAATTGACTGGTGAATAATGCTGAACTTGTTTTTAATTCAAAGTCGACAGGCGAACGAGACTACCACACAGAGAAGTGAATGTAACAACATTTCGAAAGCAGATGAAAAAAAACTGTTCTTCCTTCTTCAGATAGATCGTATTGTGGACAAAGCATCATACAACAACGCTGTGCCCCAAGAGGACAAAGTCCCATATCATCGAGTACAAGGTATGAAAAACAAGATATGGCTCAAGAAGTAACACCTACCGTAGTCCGACATGTATGTACAATCTAAATTGTTTTTTCTTGTAAAGCAGTCACAAAAAACAAAGAGAATGTCACGTAGACAAAATAATAAGAAAACGCAGAGTTGTTTGAGATTGCCACCTTAACATTCCCACCCAAACCCAATAGAACTAGTGTTGGCAAAAGTTAAAAGGTATAGGGCAGCTGAAACATTCAATCTTTGCGATGTCAAAGGTAGACATGGATTATTGGGCTATATCGTGTCATACATGAGAAAACAAACTATTGGTAAAATGGTGCTTTGTGTGTCATTAAACCAAGAGCAGTGATCAATATGTTAGAATCATATGACACTCGATACATTGAAATATAAATTACATGTACTTTTACCGGGAAACATCTGACCAAGAAATTTAAAGGCAAGAGGATGTTTAATGTTGAATACATTATCGTACCATAATTTATCATCTTTGCAAATAGGTCCATTCCAATGACCACCTCATACATCGATATGATTGATCTCTGAACTGAAAATAACCTATATTTGTCCGTTCCATAAGATGTTTACATACATGAACCCATTCTCTTACTTCTTTTTAATTTCATATGCTGGCCCTACCTACAAGCCATTTACGATGCAATACATTTACATCGCAATAAACACTTACACAAAATATATGAGGGAAAGATAATTGAAGGTAATTATAAGGTACTTATATTTATGAATTTCTGCAAAAAAATTTAGGATTTGCCTAATACTCCCCAGAAGTGAGTAATTTGTTCAATTACTGTAAATTATATTTTTAGGGGTAAAATAATTATTTCGCCGACAAAGATAAATGAAACTTGCCAGTTTCAGAAAATGGCAGAATATGCACTTTTATGAATTACAAAATCTTAATTTCATAGGAAATGTAAGACCACATAAAAAAATTCATGCAAGGTTTCTGGAGATATTAGATGAATTTGAGGGCATGAGTTTTGAAACGCATTATTGTACATCATGTGCAATTGTGTGTTGTTAGACCCATTGGGTTAGGAAGGTGCAATCTTTTATTTCCTTTATCATCTGTATGAAGGTTGATATTTGCATTTCATGCTTCTGAAATGGTTCTTTAGCATAGGTAATCCATCATAATCTTGGTCTTCACCTTGTTCTGATTCGCTTCTCTCTTATGGTATTGGGCTCATCGGGAGAGACTTGGAGAGTTGGACTCGTTCTTCTCATGATTCAACATTTTAATTAATCATATTTCTAAATTTGTTTTGTATCCACGAGTGGTTTCTGGAAAGCTCCTCTATGAAGGGCATAAACAAGATCGGGACCAAACCATACTGAGAGGATGTCACAGAAAGCGACTTCTAAGTTCCGCAATCTAATATTTAAACCATTTTTATTATTGAGCCGGCCAATCAAATTTGCGAAGCATTTGTCCAATGCTACATTTACTTTGACCCAATCCATCTGATGAGGTATCAATTTGCTTATATTGTCGTTAAATTGACAATGTCTTTTTTTTTGTATGCAGATGAGGCTGCCAGCACCGTCACAACCTTTCCTAGTCACGTGACTACCTTCCAGAAGGAAACAATGACACCACTCAACAACCACTTCGAGGTGAATCCATTTGATAGGCGTTCAGCATGACTAGCAGACAGTAAAAATTGATATTCTGCTGTTCAAAAACATCTTAGTCCTTGCTGACTCTCAGTCCGCATCGACATTTCAAAGATGAATATTTGCTACTTCTATTAAAAAAAATCCGCCTTTCAGTATTAATTCTTTGGCCATCTTAGTTCTGTCAACCTTACCACTAACGCTTTGGCCATCTTAGTTCTGTCAACCTTACCACTATCGCTTTGGCCATCTTAGTTCTGTCAACCTTACCACTATCGCTTTGGCCATCGTAGTTCTGTCAACCTTACCACTATCGCTTTGGCCATCTTAGTTCTGTCAACCTTACCACTATCGCTTTGGCCATCTTAGTTCTGTCAACTTTACCACTATCGCTTTGGCCATCTTAGTTCTGTCCACCTTACCACTAACGTTTTGGCAATCTTAGTTCTGTCAACCTTACCACTATCGCTTTGGCCATCTTAGTTCTGTCAACCTTACCACTAACGTTTTGGCCATCTTAGTTCTGTCAACCTTAACACTATCGCTTTGGCCATCTTAGTTCTGTCAACCTTACCACTATCGCTTTGGCCATCTTAGTTCTGTCAACCTTACCACTAACGCTTTGGTCATCTTAGTTCTGTCAACATTACCATTGACGCGTTGGCCATCTTAGTCCTGTCAACCTTACCACTAACGCTTTGGCCATCTTAGTTCTGTCAACCTTACCATTGGCGCTTTTACTTTTCTAGTTCTGTCAACCTTACCACTCACACGCTGACCCTTTAATTCTGTCACCCGTACACTCATTCGCGTCATTAACTAGATGACATACAACTCTTAAACTCATGTAATTGCATATCCAAGCATTTTTATCTATCAAAAGTATGTCAATTATGGAGTAGCCCTCTTGACTGGACAGAACCCTACAAAGACCATAGCCCATATATGATACAGCAACAAATGGGTGAATAATTCATTTTCTTCAGGGATCAGAACAAAGAAGATCGCTGGTGATACGCAAACTGAGCTTGCACACTGTAAGCTAACTGCTGTCATTATCTAATCCCATAGATTGCTCCTTCCAGGAAAGCCCAGCACGGGCAACAAAGACGTTGATGTCTTTAGATTTCGGGGACCTCATAATGTAGCCAACTAACCCACAACATGAGATCCGAAAGGTTATTGGGATTTTCGCCTTCTTCTGTTTCTTGGTCTGCTTCTTCTTACCTGTAACCTAGCAATTCTTCGATAAAAAAAAATCGTCCGCTATAACTCAATAAATCGCTATGGAAGGTACATCAGGGATGTCTGAGGAATGACGGGGTAATGGAGAAAGGGGCCACAGACCTTCAGACGCCCGTGTGAATCTACTAGCCTTGTCATGCTGGGGTTTATGTTTACGAAGGAGCTAACATCCTGACTTCCAAAGCGCCTATAATGATCAAGTTAAAGATTGTCCCATAGCAGACACTAATCTCTAGAATGTAGCGTTAGCGAGTTCATAGTTTTATGCATCAGGTCCATCTTGGCGTGACGTGACCAGCTGTCCCCCCTTCTCTAATAGTAAACTTGTTACCCGTGTAAGGATACAAGGATACAACTAGCCACCTTTGCTGTGAGAAGTCAGCTCTCTAAAACCATATCATGTTGAAGCCCTTCTCATTTTGGGACATTATACAGTAGTGTCCCACTATACGAGCACTGGCTTTATGAACACTAACTAACCCGAATGTCTTCAATTTATAACATGAACGTTGAATGCGAAACGCGTTTGCTCTTTCGAATATTTTGTGCGCTTGATTTTTAAACCAACCAGTTGGTATGTTTCAAAATTGACTGCACGACATTTTCCCGCTCATTTAGATATGAGCATCCGTGAATAACACATTTGTTTGAAATTGTTCATGTGCAGCTGTTATATTTATGTTAATAATATTTATAATGGCTCCCAAGTGTGGTCATGCCCATTCTAATACACTATTTATTTCTACATTGTGTTACCAATGTCAGTATTGATCTTTACTAATAACACAAAAGAGTAAGACCCAGAGCTGTGAAATGTGCTGTGTGAGAAATGCAGCCGGAAAGACAATTCGTGACCGAATTCGCAACACCACAGTGGGGACAAACCCAGTTAGTGCCTACATTGACTCTCAACAATAGAAGTGGTTTGGTCATTTAGTCAGAATGCATTATGACCAGCCCGCATTAAGAGCATATCCTTTGCATGTGTCAGATCCACGAGCAAGAGGCAAACCTCGACGTCGATGGATCGAGGGCGCCTTTGACACTCTCAGGAAATGACACTTAACACAGCACAAGCCTCCTACTTGCGATAACAAGAAATCTACGCATCTTACTTCTCTGCCACGCATCTCACCTCTCTGCCACGCATCTCACCTCTCTGCCACGCATCTCACCTCTCTGCCACGCATCTCACCTCTCTGCCACGCATCTCACCTCTCTGCCACACATCGCACCTCTCTGCCACGCATCTCACCTCTCTGCCACGCATCTCACCTCTCTGCCACGCATCTCACCTCTCTGCCACACATCGCACCTCTCTGCCACGCATCTCACCTCTCTGCCACGCATCTCACCTCTCTGCCACGCATCTCACCTCTCTGCCACGCATCTCACCTCTCTGCCACGCATCTCACCTTTCTGCCACACATCGCACCTCTCTGCGACGCCGCAAGAGCAGCAGGACAAAAGAAGAAGTAGAGGAATGTCGGTAAAAGTACAAAAGTCAATTCAATGCGACAAATCGCAAGAACCTGATACAGTGAAATACTTCGAATACTTCAATACGACCAACTACATTTTTTCCCTTTTTCAATGCCAAATCTTCCCACCCATCGCCGGTCACCATCAATTCTTAGATTCTATCATCAGCCCATGTAAGATAATCATCAAATTCTCCTTCCCTATTATTAAATAAAAAAATTGCACTCATTAAATATTTCTCAGAGGAGAAGGCTAAATCTAATGCTGACGACTTTATTCCAGACGCCCAAATCACCATCATTGTGTACATTCCTGCTCCACTTTTGTAATAATCAAAATATTTTGTGGGAAGATTTTGTTTATTTTTTTTGGGTCCATTTATGTTCATTTTTGTTTATTCTAGTTTTTTCAGCATTCGCGTGGCTTTTTAATGTTATATAGTGTGTTATAAACTTTTTTTGACTGCCAAAATACAGTTGCAACTTATGGATAATGGTTTATATAACTGACTTCATTTCACATTGGCACCGTCAAATGTTCTTAGTTCATTTCAATGCAGAGAGTGCAACGACATAGCACGAACTCAGTAGCTCCTTCAGCGTCTCCAAAATGTTCTCATGATTTCGGCAGGTACCCATTTACAGCTGGGTCGACTGGAAGAAGCGGTAAACCCAAGAATCAACCAACGACATGCCCGGTCTGTCAAACTGAACACGACGTGATTCGAACATGGAACGCTTATATTGTAAAACATGCTGACAATCCCTAGACCACACATCTCTGCAAGCTGGAAAAAGTCTGAACAATCCCACGTGACCTATATGCTATGGGGGCCCTTTCTCTTTGTATGAGCCTGCGACTACTGTGCATATAAGGGGAACTATAATCATTAAATGACAGCATGTTAGGTGGTTACACTGAGGTGGAGAAAGGGAGGGCGAGTATTTGTAGGGTTGATGAATAACGGTTGTTTGCTTATACAGTCGCCACGCAGTACGAAAACTCAGTTTCTATTTTTTTCTCTGATAGAATAAATCATATATATTACATGGGTTTTGATTTCACACCTCTTGGGCAAAGAGACGGACGCGAAGAGTAACATCAGTGACAGGTAAAACATATTGATCAAGGTGGGAGCAAAGAGTAACATCAGGGTCAGGTAAAACATATTGATCAAGGGGGAAGCGAAGAGAAACATCAAGGTCAGGTAAACCATTTTGATTAAGATCCTACCTTACGTTATGGATCATGCTCGTTGAAACAAGCTGTATCTCAAGTTTGTATATATACTAAGACACGCGTTTTTGTTACTAACATTAGGGTATGTCACAGATGAATTCCTAATTTATACTTTTGGTTTCGAGTCTGCTCATTCTAAAAGCTGCAAATAGTTGCACTCTACAAAGCTCTAATTTATTGACCTGCTCAAGAAATTTGATTAAAAACTTCAATAAAAATTAGATCCGCCTGTAACGGATCGGCTGATTACTTTGTCAACAAATCTTATATCTAAATGACACGTTTCTTGCTTTTCTGCTAGTGCCTAATTGTTCGCTTTGACAATTGTCTCCCACATTTCGACGGGCGAAAAATGGCCGGGGCATTTGTACAGTATTTAAGCTTTCTAGATACCAAGAAAAGTTGGTTAAAATTGTAAGAAATAGAATTCCACTAATACAACAAGCTCAGGACAGCTGTCATATGAAGTTAAATGAAAGCTTGTAAAAATAGACTTCTGAATATTCCTAGACCTATAAAAAGGAACTAACTTACTGGATTTCTTTCGCGCTGATGGAGTCAATCGCTGAAAATGTATATGACAGGAATACCAATCGCTGCTCACACAGACACCCCACAGTGCGAACGTTAGATTTGTATTGCCCCCACCCCTTTTCCCCGTTAGAATAACATCTATGCTTTACGTGCGTTTTGTTCCCTTACCCAATTTGTCAGGAGCCCATTAACAAAACCGTTCGTCCAGCCGCTCTTCACATTACGAGGGTAAAGAAAGTTCTTATATCTGTTTATATTCACAATAAGAACAATGCTCATAACGGCAGAGTTTGTCAAGCTGTGGAAGTTCTTCATTGCCAAGGAAGACTGCAAAGAGAATAAAGATAAGGTAAGCCGCTTCTTTCCATTCCTCTTTTTTGTTCTTGTTGTCACCATCGTCAACCTAGTAACAATCATCATCACCATCATAATCTTTATCATCACCATCATAATCTTTATCATCACTATCATAATCTTTATCATCATCATCATAATCTTCATCATCACCATCATAATCTTTATCATCACCATCATAATCTTTATCATCACCATCATAATCTTTATCATCACAATCATAATCTTTATCATCACCATCATAATCTTTATCATCACCACCATAATCTTCATCATCACCATCATAATCTTTATCACCACCATCATAATCTTTATCATCACCATCACAATCTTTATCATCACCATCATAATCTTAATCATCACCATCATAATCTTTATCATCACCATCATAATCTTCATCATCACCATCATAATCTTTATCACCACCATCATAATCTTTATCATCACCATCATAATCTTTATTATCACCATCATAATCTTCATTATCACCATCATAATCTTCATCATCACCATCATAATCATCATTGTCACCATCATCATCGTCCTCATCATCATCGTCCACATCGAGGTGCTGATACAAACTCTAGCAAACTTTGAGGATATCGCATCACAATTGAACCTTCAGATTTCTTGGTCGAAAAGAAAACCCTGGTCTGCTATCATTCAGTGGCAGGAATCTTTGTACGCGGCAACTATGTTAGCTCAACTGAGAACTTCATTTACCTGTCCAGCAGCGACAACTCCGAGGCATGGAGCGACCTGGACACTATTAGAAGATTTAGCCTGACCGCCGCCTCAACGAATACCCCGTACCGAGTTTGGATCAAGCTGAGGCTCACACTGTAACCAAGCCGCGCATTTATACAACCTGTGTCATCTCCATTCTGTTGTATGGCTCGGAGTCCTCGACTATCCTGCATGATGAGGCGAAGAGCATCACAGCTTTCTAAATGCTCAACCAGAGTCGCACTCTCGGCATCTACTGGTACGACCGGGTCTCAAACTCTGAGGTCACACTATGCAAATGTCTGGACATAGTTTCACTCTCGGCATCTACTGGTACGACCGGGTCTCAAACTCTGAGGTCACACTATGCACATGTCTGGACATAGTTTCACTCTCGGCATCTACTAGTACGACCGGGTCTCAAACTCTGAGGTCACACTATGCACATGTCTGGACATAGTTTCACTCTTGGCATCTACTGGTACGACCGGGTCTCAAACTCTGAGGTCACACTATGCACATGTCTGGACATAGTTTCAGTCTCGGCATCTACTGATACGACCGGGTCTCAAACTCTGAGATCACACTATGCACATGTCTGGACATAGTTTCACTCTCGGCATCTACTGGTACGACCGGGTCTCGAACTCTGAGGTCACACTATGCACATGTCTGGACATAGTTTACAAAACGCTACATCATCGCCGCCTGTGCCTATTAGGGATCGAAGTCCGAATTCTGGACGTTCCGGCTCATGAGTTATCGAAGCAGACCATAGACATTAGGGTCGCTAAGCGGCTTTTTCGTACTTGGTCCCGCTACCGTGAGCACCCTCGTACACCCTTCCTGGATACAAAGGAATGCCTCTACCCTCACTGCTTGCAGTCTGGACCACAGCTATACACCGTGGACCCGATCAATTGGTGCGATGGGCCTATGTTGCCTAGGCGGATTACTACTACTACTAAATCACCATCATCCCCACCACTATTATCACTCTCTAAGTCATCATCACCATCATTATCGCCATTATCAATATCCCCATCAACATTGCCATTATTTTCCTCACCATTATCACTGTCATCAACGTTACCAAAGTAGGGCTATCACCGTCTCCATATCAGGACATCATCATTACTGTCATCATCACCATGATTATCATCCTCTTTATCTTTATCCTTTTGTCACTTCTGTTCTTTCTTTTTTTTTTTAGTCACAGAAAGGTGGAGGTATTGTTCCTAAAACTTGAGTTTCTAAAAAGAAAAATGGCTACCCAAAACTTAAGACACTCTTTATCGTTAATAATAATATCGGTGTCTCGAGTTGACTGCCGGGGTCTTTGTGTGTGACAAAAACAAGAATAGTACCATTGCCCCACAGAGAGCATGTCGTAAGAGGCGACTGTGTGACATGGGAAAACACCGACAGTGGGTATGTGCTTTGTTTAGAGCAGCATAGATGACGCCTAACAGGCTGTAGGTCTACTTTGTTCTAGTATTTGAGTCCATTAATATGGACTCGCACATCGGTTAACCACCCTCTGTAAGCCCTTGTCCCAACGCAGCAGAGTATTAAGCTCGAACCTAGCCCGCTAAGCAAGACACTCTTCTCCCGGCTATATCCAGCTCATTACAGCATCTGCTCCTGTAGAGGTACAGGACGACTAAGAACTAACAATAATATCGGTTTAACATTGTTAGCTGTTTTGAATTACGAATTTGTTTTAACATTGAATTACGTCTTTTTTCTATTGTCATGTCCTCGATAGAGATATGCTTAGATCGAAGGGTCAGTACATGTCTGCTAATGAGTTCCTGTTCAGCGGTGCCATAAACTGCATGTATTTGAGACAATACTAGTGTAACCTCATACTGGTAATTCTTTTATTCAATCATCAGCTGACTTTCTACGAGTGTCAACAGCCGAATGTGCAATTCAATGAATGGGGGTTTGTTACACTTTGAGGGTTAAGTCCGGGCTGGTAATGGTGTCCCACCGTGTGCAGTCTTCTACCAAAATAGGGTTTGACCGCACTGTTGTCTCTCACATGTGCAGTCTTCTACCAAAATAGGGTTTGACCGCACTGTTGTCTCTCACATGTGCAGTCTTCTACCAAAATAGGGTTTGACCGCACTGTTGTCTCTCACATGTGCAGTCTTCTACCAAAATAGGGTTTGACCGCACTGTTGTCTCTCACATGTGCAGTCTTCTACCAAAATAGGGTTTGACCGCACTGTTGTCTCTCACATGTGCAGTCTTCTACACAAGTAGGGGTTGGTTTGACTTTTTTTTTTTTTTTTTTGCTTAGATGTTTGCCTCACTAGTTTCTACTGGCGGAGGCGCGCCATTTTCCACCCCAGACCGTAGTCCATTGGACGATATCAGGACGCATAAACCAGTGCTTGGATGCATGTGTGCGTCTGTATGTACCTATGCTAGGTTTGTGCGCCCTCAGAAGCTAGCCCAACCAAAGTGCAAAGGAAGGGCCTCACCATGAGGGCGCTTGTGAAAGTTGTGCAAGGGTGTGACTGTAGGACAGAGTCAAATGAAAGGGAGAAGAGAGAAGGGGAAGAGTGGCCCCCAGGGTGAGCGTCTACTTCAATGGTTGGTTTGACCGCACTGTTGTCTCTCACACGTGCAGTCTGCTACACATGTAGGGGTTGGTTTGACCGCACTGTTGTCTCTTACATAAGCAGTCTTTTACACAAGTAGGGGTTGGTTTGACCGCACTGTTGTCTCTCACACGCGCAGTCTGCTACACAAGTAGGGGTTGGTTTGACCGCACTGTCGTCTCTCACACGCGCAGTCTGCTACACAAGTAGGGGTTGGTTTGACCGCACGGTTGTCTCTCACCATGTGCAGTCTTCTACCAAAGTAGGGGTTGGTTTGACCGCACGGTTGTCTCTCACCATGTGCAGTCTTCTACCAAAGTAGGGGTTGACCGCACTGTTCTCTCACCATGTGCACAGTCTTGTACTAAAATACGGTTAGATCGCACTGTTAATCTCATTCTATGACATGCTGTCAATGTGGTAGTGGAAATAGTTAGTCTCTGTCGTACCGTGACTTCGAACCTAGTAGAATAATACCTGCCTATTAAACACGTTTTAGCACATGCCATCGCTGTGGCAGTGGTTATTTTCAAACCGTTCAGACAGAGCCGTCTACCCTAGTGATGTTAAATCACAATGACAGTAACAACGTACCACATGCTGTAAGGGTAGCAACAGTTCTACCCCTGCCTCTTTCACATTCACATTTCTCTTATAGCTTTGGAATGTTGGATTACACTATACATCGCTTCTTGCAACAATCTTTCTGCGTACATTGCGCTGTTCTTATTCTCATATCTTTTGCAAGCAGTCTTCTACCCTCTGTGGCCTACACCAAACTGTTAGCCGAGTCTCACATAGAGGATCTTCTTCATATTTTGTGCTTGCAGTCCAGTGTGCAAACGAACTTGTAATTAGCATGATGTGTCTTTGCATGACAAAAGGCTCTTCTCATTTCGGTATTCGTTGACGTCACTATATGGTAGGAACGTCGATACCAGTATATTTTTTGTCTAGAGATGCTACACACACAAAACAAGTAAAAATTCAGTTAACACGCCAATATGGCATATTTCGGAATATGGTGTTTGGCCCATATTTCTCTTGACCAACGGCTCACGAGGCGTGATAGTGGTCACCATCACGCGTGCCTCCGTTACTTAAACAACGGCTCACGAAGGGTGATAGTGGTCACCATCACGCGTGCCTCCGTTACTTAACCAACGGCTTACGAGGCGTGATAGTGGTCACCACTTCGTAGGCCCAGGATGCCTTTACATTTCCACATTATTCTGATACTCAATTTTTGAGGCTGAGTGGACTCTGGAAGTGGTTTTGCCATTTGAAAAATTCCCGCACCAACTGGGGACCGAACCCATATCGATCAGTTGGGAAACCAGGGCACTAATCACTGCCCTGCCTCGGTTCCCCGAGCAACGGCCAACAGTCTGCATATTTCGATTTTCAAGTGTCAAGGGTGCTTTTACTTGCACAGCGCGTACACGGTACCTTGAAGCCTAACTTCCGATTCCGTAATGGCTAGGTATCTCACCTGCTTTGAGACCAGACGACACTTACGGAATTCAAATACCCAACCTTTCACATTTTATATATTTGGTTTCTTGAGAGATTAGCACCTTATCTTTCAGCCATAGCGACTCCTTTGACGTATCTAAACAAAGATTCTCAGCGCTGCATTGTCATATTATCATATCAATCACATATTGAATCCTTTCGGACCCAACTTTGGCTGTGAACCACACTTTGAGAAGCACTACTTTACAGAAAAATCCCGAACCGAGTAACCGAGAACTATGAACATTCTCTCAATCCGTGTTTCCATCCATTTCTCACTCTATATTATCTTTCATAGCCCAGACTGTGGGGACTAATAATTTTAGCAAATGGCGGTCACAAATCTCAGCAAACGACTACACAAATGTTGAATCAATAAAATACAAATAAAACGTATTCAAGAGTCAATTTTTTAATTTTCTTATTATCATATAAACGATAAACAAAGGTTACATTTTCTTCTACCTTTTTCTTTTCTATTTCTTCTTTTTCTTACTCTTATTCTTCGTCTCCCCTCTCTTCTTCTTCTTCTTCTTCACTTTCTTCTACTTCTTCTTCTTCGTCTTCTTCTTCTTCTTCTTCTTCTTCTTTTTCTTCTTCTTCTTCTTTTTTTTCTTCCTCTTCTCCTTCTTCGTCTTCTTTTTCTCTTTCTTCTTTTTCTTCTTTTTTTTCTTTTTTCTTCTTCTTCTTCTTCATTCTTCTTCTTCTTCTTCTTTTTCTTCTTCTTCTTCTTTTCGTAATATTGAATTGTAATATTACTATTCTGATATGCAAAACACGAAGCGCACATGGAATACTAGAGGGACACACCATCTCCGGCAGCTGCCTTCAGCTGCCTTCAGTTCTGCTCGCAAAGCTGTCCAGACCAGGCTTAGAGAGATGCAAGACTCCTGGCTCAGCAAAAGAGCTGACAAAATTGAGATGTTCGCCGAGCGTCATGACACCAAACGGTTTTAAGAGGCACTGAAAGCTCTCTACGGCACGCAGCCCTCTAGAAATACTCCAGTTCGCAGTGCGAATAGAGCACTGCTAACAGATACGGTTCAGATTCTAGACAGATGGGCAGACCACTTCTGCAAAATACTAAACCACCCATCGTCCATAAAGAAAGAGGCCATCCGGCGAATGCGGGAGGTGGAACTGAACCTGGCGTTGGATGAAGTCATCAGTGAGGAGGAAGTCGACAGGGCAATCAGTTCACTATCTATAGGAAAAGCTCCAGGAGCGGATGGGATACCAGCAGAGGTATATAAGACAGCTGGATCACTGAACTCTTCTGCCCCATGTGGGCTGAAGGAAAATTTCCGCAGGAGCTAAAGGACGCCTCAATCGTTCACCAGTACAAAAGAAAAGGCAACCGTCAGGAACACGACAATCATCGTGGAATATCGCTACTCTCCGTAGCAGGCAAGATCCTAGCGCGCTTACTGCTAAACAGGCTCAACAAACACCTTGAACAAAGCCACCACCTCCAAGAAAGCCAATGTGGATTCAGACCCGGAAGAGGAACAGTGAACATGATTTTTGCCGATCGCCAAGTAAAAGAAAAGTGTCGGGAACTAAATCAGGCCTTGTACACCACATTTATTGATTTGACAAAGGCATTTGATACAGTAAACAGAGGAGGGCTGTGGATGATATTGTCCAAGTTTAGCTGCTCCAGAAAGTTCATAACCATGGTGAAACAGTTACACGAAGGCATGTGTGCTCGTGTACTGGACAGCGGTGCAATCTCTAAAATGTTTCTAGTATCAAACGGAGTAAAACAAGGATGTGTACTCTCCCCGACCTTGTTCAGCATGATGTTCGCAGTCACGATGACAGACGCCTTCAGATCACTGGAGCTTGGAATACCCATAAAGTACCACACAGGTGGCAAGTTACTCAATCCTAGAAGAATGAAGGCCAAAACCAAAGTGGCTGGCGACATAATCAGGGAACTTGTATTTGCTGACGACTGCGGCGCTCTAATGAGCAGCTCAGAACTGAACATGCAGGTTGGAATAGACCGGTTCTCTGCCGCATGCGACAATTTTGGCCTGACCATAAATGCCAAGAACACAGAGGTCATGAACCAAGCAGCACCAGGCATGCCGTACACAAAACCAGAGACTACAGTCAGCGGGCAGACGCTAAATGTCGTAGACAAATTCACATATCTGAGCAGCACGCTGTTGAGATCTGTCAGTCTAGACGATGAGGTGGCAAGCAGAATAGCAAAGGCCAGCACAGCCTTTGGTAGAATGCGCTCGATGGTCTGGGCACGTCGTGGCATCAGCGTCAAGACCAAACTCAAAGTCTACCGTGCTACCATCATTCCAACCCTACTATACGCTTGCGAAAGCTGAACTGTATACTCTGGACATGCAAGGAGGTTAAACCACTTCCACACAGGTTGCCCGAGGCGAATATTCCACATCCGATGGCAAGATCGTGTCACTGACATCGAGGTTCTCTCGAGGGCTAACATGCCCAGCATCCATGCACTGCTAGAAAAAGCACGACTAGGATGGGCCGGACACCTCGTCCGTATGTCAGACGAGCGGCTCCCAAAGAAGCGTCTCTACGGCGAGCTGAGAGAGGGATGGCGCGAGAGAGGGCACTCAAAGAAACGTTTTAAAGACGGTCTGAAGGACTCACTCAAAAGTTGCCAGATAGACATCGACACCTGGGAATGTCTTGCCCAAAACAGATCTGACTGGAAAAGCGCAGTCAAATCGGGTGTAGCTACCGGCGAAGACGACCGTGTTGTGAAAGCCCAGAGCAGACGCGAGACCCGGAAATCCCAAACAGCGGAAACACCATCACCTTCTACAAACCTTGTGTGCCCGATATGTAGCAGATGTTTTCGTGCCCGCATTGGCCTGTTCAGCTACATGCGCACCCACACCCAACAAGGACATCTGTGACAAGGATGATGTCAGCGGTCCTCATCGACAACGATCGACAGCTATTACATTACATTCTGATATTGTAAGATATATATGAACAGTGAGCGCATGTTCAAGAACCAAAATTAAAACATTTGTTATCGAAGAAATGAACACTTTAATGATTATTAAGAAAGAATATAGCAACGTTTAGAAACACATACCCGAAAGGATGGCTTATATAGGATATCCATGACATTGGCCAGTCCAATTCGCACATATACTACGGCATAGAACAGGCAACGTAACAGATCTTGTAAGTGTTACCAGAGTGCAAGAGTAACAATGCTGCACTTCTTAGATATTTATTTTATCGGTATTTGTGAGTAATAATAATCTTATTAGTTTTCATGTGTGCACTGGGGTTCAAGGAAAGAAAAAAATACCGCCCGACTTGTGTTTCCGTAACTTGGTTGCCCAAATACCGTCCGACTTGTGTTTCCATAACTTGGTTGCCCAAATACCGCCCGACTTGTGTTTCCTTAACTTGGTTGTCCATATACCGCCCGACTTGTGTTTCCATAACTTGGTTGCCCAAATACCGCCCGACTTGTGTTTCCATAACTTGGTTGCCCAAATACCGCCCGACTTGTGTTTCCATAACTTGGTTGCCAAAATACCACCCAACTTGTGTTTCCATAACTTGGTTGCCCATATACCGCCCGACTTGTGTTTCCATAACTTGGTTGCCCATATACCGCCCGACTTGTGTTTCCATAACTTGGTTGCCCAAATATCGCCCGTAGCTATGGATTTACATAGTGGCACTGACGGGCTTTCAACGTCTAAAACTCAAACCTTCCATGACTCCGCTCGCTTGAGTGACCAACCCACTCTGGCCTTGTTCCTTGAAATAGAAGAAACTTGTTGTCATCTACATCCACCCTCCCATCCAATAATCCTTATCCAGACATTTCATTACCCGTTCCTACTGCTGGGGAACAAGGGGAATTACACAAATCTGTAACGACAAAGAAGTGTGTCACAACAAAAAAGTGTGTCACTCACGACAAAGACGTGTGTCATTCACGACAAAAAAGTGTGTCACTCACGACAAAGAAGTGTGTCACTCGCGACACAGATCCCGAGTTATCTAACATTAAAACTACTAATAACGTGGATAGTGGACCAACATCGTGTCAGGGTCATGATTGCTTTCTATCAGACTGACGCAGAATGCATGACTCAGACGTGAAGGAGAGAAATCAAACACGGTATTTATCAAGAAATCAGTTAAAACGTGATCTGTGGAATGGCGAATGTGCAAAATGCGATTGGCTACACTATTCACCGAGTGACAGTTGTTTTTAACTCTTTGCATGCCGTTCATTTGTCCAAGAAAGAATGTCCCTTAACTACACCAGGACTCGATGACTAGAAACACGACAATCTTAATAGTGTTACAAGAAAATAAAGAAGAACATGGCGGTAATCTGTTTCTGTGTAAAAAGCTGCGTGTGTCTATTCTTCATTAATCAACATCGTTGGTCACAGTAGAAGTACGGACGCAAGGTGTTGGCACGTGTAGTCTCTGTCATTAATCAGTCGTACTACAGTTCCTAAAATGTGTATGGATGCTACACTGGATTACAAGCACGGATCTGTCAACTGAATCAGTTCTCCTTCTATATCTATGTGCTGGTCACAGCCTGAACTTGGTGGAAGTAAAAGCAGCATTGTGTTGTCTACAGACTGTACAACTGTTTGACTTTGTTCAGCGTTTCTATTCCTTATTCCCATCTTCTACACATCGATGGAATGTTCTGGTGTCATCTTTAGGGAAAGCTCATGTTATATGGTCTAGCGTCTGTTGGACACGAGATGGTCGTCAAATGTAAATGCTATCCATGCTCTGCGTGGAGGTTTCTAGATTATTTACTACGGACTGGATTATGTATCCACTGACACTGATTAAAAAATGAACACGAGGCAATAAACAAAAGAATTGAGGAAGAAAATTAAGAACATTGAAACGATATTTATCTGGGGTAGGTCTCTCGCCGCCGCGATTGACTCTCATCCAGTATTCGTACAGCGATCTTAGTCCCACCAGACGTAGGAAAAAGCCGAAAAAGCCGAAAAAGCTCGCCCGCCTCTTCCCGGCCATGTAGCGAGACGAAATTTGTGGTGTCGTACCGCTGGCAACGGTGCGTTACTGTGGCCCGTATCGAGAAACTTTGACAGTCAGTGGTGCTTTTTCGAAGGCTTATAGCAGACCTCGACAGTTCGTCTCGCTGGTGGTCAGACTCTCGCAAAGAGCTTGTGACCGGCAAATGGAAAGCAGGAATCCTGCCTAAAGGCCCTGTCCTCGCCCGACCAACCCTCAGGAGAAGGGCAGACCGGCACGCAAAAATCGTCTCCAGTCTCTGTGAAATTTCATCGCCGGGGCCGTTGGGATCCGTTCTGCACAGAGCGCTGCCATCCCTCCCCAAGCGAGCCTGGTCGGACGGTCTTCTGGTGTATGTACGGGTCCCTGTCAGGCGGTCCTAGGTCAACGGAGTGATGGACGGATCAACCGTCCGTCCGCCAGTCGGTCCCTGCGGCCGTCCTAGTGAGGCTTTTTACACATCCGTCCTCAGCCGACCGGTGTGTGTGGTTCGTACGTCTCCGACAGATATCTGGTTGATCCTGCCAGTAGTCATATGCTTGTCTCAAAGATTAAGCCATGCATGTCTAAGTTCACACTGTTTCACTGTGTAACCGCGAATGACTCATTAAATCAGTCGAGGTTCCTTAGATGACACGATCCTACTTGGATAACTCTGGCAATTCTAGAGCTAATACATGCTTACCAAGCTCCGACCCTCGCGGAAAGAGCGCTTTTATTAGTTCAAAACCAATCGTCGTTTCCCCTCGCGGGGTTGCGGCGTCCTCACTGGTGACTCTGGATAACTTTGTGCTGATCGCATGGCCTCATGTGCCGGCGACGCATCTTTCAAGTGTCTGCCCTATCAAATATCGATGGTACGTGACATGCCTACCATGTTTGTAACGGGTAACGGGGAATGAGGGTTCGATTCTGGAGAGGGAGCATGAGAAACGGCTACCACATCCAAGGAAGGCAGCAAGCGCGCAACTTACCCACTCCCAGCACGGGGAGGTAGTGACGAAAATTAACAATACGAGACTCTTTGGAGGCCCCGTAATTGGAATGAGTACACTTTAAACACTTTAACGAGGATCTATTGGAGGGCAAGTCTGGTGCCAGCAGCCGCGGTAATTCCAGCTCCAATAGCGTATATTAAAGTTGTTGCAGTTAAAAAGCTCGTAGTTGGATCTCAGACGCAGGCGGGCGGTCCGGCTCGCGCCGGTTCACTGCCTGTTGTCTCCTGCCCTACCGTCTGCCGGCTCTCTCCCGCGGGTGCTCTTCGCTGAGCGTCCCAAGTGCCCGGCGCGTTTACTTTGAAAAAAATTTGAGTGTTCAAAGCAGGCCTCGGCTGCCTGAATAATGGTGCATTGAATAATGGAATAGGACCTCGGTTCTATTTTGTTGGTTTTCGGAACTGGAGGTAATGATTAACAGGGACAAACGGGGGCATTCGTATTGCGGCGTTAGAGGTGAAATTCTTGGATCGCCGCAAGACGAGCTACTGCGAAAGCATTTGTCAAGAATGTTTTCATTAATCAAGAACGAAAGTCAGAGGCGCGAAGACGATCAGATGTATCTGAGGAAGTTCTGACCATAAACGAATGCCCCCTAGCGATCCGCAGGAGTTCCTTCTATGACTCTGCGGCCAGCTTCTGGGAAACCAAAGTGTTTGGGTTCCTGGGGAAGCATGGTTGCAAAGCTGAAACTTAAAGGAATTGACGGAAGGGCACCACCAGGTGTGGAGCCTGCGGTTTAATTTGACTCAACACGGCCAACACTGAAATGATTGACAGGCCGAGAGCACTTTCGTTGGGTCTAATATGGAACGGGTGCTGGATCTAGATCCTCGGAAATCTGGGGGCTAAGCTCTATGTGGCTCGATTGGCCTGCATTCAGTGTTCGATAAAGGAATTGAAGGAAGGGCACCACCATGAGTGGAGCCTGCGGCTTAATTTGTCTCAACACGCCAATACTGTTGAATTACTGACAAATCGAGAGCACTTTCGTTGGGTCTAATAGTGAACGTGTGCTGGTATTAGACCCACGCACGGAAGACAGGTCAGTTTTTAAACTTCTTAATGAAAGAGCGTCTGCTACGGTAATCTTGTTTTAACCCTGCAGAAATCGCAGGTTCCAGACACCTGGTCATTGACAAACTAAAAACCCCTCTATTGATTCGTCCGGTCTAATAGCGAACGGGTGCTGGTAATAGATCCTCGGAAGACAGGTCAGTTTTACCCTACTAATGACAGGGCGTTGCTACGGTAATCTTGCTCAATTCGAGAGGAGCCGCAGACATTTGGTTCACGTACTAGGCTGATAAGCCAATGGCGCGAGGCTACCATGTGAGGGATTATGGCCGAACGCCTCTAAGCCGGAATCCCGCCCAAAATCTCAGCACCACTGCGATGGGAGGCTTCGATATGGTCGGGACCTGGGGCTCGCGCCTCAGCCCCACCTGGTCAAGCCGCAGAAAGACGTCTCTGCCGTCCGCCTATCAAAGCGGGCGAGTAGCTGCTCGATATTCACCCCATACGGCGATGAGGTACGAAACCACCAACACAAGACTTAGTTCTTGGTCGGGGTGTCGTTAACAGTAGAGCAGCCACCTCACTGTGAACTGTCGAGACTCAGCGCCTGACCATGAGATATGTCCCCACACCAGGCGAACAACATCTCCGTGACATTACCAGGCTTGTCCCCTGGTTAAATGCACTCCTGCTTCGATATCTACCTCTGTATCCTATCAGCCATACCAATGGACGCAGAAGAGATGCAGGCTAGCGGACATTGCACATCTGCCCTATTGTGTCAACCTCCCAGGTGGCGGGGAATGCTAGGCGTCCAATCACTGCAGAGAAGCCGAGAAAATAAAGGGAGCAAAGAGATACCCCATTCACATGCATATGCTACGTTTCTGACAGGACGTGACGATCCTGGGATACAGACACACTGGACTGCCTCTCTTCCGGGTTAGTACAAACCAGTACATAGTCCATATCATATCTCACATATCATCACCGCACCGTATAGACACGAGTAGTGAAGACTCGTTAGTCCTGTAAGACAACTTCCATAAGAGAGACAACTCTGATCACAAACAACTTCTGCCTTGCAGATAGGCTGGGGACAGCCAAAGGCTAAGGAAGGAATCCCTACAGAAACGCCTGTTGAAATCGGATGCACTGGGCCACAGGCTTAGCGAAACAGTGCAACGTATATCGCAGTAAGATGACAGTACAACCTTACAGAAAAAAGTATGTCGCTCATCCTGTGCAGTCCCGCCAGGCAGCGGGACTATTTGGCTTATGTGAACCCCGCATCCCTTGGCCTTAGTGGGATTCTTGATAAATGCACGCATCTCAAGCACTACATGGTTGTAAATGATAATTCTGAGACTCTTCCTGCGTTGATTGAACTTGTACACACGATTGTTCGGGGGAACTATACCGGGAAATGTTTATTTTAATCTTCGTACAATGGAATCGCAGATTTTGAATGTACTTTCACTCGTATATACAGGCAAGGACATCATGAAGAGCGTCGACTTCAAGCCAAATGTAAATCTTCTTTTTCTTCTTCGTACGCTGTCAGACGTCAACCTGTATTTTTTCGAAAAAAGCAGCGGCCATCCCGAGGCTGTCGACACTGCCATAGAGCTTGTCTAGTGTTGCCACTGGTGATGGCCACATGTGCTTTCTCTGATCCTCATATGTCGGGCAGTTTTGCAACAGATGTTCAGCGGTCATTTTCCCAGTACCACACGTGCATTCGTCAGTGCCACGTATCTTCAGTTTGTTGAATAGGTGGTACCTCAGTCTGTTGTGGCCAGTGCGAAGTCTGAAGACAACGACCTGCTCTCTTCGGTTCAACTGGTAATAGGCATCGTTTTTGGTGTAACCAGTATGTTCGGTTTCCCATTTGGACATGTATCTGGCTTTGATAAGCCGTTTTGACTCTTCGTACGTCATACTGGTATCTGTTTGTGGTAGCCTTGCACCTTCTTTTGCCAGTCTGTCTGCCTCCTCGTTGCCTAGGATGTTGCAGTGTGACGGAACCCACTGTACCACCACCCTTTTTGGTGCGGACTGCTGGCACAGTTTGCAGAGTGCTGCTCTTAAGTCATTAAGCTCAGTGTTCTTCTGGCTTTTTAGCGCTGTGACTACTTCGAGAGCATCTGTCAGCAAGACTATATGGCTCTCATTTTCACTGTGTGTTGCCATTTCTTCCACTGCCGCCCTCAGTGCCTCTGCCTCTGCTCTGAAATTGCTTGTGTACTTACCAGTAGCGAATGACAGTGTTATATTTCTGCCATTTGGTAGGTTCAGGAATGCTCCTGCCCCTCCGTTCTGTGTAGTGTTTGTTACAGAACCGTCGGTGTATGCATGGGTCCAGTCCATGCTTGGGTAGCTTTTCGTTATGAAGCTTAGGGTAGTGTCTCTCCTTTCTTTTTCACTCTGGCAGTTTTTGTTTGCAATACCTGGTATATTTTCTACCACCTCTGGAAATATATCCTGCCTCCAAGTAGGTTTTCGTACAGTAGTGATGGGTTTTGGTGTTGTTAGTGCGTTTATGGGATCTTCGTGCATCTTTGCTTTGGCTATTTCTGCAAAGTTTCTCCGCTTCAGTTTCCCATTTCCCAAATTGTTTAGTCTCTGGTACATTGGATGGTCCGTCAGTCTTCGGAGTTTCTCTGACTGCAGCTGGGTTCTGCAGTCTCTTCTATCGGTCATGGATTGCAGTTTTGTAATCTTTTCAAGTTCTACAATTAGCGTTGACTTCATGCCACCTGTTATAATTCTCATGGCTTGGTTTTGAAGTTTGTTAACTTTATCGAAGTTCGCCTTCGCTGCTGTTGTCCATGCCGCAATGCCATACTCGAGAACTGGTCTCACTCTTCCAGTGTACAGTTTCTTTAGTATGCCTTCGTCTGCTCCCCAGCTTGTGCCAGCAAGTTTCCTCATGATCGCCATTCTTTCTCTGGCTTTCATTCGGTTTCTCTCAATCTGACTTTTCCATGTCATGCGCCGATCAAATGTGACTCCCAGATAGGTTGGGTTGTCGTTTGGCTGCAGGAATTTGCCATTTAGGCTTAATTTGGTACTTTGGGGTTTTAATGAGAGCGAGAATATTGTGCACGTGGTTTTCTCCTCGTTTATTTTGACCAGCCATGAGTTCGCCCACTCTTCCAGCGATGTTAGGGCCGTTTGCATCCGATTTCTTGCTATGGTGAGATTCTTTTCAGAGGTCCACATAGCCAGATCGTCTGCAAACATTGAGCTATGGACTCTTCTTGGTATATTCTCTGTAATATCGTTTATATATACCAGAAAGAGTGTGGGTGACAGTACTCCCCCTTGGGGTACTCCCTGCTCGAGTGTCACCTTTTTGCTCATCTGCCCTTGGACTTGGACTCTGGCCGTTCTTTGTTTGAGGTAGTGGTTGATCCACTTGTACATCTTCCCACAGACATCACTTCTTCTCAGCTTGACTCTAAGTCCATCCTTCCAGACTTTGTCAAATGCCTTTTCCAGATCCACCCAAACAGCTACTGTGTGCTTCTGTGCCTGGTAGGCATCTTCTATCTCCTGGGCTATGAGGATGACCTGGTCCTCAGTGGATCTGTGCTGTCTAAAGCCGGCTTGCTGTGGAATTAGTATTCGTTTTTCTTCCAGATGCCACATCAGTCTGGTGTTTATCATCCGTTCCATCAGCTTGCCGACACAGCTCAGTAGGCTTATGGGCCTGTATCCATTCGGATCTGTTTTATCCTTTCCTGTTTTTGGTACTGGTACCAGTATTGCATCTTTCCATGCCTGGGGTACAATACCCCTTTTCCAGCTTTGGTTCAGGACTGATAGTAGTTTTTTCTTCGCTGTTTGGCCCAGCCCCATCAGCATTTCGTTTGTTATCCCGTCTTTTCCGGGAGATTTCCTTTTCTTTAGTGTTCTCATAGCCTCTTCCATTTCGCGCATGGTTAGTTTGGCCATCATGTGCTCTTCAGGAGCCGTATTTATGTTTTCGTGTCCCTTTAGCTCTTCGCTAATGTCTGTATGCTTATCTGCAGGGACCTCGATGTGGTTTGCTCTGGCATAGTGATCGACAAAGGCGTTTGCGGCTTTCTTACCAGTGATCAAGTTCTCGCCCTGCTTGATAGTGATTTGTTTATTTGACGGGGTTTCGTCATTCATGGCTCTGACTAGCTTCCATAGCTTGTTCCTTTCTTTGTCCAGGTTTAAACTTTCCGTTTTATTTTTCCAACTTTCTCTTGCTGTTTGCTTGAGAGTGTGTTTGTACTTCGCCGTGGCGGCTTTGAGGGCGATGTTTGCCTCCATGGATTTTTCTCGTTCTGCCACGTTCCTAGCATTTGTTACTGCATCTTCCACTTTCTGTAACTCATCATTCCAGTAGGGCTTATAGTTTTTCCTAGCTCCTCTTGGGATGGTTTCAGTGGCGGCTTGCATTATTGCCTTGCTTAGGCTCTCTACCATGGGCTTCATTTTGGTGTTTCGTGTGTTGATGGTTTCACACAGCCCATCTGTCAGGATTGCAAATCTGTCCCAGTCGGCTCGTTTGTAGTTCCAACGTGGGAGCGGTTTTGTTTCCTGTGGGCCTACTTCCATGTCAATGGTTAGCCTGATCGGCCTGTGGTCGCTACCTGCCAGTTGGTTTAGCACCTGGCGGTCTATTTTATAGTGTATGTCCTGTGTGGAGAAGGCCAAATCTGGAGTCGAGGTGGTATGCCATGTTCTTGAATAGAAGCTAGGGCTATCCTCCGGCCTATTGATTAGGGAGAGATTTGCATCTATCTCCCAATCTTCCACTTCGTCACCTCTGCTGTCTGTGTCAGAGTAGCCCCATCTCTCCGAGTGGCTGTTGAAATCTCCAACTACTATGCAGTTGGAGTCTCTGACCTCCATACTCGAGAGCGATAGGTCTCTGTTTGGTGGTCCGTACAGATTGAAAATGCGGAGCTTCGTCTCTTGAGCCATTATGTCAACTCATACAATTTCTGCTTGTCCGGTGTGATTGACAGGTACCGCGCTACTCGGTATGCTGTTTCTGGTCAGTATCAGGACCCCTCCTTTGTGGCCTTCTCTATCTAGACGGAAGGTCTGGTATCCTCTGATTGAGAATTTATGGTTATTGTTGAGGTGCGTTTCCTGGATACATGCCACGTCAATCTTACCTTCATGCAGGTGGTGTGTTAGGGAAAGTTTTTTGTTAATGACTCCCTCCGCATTCCACTGTAATATTCTGAGGGTCTTGAAGTTTTGGCCAATAGACGTTGCCCCATAGCCATGTGCCTTGACTCCACGACACATGGGTGGGTGACCACCAGTAGTCAAGGGTGGGCCCCTTCGAGGCGTGAGGCCCGGCGCTATCGCTGCCTGGCGGGTCTCCTCAGGATGAGCGCCATACGTTTTTCGAATAGGTTGTACTGCCATCATACTGTGATTTACGTTGCACTGTTTTGTTAGGCTTGCGGCCCCGTGCATCCGATTTCAACAGGCGTTTCTGTAGGGATGCCCTCCTTAGCCTTTGGCTGTCCCCAGCCTATCTGCAAGGCAGCAGTTGTTTACGATCAGAGTTTTCTCTCCTATGGAAGTTGTCTTACCAGACTATCGAGTCTTCACTACTCGTGTCTATAGGGTGCAATGATGATATGTGATATATGAGATGGACTGGTTTACCCGGAAGAGAGGCAGTCCAGTGTGTCTGTATCCCAGGATCGTCACGTCCTGCCAGAAACGTAGCATTTGCATTTGAGTGGGGTATCTCTTTTTCCCTTTATTTTCTTGGCTTCTATGCAGGGATGGTACGCCTAGCATTCCCCGCCACCTGGGGTGTTGACACAGTGGGGCAGGTGTGCAATGTCCGCTGGTCTGCATCTCTTCTGCGTCCAGTATGATAGTTATATGGCTGATAACGTACAGAGGTAAATATCGTAGCCGGAGTGCATTCAGCCAGAGGACAAGCCTGGTAATGTCACAGAGATGTTGTTCGCCTGGTGTGCGGACAACTCTCATGGTCGGTGGTTGAGTCTTGACAGTTCACAGTGAGGTGGCTGCTCTACTGTTTTCGACACCCCGACCAGGTACTAAGTCTTTGGTTGGTGTTTTTTCGCACCCCATCGCCGTATAGGGTGAGTATCAAGCAGTTGTCCGCCCGCTTTGACTTGCGGGCGGCAAGGGCCTCTTACTGTGGCTCTACCTGATAGGGCTGGGGCGCAAGCCCCAGGTCCCGAGCATGTAGGAGCCTCCCATTGCAGTGGTGCTGAGATTTTGGGCGGGATTGCGGCTTACAAGGGTTCGGTCGCAATCCCCCACATGGTAGCCTCGCGCCCTTGGCTTAATCAGCCTGGTACGTGAACCAAAGTGTCTGCGGCTCCTCTCGATTTGAGCTGGTTTTCCGTAGCAACGCCCAGTCATTTGTAGGGTAAAACTGACCTGTCTTCAGATGATCTATTTCCAGCACCCGTTCACTATTTGGTCAGACGAATTTATTGAGGGCTTTTGTTTGTCAATGACCAGGTATTTGAAATCTGCGGTTTCTGCAGAGTTAAAACACGATTTCCGTAGCGTTCTTTCATTTGAGTGTTTGAGAGCTGACTTGTCATCCGTGAGTCTAATACCAGCGTACGTTCATTATTAGACCCAAACGGCAGTGCTCTCGATTTGTCAGTTTTTCTACAGTATTGGCGTGTTCAGTCAAATTAAGCCGCAGATTCCACACCTGGTGGTGCCCTTCCGTCAATTCCCTTAGCGAGACAATCAAGTTTCTTAGAGGGTAGCCCCAAAATTTTCGAGGGTCTAATTCCAGCACATGTTCTCTATTAGACCCCGCGAGGGTGTACTTTTTGATAGTCATTCTGCAGTATTGGCGTGGTAAGTTAACTTAGGTCTCAGGCTCCACTCCTGATAGTGCTCTTCCGTCAATTCCTTTATCACACACTGGATGCAGACAGAACCGAGCCACAGGGGCATAACCCCAGAATTCTGGGAGTCTAAGTCCAGCACCAGTTCCATATTAGACCCCAGAAGAGTGGTCTCGGCATGTCACTCATTTCAGTGTTGGCCGTGTTGAGTCAAATTAAGCCGCAGGCTCCACTCCTGGTGGTGCCCTTCCGTCAATTCCTTTAAGTTTCAGCTTTGCAACCATACTTCCCCCGGAACCCAAACACTTTGGTTTCCCGGAAGCTGCCCGCAGAGTCATCGAAGCAACTCCTGCGGATCGCTAGTCGGCATCGTTTATGGTCAGAACTACGACGGTATCTGATCGTCTTCGCGCCTCTGACTTTCGTTCTTGATTAATGAAAACATTCTTGACAAATGCTTTCGCAGTAGCTCGTTATGCGGCAATCCAAGAATTTCACCTCTAACGCCGCAATACGAATGCCCCCGTTTGTCCCTGTTAATCATTACCTCCAGTTCCGAAAACCAACAAAATAGAACCGAGGTCCTATTCCATTATTCCATGCACCATTATTCAGGCAGCCGAGGCCTGCTTTGAACACTCTAATTTTTTCAAAGTAAACGCGCCGGCCACCCAGGATGCTCAGCGAAGAGCACCCGTGGGAGAGAGCCGGCAGACGGTAGGGCAGGAGACAACGGGCAGTGAACCGGCGCGAGCCGGACCGCCCGCCTGCGCCTGAGATCCAACTACGAGCTTTTTAACTGCAACAACTTTAATATACGCTATTGGAGCTGGAATTACCGCGGCTGCTGGCACCAGACTTGCCCTCCAATAGATCCTCGTTAAAGGGTTTAAAGTGTACTCATTCCAATTACGGGGCCTCGAAAGAGTCCCGTATTGTTATTTTTCGTCACTACCTCCCCGTGCCGGGAGTGGGTAAGTTGCGCGCCTGCTGCCTTCCTTGGATGTGGTAGCCGTTTCTCATGCTCCCTCTCCGGAATCGAACCCTGATTCCCCGTTACCCGTTACAAACATGGTAGGCATGTCACGTACCATCGACATTTGATAGGGCAGACATTTGAAAGATGCGTCGCCGGCACATGAGGCCATGCGATCAGCACAAAGTTATCCAGAGTCACCAGTGGGGACGCCGCAACCCCGCGAGGGGAAACGACGATTGGTTTTGAACTAATAAAAGCGCTCTTTCCGCGAGGGTCGGAGCTTGGTAAGCATGTATTAGCTCTAGAATTGCCACAGTTATCCAAGTAGGATCGTGTCATCTAAGGAACCTCGACTGATTTAATGAGCCATTCGCAGTTTCACCGTGAGACAGTGTGAACTTAGACATGCATGGCTTAATCTTTGAGACAAGCATATGACTACTGGCAGGATCAACCAGATATCTGTCGGAGACGTACGTACTGCGCACACCGGTCGGCGGAGGAAGGGTTACGTGTGTAAAAAGCCTCACTGGGACGGCCGCAGGGACCGACTGACGGGACGGACGGACGGTTGTTCCACCCGTCCCTCACTCCGTCGACCTAGGACCGCCTGACAGGGGCCTCCCACACGCACCAGACGACCGACCGACCGGGCTCGCTCGAGGAGGGATGGCAGCGCTCTGTGCAGAACGGATCCCAACGACCTCGGCGACGAATTTCACTGGGACTAGAGACACCATTTGGCCTGCCCTTCTCCGTAGGGAGAGAACGCAGGGCCTCGAGGCAACGATTCCTGCTTTCCATTTGCCGGTCACAAGCTCTTTGCGAGAGTCGGACCACCAGCGAGACGTACTGTCGAGCTCTGCTATAAGCCTTAAAGAAATCACCACGGACGGACCACGTTTCCTGATACGGACCAGACTAGGGCACCTCGGTGGAGGAGCCACTACCACAAACCGCACCCAATTCGCACTACGGGGAAAGGCAGGCGAGCGTTTTCCGCAAGCCCGCGCTATCGCTCCGCCTGGCGGGACTGAGATCGCTTTACCAACACTGGTTGAAATTGAGTCGCTGCGGCGAGACAACTACCCCAGATAATATACGTATATCGCAGTAAGATGACAGTACAACCTTACAGAAAAAGTATGTCGCTCATCCTGTGCAGTCCCGCCAGGCAGCGGGACTATTTGGCTTATGTGAACCCCGCATCCCTTTGCCTTAGTGGGCTTCTTGATAAATGCACACATCTCAAGCACTACATGGTTGTAAATGATAATTCTGAGACTCTTCCTGCGTTGATTGAACTTGTACACACGATTGTTCGGGGGAACTATACCGGGGAATGTTTATTTTAATCTTCGTACAATGGAATCGCAGATTTTGAATGTACTTTCACTCGTATATACAGGCAAGGACATCATGAAGACCGTCGACTTCAAGCCAAATGTAAATCTTCTTTTTCTTCTTCGTACGCTGTCAGACGTCAACCTGTATTTTTTCGAAAAAAGCAGCGGCCATCCCGAGGCTGTCGACACTGCCATAGAGCTTGTCTAGTGTTGCCACTGGTGATGGCCACATGTGCTTTCTCTGATCCTCATATGTCGGGCAGTTTTGCAACAGATGTTCAGCGGTCATTTTCCCAGTACCACACGTGCATTCGTCAGTGCCACGTATCTTCAATTTATTGAATTGGTGGTACCTCAGTCTATCGTGGCCTGTGCGGAGTCTAAAGACCACGACCTGCTCTCTTCTGTTCAACTGATAATAGGCATCGTTTTTTGTGTAGCCAGTATGTTCTGTTTCCCATTTGGTCATGTATCTGGCTCTAATAAGCCTTTTTGGACTCTTCGTAGGTCACACTAGGATCTCGTTGTGGTAGTCTTGCACCTTCTTTTGCCAGTCTGTCTGCCTTCTCATTGCCTTGGATGTTACAGTGCGATGGAACCCACTGTACCACTACACATGTAAATCAATTCCATTCAAAAAAATTTCGTAAGCGATTGGTTGATTAATAATAAATACGTCATGCTAAGCCATCTCCGCCTGTACTGTGCTGAGTTCATTGTTGTTTATATTTCAAATGGATTTAAATGTTATATTGTTAAAAAGGTTCAGTTTTTATGTTTAACCTTCCAGTGCTTTAATTATTTTTCTTATATTATAATTTGTAACGATACAGAAAATAATACAGAATATATTTTAAGAACCATTTAGATAGTTAAAATGGTTTCCTTTTTTATAGCTTGGACAAGATGTGACATTACAAGCTATACGAGTTATATTACTATCAGAATTTTAAACATTGATTTTTGTAACAACATTTTTGTTGCGAGTGTCTTTAAATTTATAAGTTTAATTTTATTGACCGTTTTTTTTGTAATCTACATTTTGCTCACCCACGATATGGGACCCCAGTGTATTGCTTTGCCCAGAGACTATAGTGTTGTTAAGACGACTATGATGGCGGGGGCAGGAGAGGACGGAGTGGGAGTGTGTAGATCCAGCGATCGACAGAAACAATCAATGTCCGTACCCTTCTCCATTTACTGAGCGCCTATTTATATGTTCGTAGTGCAGTGAACTCAATTCTTAAGAACTAGAATAAAAGAAACAAAAATCATTGATTTTTCTTGAACATTACACAAGACTGCACGTTGTTGTTATTTTTCTTGTTTGTTCAAATGCGAAATGAGTCTTCATTATTTGTGATTTATTTGCCTAGGATGAAATGAAGAAGTTTTCGTGCAAATAGACAGTTAGGATGCAGACAGCAAAGACGGTATCCGTGATAATAAGTTAGTGTTCTATTACTCAAGGTTCCTTAGTTTGTGCATTCCAGATAAACCTTCACTGGGTTCTCTAAAACTCCTTTAGGGATTCTCTAAAACCCCTTTAGTGCTTGCCTATATCAACTGAGGGTCTAGCTAGACAAGGCCTTTCTGTCAATCATTCATACCTTTCGAGGGTTTAACTAGAAACTTTTTAGAGGCTCCAAAATCCCTTTATGGGTCTAGCTGGACATCTTCAAGAGCTCTCAAAGGCTGCTTGAGGGTCTAGCTAGACACCTTTTATGGGCTCACAATGATCGATCAGGGACTGTTAGAGATTTTTATAGTCTAGCTAGACACCTTTTAGGGGCTCACAATGACCGATCAGGGACTGTTAGAGATTTTTATAGTCTAGCTAGACACCTTTTAGGGGCTCACAATGACCGATCAGGGACTGTTAGAGATTTTTATAGTCTAGCTAGACACCTTTTAGGGGCTCACAATGACCGATCAGGGACTGTTAGAGATTGTTATAGTCTAGCTAGACACCTTTTAGGGGCTCACAATGACCGATCAGGGACTGTTATATATTGTTATAGTCTAGCTAGACACCTTTTAGGGGCTCACAATGACCGATCAGGGACTGTTAGAGATTTTTAAAGTCTAGCTAGATACCGTTTAGGACCTCCCCTATACTCAGTTAGGGGCTCTCTTTGACTCCTGTAGGGTCTTGCTAGATGCATTTTGGGGCTCCCTAGACACACTGATTTATCTAAATGTTAGACTGACACCTGATTTATCTAAATGTTAGACTAACCACTGATTCATCTAAATATTAGACTGACCATCGATTTATCTAAATATTAGACTGACCCCTGATTTATCTAAATATCAGGCTGATAACACTGGACACAATACCAAATGTATCTGAGAGAAAAGTAGCTATTTTTCAACTAATTTGAACATGCTGATGACGTACATGAACTTTCACATCACGAATTAGCTCTAGTTGCCAAGATTCGGGGGAGGTGGGGGGGGGGGGAAGTGCGGGTGTGGGTTGGTTTAGTAGATTGTTGACTTAAATTTGTCTCAAAGCAAGTGACCCAGGCCTCCTCTTTTCTGTAGCCTTAGCGTGTAATTTTCCACCATTTCATTTGAGCGCCAACTGGATGACGCTATCTGTCCGGTCATTCCAACCATATCTCCCCTTGTCATCATTTATGTTGTGGATTCTGTCCTTCACGACGCCTCGTGAATGTGTTCAGCGTAAGTTATTTTGGCTAAATTTGCCGAAAATAAGTCTGCTACCACAAAGGCTAACCTTTAGACCTGTGATACAGAAAGCTTACAACTTTTATTTTGGTTGTGAGATCGGTGACCAGGACGCTATTAGGCCCCATACATATGTTGTCAATCATGTACAACGAATCTGTGCTGCTGGTTGAACCAAACAGGACAATCGATGCGTTTTGCAGTTCCAGTTGTCAGGAGGGAACACTGACAAATTATCTTAATGATTGTTAATTTTGCATGACTCCTCCATTGGACATTGTATTTCTGAAAATAAATAGTTGCAAGTGTCCTACCCAAATGTTCCCTTGGCTTTGCGGCCGGCGCTTCACGGGGAAGCACTTCTTGCTCCGCACCCACCAGAATCGTATACCCTAAATTATGAGAAAGATGAAAATGCCAATGGACATCCGTCCTCTGTGAAAGCATTTGTATCAACGGATCCTGATTTTGTGATAATTGAAGAGTCTGTACAGCCACATAAAATTACTCAGAGTGAATTGAATGATCTAGTAAGAGATCTGGAACTGCCAACAAATAAAGAGGAGCTGTTGGGACTTAGACTGCAGTAATGGAATCGTTAAGGAGAGAATGTGCTTGTTTATGTGTATCGTGCTAGGCATATACATCTGCTTCCGTATTTCAAAATGTCAGATAATCTAATTGTTTGTTTGAATATAATGGGTCTGATGGCAGCACTACATATCAACTACACAGATAACGATTGGAGGCTGTTTTTATGGAATCATTCGTTGAGCTTATAAGCTGTACCGTTTACCAGCTATTTAAATCGGATATGCAGTCACAGTGTCGACAGCCTCAGGATGACCGCCGCTTTTTTCGAAAAAATAATGGTTACTGTCTGACTGCGTACGATGAAGGATATGCAGTCCACCTGCAGAACAAGTACAACATGAAACAACTGTTGTACATCATCAACTATGACAAGTATAAATGACAAATATGTGGTGACCTGAAGGTCATTGTCATCTTGATTGGGTTGTGACAGGCTCACACAACGTTTTGCTGTTTCCTAGTCTGTGGGATAGCCGTGCCAGGATATCACACTACAAGAACACCTACTGGCCCCAACGACGACCACTTGAGCCAGAGAAGCACATTGTTAATATAAAACGACCTGTAGAATCCAACAAGATCGTATTCCCTCCTCTACACATTCAACTTGGACATGAAGAATTTTGTAAAGAACATGGGTCAAAACGGGGCAGGATTTTTATAACTTCGTGATAAATTTCTAAATACTTAGTGAGGTCAAAATACATGAAGGCGTATTTGTCTGTCCAAAGATACGTCAGCTCTTCCGAGATCAGCGTTTTGATGATATCCTCACAGGTGATATGTTAGCATGGAATGCTTTCCGTCACGTGGTCACAACCTTTCTAGTAAACAATATGGCTGACAATTACCAGGAGAAGGTAAGAACAACGTTGCAGCGCTGCGACAGACTAGGGTTCATAATGTCCTTGAAATGACATTTGTTACACTCTCATGCGGATTTCTTTCCTGCCAACTCCGGCGCTATCAGTGACGAGCATAGGGAGGGATTGCATCACGACATTACTACCCTCAAACAAAAATAGCCTAGGAAAATGGAATGCAGAAATGCTAGCAGACAATTGTTGATCTCGTGTGAGAGATGAGTGGTAGAACACTCGCTTTTCATGGCAAATGTACAAGGTTCAACATTCGTTACTGGCAGCTTCTGTCGACGGGCGACAAATGATTCACAAAAACATCAAGACAGCAGCTATACGTTGCTGAAGTCAGACCTAGACCAGACATGTACAGCATATGGCATGCGGCTAGATTACTATCCCCGTCCTGATTCTATCTGCGCAGTGTGAACGTTTCACAAATTCACCTAATCTGGTCCGACAGACCTTGTGTGAGACAAACTAAACAGGGTATCGACCAATGATTGCGCTGAACTTTGCCGTTGTCGCTACAATCATAGTAGAGTTATCTGCTGTGAATATCGACATAGAATGTGTGTCTGTATTTTCACTGCACATTACACCGACACAACTTATGGGCAAAATCATTAACACTCGTCCATGGGCGACGTTTGTCTCCTGTCCGTGCACTAAAACATGGTCAGTTTAATTCATTTCTGGAAAATATTCAATCCGTGCACTAAAACATGGTCAGTTTAATTCATTTCTTGAAAACATTCAATCTGAGCACTAAAACACGGTCAGTTTAATTCA
Source organism: Ariolimax columbianus (assembly GCA_036924085.1). NCBI lineage: Eukaryota > Metazoa > Mollusca > Gastropoda > Stylommatophora > Arionidae > Ariolimax > Ariolimax columbianus. The sequence continues at coordinate 86,651,760 of JAVGWX010000005.1, forward strand.
TTTCTTGAAAACATTCAATGCGAGCACTAAAACACGGTCAGTTTAATTCATTTCTGGAAAATATTCAATCCGTGCACTAAAACATGGTCAGTTTAATTCATTTCTTGAAAACATTCAATCCGTGCACTACAACATGGTCAGTTTAATTCATTTCTTGAAAACATTCAATCCGTGCACTAACACCCCATTTTCTGATGTGGTGTGTGGGTTAAATAAGGAGAAGATGCTGAACCGTTTTTATGATTTGAGAGATGAAGCCTGTATTTCTATGGGCATGAAATGTAAACCTCTGCAGGAGTTGAAAAACACAACAAAGTAAGTCGCATGTCCTTTGCAGAACGTCACTTCGTACAACCTACACCTATTTGGTTGTCGTTGTTTAATGCCCACAATGAGTAGGTTTACTCTTTTGTGCGCTCTGAAAAGGACGTTACGTGCGGGTTGTAGTAGATTTTCTTACATCCTGAGCATGCTAATGAAGGTGGACTGTGGTTCTCCAGGCGGCTGTGCTATGCTTGGCTTCATCTGTGTGGCGCTCACTACTACGGGGATCACATCGACTCACATCTAGTCAGCCAGGCTGTCTTGAAATTAGCCTGTTTTCAAGAACGCTACATGGAAGAGAGATTGGGGTCTTGGTCATTGTTTTGTGTCTAACCCTGACGTGACGTCCTGTCAGTATTTATGCAGTACGAACCCGATGCGTTAAGGTAATGAAAACCAGAGCGTGATTTACCCCTAGGCGAGGCAGCTTCCAAACATAAGCTGGCTAAATAATCTGCATTTCTTGATAACTCATTATTGAAACAAACTCACAATGCGTACATTAAATCATTTCAGAATAAGTTTTGACTCTAGGAAAGTCACCTAAGAACAAGCAATACTTTTAGTTCGTCCCCACTTGTGTATCACAATCATTATTTTATTTGCGATTAATTTCTTGAATAATGAACTCAACGTCATATTTTCTACCACTAGAAACAAAACTCCCTTATTTCCACATTTGATGTTGATGTGGAACAAGCGCTACTACATATGCAAATGTAATAAATTGATCTGCAAGAGAACTTCAATCTACAGATAAATATCAAGAATGTTTCACTGATTTTAAAAAGATATATTTATGCATATGAAACTTGCAGCTTTTGATCGGAAGAGAATAAAACCATTTCAAAGAACTGACATCTGAGAGTAATATTTATTTCTAGAATGAAGCTCGTTCCATCTACAACAAGGACGAAAATAACGGATTCACATCTACTTCTTTGTTTCTGCGTTCGTTTTCAGTCTCCCGCTACCAATCCCAGAAAAGAGCTTTGCAAGAAGCAGGATGCAGTCCGGAGACCGGGATGCGTTGTGTCGCTAGTTTACAACTTGACTGCGATATTTGCACCTTTCGATCCGATACATCCATCTTCGGCAGCAATCACATCTACAAATCACTAACTGTTGCAGCTTCCATTATTTTCTCAAACATCGACTTAAGAGACGACATCGAGCTAACTTAATTGTATTTTTATTGCGAACTTTGAAAAGGAATGAATTAAAATAGATATTAAATAATAAATAGCTGAACAAAGTTCTCATGAAATGTATGTTTTATTGTTAATCTATTCGTACATTTTGGACTGTTTCAAAGCTACCCCACGCTCATCAATTAGAAGTACTGCATTCTACACCATGCATATACGGTTGTGCAACGCAGGCTCAGTCCTATACAGGATGCATGAATTGACGACAAGGCGGTGTAGATGAAAGAATATGCTGATGTCGATGACTCCAGGCGGTTTTATTGTGCCCAGGTCCCATAACGTATTTTCCTTAGTCCTTAGTGTTGACGTCACGATGCTATTGACTGACAAGGTCCAGTGGAGCGTTGGGCGGCGCATTTTGACGCCATCCTCAACTGTCTGTCAGATGACACACCATATCTCATATTTCTCGAGTTGCTATTTACTAAAGGCTTCACTTCGAGTCCAGCCAGAATCTTAATCAGCTCGATGTCCAGAGGTAAGGCTGCTAGATCAGATTCCCTCCATGCTTCCATTTGCCCAGCAGACGGTCATGTGTTTCTCCAGGGGCTGACTAGACTCTGTCGATGTATTTGGGAAGCCGAAAAAGTTCCACATGACATTAAATATTCCATTACTATACACATGTACAAGCAAAAGCGGAACAATACATTCTATGGGCAACCACAGGGGCATCTCCTGGTTCTCTATTGTGGACAATATTCTGTCTAGTCCTGCTCAACCACCTAACTGGTCACCTTGGTCAGGATCTACTTCTAGAGAGTCAGTGTGGAATTTGTGAGGATCACGTGACGGTCTACATGATATATACATCACGTTAACTCTAGGAGATAGGCCAGGAACATCCCTGTGACATGTACACCGTTTTTTTTCGACTTGACCAAGTTCTTTGACACCGTCGATAAGAAAGTGCTCTGGCAGATCATAACGAAGTTTACCATGGGTGTCCATCAGTTTCATGGTCACATAATGACTCGACTACGACACGAAGGAGAATTGCCTGTAGTCTAGCCAGGCACCAGCTATGTAAAACAGGGTTATCAGCTGGCACTGTTGTTCATGGTCTATGCAACAATGCTCTCTTATGATGTACATAATACTGCTACTGGCATGCATATCAGGTCCAGGACGCAACGTCGGTGGTTCAATCCGATATGACTGAAGTCTTGCACCAAAGTGAGTGACGCCACTATCTTGGATCTCTGTTCACTGACGACTGCGCTCTTAACGCCTCATCAGAACAAGAACTAACTGACAAGTTATCATCAGCAACAATGATCAGATCGCAAAGCAAAACTCCATCGCGGAGGCTCAGAGTAGGCGTGCCACCCGAAATAGTAGAATGGACGACAACTCCAAATCCAGCTGCTCATTTGAGTGCACCGAGTGTGGCAAAGTCGTTCACCAATCAGTCTCTATAGCCATATAGGAACACATCTCTTGCACACGTCTTATGCTGTTGCCATTTTTCCTTGGGATGGGCATAACGAAGAATAGGAATAACGTCATATGGCTGATACATTTTAAAACGCTATCGAGTTAGTTCTCGCTCTTGATAATGTTGCACATGTCTGACTATGTAGTTCAATTCTCCAACAGCAATATGTAAGATTACTTAAATTGAATCGTGTTACAATGATTAATTCAGGTCTGCAATATCGACTGTAATAAATAGTTCCGGCATACTAAACTATGATATCTGTTACCATATTCGCTAGTTAATGCAAACTTTGCAAACAGCCAATCCGTTCTCAACTCCCTTACCATCTGACAAATGGAACCGTCAATCGGAAGCAATTATTGCCGACCAGAAATGGCGACAATGATTGATATATTCCAATAGGAAATTGATTGGAATTCGAGCTTTTCTATTTGATTTATAGGGATATTTGTGACTGTGAGTGAGAATTGTATACCTTGAGTATTTCTACACCACCCATTTTCTCATTCAGTTAATCTACTTTCCGGTTTCTTGCATTTGTTTTTCTTTATCCATTTTGTTTTGTGGTTAACCTTTCGTTCATCTGGATTTAATTTTCTTAAAAAAAAAACACGAAATTAATACATGTTTCATTCACTTTCTTTCACTCGACTGTCTTTTAAACATAATCCATTAAAATCCTGTTTAATTAAAAAATCAAACCATTTTAAGTCCTAATTCTTTTTCTCTAGAAATACATATCTCCCCTTTATATTTCTCCTCTTCACTTATCCCCCACAGGAAGCAGAAGCAAAAATTAGAAAAACAACAAAATTACAAACTAAAATATTTTTATTCAAATGTGAGAAGGGTAGTAAATAAAAGAGACGAATTGGAACTGTAGGTAGAAGAAGAAAAACCAGATATAATAGGATTTACAGAATCATGGACAAATGAGGACATTGCAGATAGTGAATTTGAAATAGAGGGATATACAATGTTGAGGAAAGATATAGTAGTTGGAGACAAGGCTAACGAAGGTGGCGTTTTTAATACTGTACAAATTCAGTTAATATAATGATCAAAGATGATTTATCATCTGGTAACAAAAATGAAAGTGTATGGAGGAAAATAGAAAGTGTGGATGAAAAAACATTGATTTTGAGTGTGCTATAGATATCCAGCCAGTCAAAAAGAGGAAGATGAGAAGCTGATTAGCAGCATAGAAAAGCAAGAGAAGGGAAATTATTATTAATTGGGGGATTTCAACTTTCCATAAATAAAATGGGATATGGCAGAAGCACTTGTAGAGTCAAAACATTTTAAGTGCATAACTGAAATTTTTTTAAATTTAACATGTACAAGCAGTCACCAAATCCTAAAGCACACTGGACTGGGTTTTTACTACAGAGGAAAAGTTAAAAACGTTTTAAAACGTTACCGTTGGAGAACTTTTTGGCTCAAGTGACCATCAGATCATCCGTTTGGATCTTATAGCAGGGAAAGAAGTAAATATAAACACGCAAACATACGACTACTCTAAGGCAGATGTTAAGAAGATGAAAGCCACATAATCTGAAAAGATATTGTCAGAGGAATAGATGTCGTACAAGAATGGGAGAGTTTTAAAACAGTTATAGAAAAGCTGAACGAGGAATGTTTTCCATGTAGGGAGATAAACCCCAAGCGTGAAAAGTGGATAGCTAGATTTGTAGTTAAACGTAAAAGAGATAAAAATAAAGCCTGGAAAAAATAAATAGAGGCAGGTAAATCAAAAGTAACAGATTTAAAATATTTGGACAAGCAGAACATAGCTCAGAAAATTAATAAAACAGCAAAAATACTTGGAAAAAGAAACTTGCTCAGAGGATCAAGACTGATATTAAAAGAATCTTTTCCTATGTTAGAAATAAATATGGAACGAAAGATAAAGTATGCCCTCTCATAGAAAGCAAAGGAAAAATAATAAGTGAGAATAGGGAAACAGCTAATCTACTCAATCAGTACTTTGGCACAGTCTACACATAAGATGACTGCTGCAAGATACCAGATCTCATCGATTTTTTTTCAAAGAGACGTGGATACAACGGGATTAAAAACAATCTGTAGTACAGAAGAAATGCTTTTTAAAAAATGGAGGGGTTGAAAGTGGATAAATGCCCAGGTCAAGATGGTATTCATCAAAAATTGCTGTTTCAAATTAGAGACCAACTAGCAAAACCATTGACTTTATTATGTTCTCAATCACTTGCAAAAGGGATAGTTCCAAGGGATTGGAAAGATGCAGAAGTGTTCCCCTTATTAAAAATGGGCATCAAATCAGATCCAGCAAATTATCGACCTGTGAGTTTAACGAGCATAGTCTGTAAATTGTTAGTCAATAACCAAAGAAAATGTTGTAATGTATTTAGACAAGTTTAATCTAATAAAAAATAGTCAGCATTTGTTTACTAAAGGGAGAGCGTTCTTAACAAATCTATTTCAATTCATGGAGGAGGTTACTAAAATCATAGATAAAGAGGAGCAGTAGATGTTATCTATCTAGATTTTGCGAACGCCTTTTTTAGAGTACCTCATCAAAGATTATTTATAAAGTTTAAATCACATGGCATGGTGCAGAAGTTGTCAAATGGATTGAAAATTGGTTAACGGGAAGAAGGCAGAGAGTGGGCCATTGAGTGAGTACTCTGAGTGGTGTGAAGTAAAAAGTGGAGTGCCACAGGGCTCGGTTTTGGGAGCAATTTTGTTCTTGATATATATAAACGATTTAAACATTGATATGGGATCTATGATTGCAACATTTGATGATGACACAAAATTACGCAGTAGTGTCTCATCTATAGCAGAAGTGGATGTACTGAGGGCGGATTTAGATAAAATTCGAGAATGGTCTGTAAGCTGGCAAATAGAGTTTAATGTAGATAAATGTACAGTCCTCTACATGGGTAGATCCAATATGGAACATAATTACAGAATGGACGATAACAATATTTGAAAGATAGAAAGGAAAAAAGACCTACGAGTTTAAACAGATCATACAGGTAAGGTGAGTGAGCAAGTCCAGGTAGCAGTGAAAAAGGCAAATGCAATGTTAAGTATGATAAAAAGAAATATTAAACATAGTAGCAAGGAAGTGATAGTCAAACTGTTTAAAACATTACGCAAACCTAGATTGGAGTACTGTGTACAAGTGTGGAGTCATTATAATAGTGGGGATATACATATGCTGGAAAGAATACAAAAAAGAGTGACAAAGCTGATAGTGGGATTCTAGAATTACAGTTAGGAGGAAAGACTCAGAAAAACCGGCCTTCAGTGTCTAAAAAAGAGAAGAATTTGAATTGACTTAATACAGATTTATAAGATAAGGAAAGTAACGAATAAATTAGACTATAACACGTTTTTTCCAAATACAACCACCTAGCTGAACAAGAGGGCATAGCTATAAATTAACTAAAGAAAGGTCCAGATTAGATATTAGGAAACAATTTTTTAGTCGGAGAGTGGTGAATGCTTGGAATGCATTGCCACATGAGGTAGTGGACGCAGGAACAGTTTATGCATTTAAGAATAGATTGGACGCGCATAGCTTTTAGAGCAAGGTAATTTAAATGAAACTGGTTGTATACAGAATCTGCAGAGTCTTCTAAACCAGTATAAAGACGTTAAGTTAAGTTAAGTTAAGGAATCACCCTTTTCACATATATCACCTTCTCATAAATCTCCTTCATATACTCTACTTCACATATCTCTTCTTCCCATGTCTCATATCACATATTACGTCTTCACCAAAATATACTTCTCACATATATCCTTCACCAATCTCTCTTTCACATATCTCTCCGTCACATGCCTCCCCTCCCATATATCTCCTGCACATATCTCTCCTTCACATATCTCTCCATCACATATCTCTCCTTCACACATCTCGCCTTTGAAAATCTTTCCATCACATATCACTACTTCATATATCTACTACACATATCTCGAGAAAGAGAAAGGAAATTCGAGAAAGAATTACAACAGCAATAAAGTCTTTTGAAGGCCTCTGGACAACTGGTTTTGAAGGCCTCTGGACAACTGGTTTTGAAGGCCTCTGGACAACTGGTTTTGAAGGCCTCTGGACAACTGTCAAAAGAAGGAAACTCGCTGGGTACGGTCGCATACCAAGATCAAATGGTCTTGCAAATACGAGGTGGAAGGACAACATAACAGAATTTTACCAATTTCCGACCAGAAGAGGCACAGGAAACGATCACTGACAGAGAGGGGTGGTGTGGGCTTGTGGGGATGTCTTCATGTGTTCCCCAACGACCTAGTTGGTAACGGGATGACCTGACCTGACTTGACTGACATATCTCTCCTTCACATATCTCTGTTTCACATATCTCTCCTTCACAAATCTCTCCTTCTCAAATCTCTCCTTCACAAAACTCTTCCAAAATTTCTCCTTCCCAAATCTCTCCTTCCCATATCTCTCCTTCCCGTACCCCCTTTTGCCAGTTCCGCTGGACGTCCACTTGTGCAGGTAAACAATTCGGTGAGCCCAAGTCGTCTTTCTTAGGCCTAGTATGTTTCACTTGGGTTGTTATAACCCGTGTCGTTGAAATGATTATACCGATTTGATCTTTCCGTCTATCACGTAGTCTCCCTCATACACCCTAGAAGGACCTTCTCTGATGTGGTCAGCGTGCAGGGGAAGATGACCAGACCACATTTGCATGAGTTGACCAAACCATGGTATTTCCTGTCTATAAATGTGTCCAACACGAGGCTAGTTCATATCCCTAATGTTCCCATTCTTCATGCCATCTCTCAACCTGACACCGATAACCTTTCTTAGACATTTCATTTCACACGCCCCTATTCTCCTCTCTGGAGCCTTGGATAATGACCAAGTCTGACACTTGTGCCACAGAGCTGCTATAAATAGACTGTGTATCGGTTGTTCTTCAGTTGTCAAACCGATGTTAGTATGTTGAAACAGAGACTTTTAAATAGTGTGCTTGGATTTCTTTATCAAGCATTCCATCTTCTCTCTTTCACTTATATTGTCCCTGAACTTGGCAGGGATATTACTATTAGGTATCTTTAGATTGTGGGGGACTCCTTGACTGGTCGCTATAGAGGTATATTTGACTATTATTTCCATTAGAGAATAAGACTATGACAATTGAGTTTGATGGGAATATGACCAAAATTCTCCTCCAGGATGGGAGACCATATTCTTGTAGTTTATGTAGTTAATGACTAAATTAGAACCTGACTATCACTCAAGCCAGTTTTTTCCTCTTTCTCTCTCCTTCTCTCTTCTTCTCATTCTTCTTCTCTTTCTATTTCATTTTCCCTCTCTCTCCTACTCTCTTTATCTAATCTACTCTCTCTTTCTCTCCCATTATCTCTCTTTCATTCGTTCTCTCTGCTATTATCTCTCTCTCTTTCTTTCTTCTACTCGGTATCTCTTTTTTCTATATCTTTCTCTCTCCTATCCTCACTCTCTCTTTCCCGCACTCTGCCTCTTTTGTAGTTGAGTGCTATTTGTCATTACCTCTAGTTCGCCATTTCTTTTTCGTTTGCGTGATCTATATTATCTAACCCCATCTTTAGTGTTCTTCCCATTGTTATGTGAACACGATTATCTTTATTGATCTTCGTCCTAGTGTCTGTCTATTTGTCTATCTGCTGGCATTCACATATATATATATCTGTCTGCCTTCTAGTTTCCATGTATATCTGTCTCTCTGTCTGCTGGTAGTCATTTACAATAGTCTACTCCTGGTCATATAAATAAATATATATATATATATATATATATATATATATATATATATATATATATATATATCTATATATATATGTCTACTGCTCTTTGTGTAAATCTGTCGGTCTGCTGTCTGTCTGCTGGTCTTTACGTACATCTGTCTGTCTGTTGGTCTTTACGAAAATCTGTCAATCTGTCTGCAGTATGTGTCTTTTTGATGGTATATACGTATTATCAGTCTATCTGCTGATCTTTATATATATATATATATATATATATATATATATATATATATATATATATATATATATATATATGTATATATATATATATATATATATATATATGAATATATATATACACAAATATATCTTTCTGCTATTCTTCATGTACGTTTGTCTATCTGGTGGTCTTTATGTAAGAATGTCTGCATTTCTAACTTTCTATTCTGCATGTCCAGCCAGTCCGATTCAGATGTTAGTCCCCCCATCAATTTATCCGTCTGTAAAACCAATCAAACTATAAATCGTGATAACCATCGTCCACATAAACCACTGACCCGTAAAATTCATCAATCCAAATATTCACGTCATTTAACAAATCCGTGCACTTTACTAACCAACAATCTTTCCGTCCATTCATACGTCAGGTCAATCCTGAAATCCCTTAATCAAACTATACATGTAACAATCTAAGCACCTGTAAATTTATCTATCTAACCGGCTCATAGAACTCCCTTAGCCACAATCCATTCTTCTATGTATCCAACCATCCATCCGCCCATTCACTCATCCATACATTAATTCATCCATGCATCCATGCACGCATCCATTAATTAATTCATTTTAATTAGTTCATTCATTCATTTTATTGAATGATTGTCCACAATGATTAAATGTACTCGTTTGATCTCCCTGAAAACTGCGTTCAGTGGCAGGTTGCAGAAGCTGTCATCACATCCTGATCTCGCTGATGGAAGTGGATCGGGGTCCTCTAGGCTGTTGTTTTATGATTGGCTTGATCTGCGTGTCGCTTACTACTACGATAATCACGTTGATCCTTAACCTCGACAGCCTGTCTGTCATAAAACAGCCTTGTTTCTAGGGAGAACTGCGTGGAAGAGAGTGAGTGTGTGTGTGTGTGTGTGTGTGTGAGAGAGAGAGAGAGAGATAGAGAGAGAGCGGGGTCTTGGATATAATCTTTTACCTGATTCTGACATGACTTAGATAGCATATTTTACCTGACTCTGCCATGTCTTGGAAAGCATATTTTACCTGACCACCGTAAAATACATACGCATGTAGAAGATCAGGTCGGGTACCCACGACTGGATGGTTATTTGGTACGATAACAGCCATTCTCCAAGCTGGAGATACACATTTCTAAATGCCAACGGAGTGAAAATAGAAGACTTTATCATAACCAACAGCATAGTCAACAGAAAAAACCTGACGACCAGCACACATTCTCTTCCAGGTCCTGGAGAAATACAAGTAATCTGGAGCTCTCGATGGCTACAGAAGAGATAGAAAAGGTCTCGAGTAGAAGCATATGTCAACAAGTGGGAAGCAGCAACCATAGACCAATCACAATTATCACAAAGGGACCAAACGATACCCCAAAGAATAACTCCTTCCCTAGAGGGAACTATAGGAAAGGAAATTGGAGCCTATCCTCATCCCAGACTGACAGCTCTGTCCAAAACTAAAACCGGACTAAAAATCATATTAAAATATTCAAACCTTCAATAGATGCTTTCTTGACGCTGCCAAGAAAAGTATTCCGAGAGGCTGCACACTACCAACTCTTATGGTCCCAAAAACTAGACGAATTACAAAATGAAATTGGTACGTACAGAAAAAAACAAGGAGACAAACCGAACCCACAAAAATACAACCTTGCCCAAACAAAGCAAAGGCCCTTCATAAGAGAGAAAAAGAAATGAGAGAAAGCTGGCTCAAACTTACCAGCTCTTTAAACCTAGAAAAGTAAACTAAAAGACTGGAATCTCATCAAAACCCTATATAGCGACAAGACAGAGAGAACCAAAAACTGTGTTACATACAACTGTAGGCCAGGTGACGGACAAGGTGGCCGCAGACCTAATGGTCAGAACTTATTAGTCAAAAATTAAGACGCAAGTTTCAAGAGATAGAGTTAAAAAAGTAAGAGCACACAGATCACAGCTCTAAAAAAACAAAAAAAAAAAACACACAACCCCCCCCCAAAAAAAAACAACAAACAACACACCAAACAAACAGCACAGGCACTCCAACAGAGTGCAATGGCAGTGAAGTTGACCATACAATAGCTAGAAGACGAAATTAGAAAACTAAAGGATTAAAAAGCACCAGGCCCAGAAGGTATCACAAACAAATTTCTCCAACACCTAGACCCCATAGGTAGAAGGTTCCAACTTGGAATTTTTAACAAGAGTTGACTTGAGGCCTATCAGTCTCCTCGGATGTATTCGGAAACAGATGACAAAACTGATAAACAAAAGACTCACCTGGTACCTTGAGACCAACTCGTGACTCGTCCCAACTCAAACAGGATACATGCAGTACTGAAGGACAACGCGTAATTGACATATCTAGGACAATACATTTAAAACACCTTCCAAGAGAAAAAGAAAGTGCTAGCAATCTTCTTTGATCTCTCCCGTCCCTTCGATACTGTCTATAGTGGAGGACTGATGTTGAAAATCGTTCAAGTGGGAGCTACCAACAACATGTTCTCATGGATAAAAAGTTACCTCTTTCAAAGATCTTACCGTAAAATTGAACAACAATGCCAGCAGGTCAGACGGGCTAAGAGAGGGAGTGCCACAGGGACATATACTATCGCTCTCTCTTTTTGATAAAAATAAACGTCATCACTAAATGCTGCCATCAGCATGTCTCAAACAGCCTGCACGCATGGACAGCCACAGAACATGCAGCAATAGCTTCACACATGCGCCAAAAGACGGTGGAGGAAATGGAGAACTGGACAGAAGAGCGGAGATTGAAAATAAACCACACCAACACCTCCTTCACTCTCTTTTTACTCTCCCTTAAAAAAGAAAAAAATAACAAAAAAGACAGAAAACCAATAAATATTGAAGTTGGGCTCACGAACATTCCTTCTAGTCACATTTGACACGAGACTTGCATGGAAGCCAAATATACAGAAAATCCAGACAAAAATTTAAAAAAGACTCAGTCATGAAAAAACTGGCTTGTACGTAGTGTGAAAGGGAATTGGGCAAAGAAATAAAATACTCAATGAATCTACGTTTGGGCAATCAGACCAATCATGAAATATGCTTTTAACACTTGGACAACAGTCGCTAAAACTAACACAGGAGAACTAGGCCGGGTCCGAAATATGGGTCTCAGAATTAGCCTTGGGGCATTGAAAAGTACTCATATTACAGAGCTAGGGAAAACAGCAAATCTTGAATCCCTCGAACTAAGGAGACAAAACAAGTCTCTTAAACAGTCTTAGAAACCAAAAGGTCTACCTGATTAGCCAGAAGTTCCATGAGAAAACTAAAAACAGACTGCTAAGGAAAAGCCCTAACCATCTGACCAGAGAAGACCACAGAACCACAGATAACTTGCATACATCGGAACCGAAATCGAAAAGCGCTCATTCCAGAACCAGGGTGTGGCAGAGCCTAGGTGTTTAGCTGAGTAGTAGCAGTTGCGTAGTACTTATCTAAAAAGTACAACATGTATGTACACCATGACACGACTTCCCACAGTAAATAACACAGTAAACCCTCTCCTGTCATAGCACATAACATTATCGTTTAATATGCAAATCAACAAAAATCAATATTAACAAAATAAAATATATATATATATTGAACTAGATCGGGGATTTTAAGCACTAGCTTTTTTATTTCCCCAAAACTTCATAACACAGGCTCTTGCCGCTGCGCTCCCTTTATCTGCACACTCTACATATAATAACAAACTCGTCTTCACGATCGGATTACGTACTCAATCGTTCTGTGCATTCGCATATAATCATATCACGCAACTTATAGTTGGAACATGTACTCCCTTGTGGTCACATACTCAGTCGATCTGTGCACACACATTCACTCAGAACACACATTGTTCCCAAAGTGTCCTGCACAATACCACAGACATTCAGATCTCGTCCTTATGCGATCTGTACATTCATAATCTTTCCGATCACTTAACGTATTCACACGAATATGTATGTTCATACGTAATTAGATCATGCATCGTTCACTAGGTGTCCTGCACGTACGATACACATTAAGATCTCTTACTGTTTACAGGGCGTCCAACACAAACTCACTCTCACTCTCAGACTACTAACAGCCTCTCGGTCACTCTCCTAGCCAATTTTTCCTCCTAGACAGTCTGATTCAGTTCATCTTTGCAGAGTATTTTATAGTATCAAGCAACATCATGGCTGTCTAATGGTCTCCTGTTGGTTGTCTGACTTAGCCATCACTTTAATTTGGCACAACCTCTAACTGGTTGTTATTAGAAGATTGTCCCCGAATCCCTGTCACTCTAAATGTCGTAGCAGATCGTGGCGCATCTGATGTCACCAACCCTCCACCCCTCCCAACTACGCTAATTCGGAACGCCAGAGTGGTCAGCTACGATCCCCTACCTCAGCTTCGAACAATTGTTCCAGACAAATTCTTCCACCTAAATCTCTCGTTTTCTTTGTCGACCTAGTGTCGAGACGGTTATTGACTTTGGCCCACAATCAGGCAACCTTTGATCCCAGAGTCGCCAGCCCAATCTCCTCTGTCCTGAACACCTATGCTCCAGCTGGAACTCTCATCATGATTACGGAACCAGGACCTGTCCAAAATGATCATGTAGGTTCCTGTGATAATTAAGACAAGTGAGCAGTTGAAAAGAGAACCAGACAAAAATCCGTATTCTACATGAATTCATGAAACGGTACCTGATAAACTTATGGACACATGTGTACACAGATGGATCCGCCAATGGGAGAGTTAAAAAGGCGTGGCAGTGGAATTTACATCGCACACCCCAACAACGACATAGAAAACCACTTTATACCAGCAGGAGAGACCTGTACCAATTTCAGAGCCAAAGCAATAGCTGTACATGCAGCAACTCAGATCCTTATGAGCCAAAAGGCAACCACAAGAAAAACAGTCATTCTAACAGACTCGAAGAACATGCTCTAAAACTATCTCAAACATAAAACAAGATAGACTCTTATATGAAATAAAGTATTATATCGAGTTACTGTCCCCCCAAAAACAGGTTTTGTCATACAGTGGATTCCGGACCACTTTGTGATCGTTGGAGAAATTATTTTGCAAAAGACAGAATTATTGGCAGGCAGACTCACCATCCACAGAACTAGAAGGAAGCATAGACACCTATCAAACGATCCACGAAAATGGATTGGAGAGACCAGTACAAAGAATACATACCAGAAAACAACAGAATATACAAACTTGACAGAGACGGGCAGACAAAGATCTACATACTCAGAACGGGACATTGAAGACTCAAGGCCAACCTTCGCCACAAGCAAATGTGGAGCACCCAAGCAGACATCAGAACATATCCTGAAAGACTTCCCCACTAATGCAGACCAAAGAGAGATAGTTTGGCCCAGGGAAGCGACTATGGTCGAAAAGCCGTGATGTACCGGCGAAAACCTGAATCGCACGGTCTCCTTCGTGAACCTCACCGGGCCAAAATAAAAGCATCAGTTAATCGATGAAGAAGACGAAGAAATAAACCTAACTCATCCTCAATCTACCCTTTCATCTAACCACCAATCCATCCAATCATTCACTAATTCATTCTTACATACATGTTTCCATCAGTTCATTTACTAACTCCTCTATCCATCCAACCATTCATTCATCAATTCAAACAACATGTTAATTCATTTAACAAATTCATACAACTAATCCCTCTCATTCCACCCATTCTTCCATCCATCTATTCATTCCTTCCTCCATCTATTCATCCGGGTAATTATTCCATAAATTCCTCCATCTATTAATTTATTCCTCCATCAATTAATCCATCCATAAATCCATTCCTTCATTCATCCACCCATTCAGCAATTCTGACAGCGACATTTTCATCAAACACATCCAAGCACTTACATACTAATCCGCAATCCACCCAACTATACACCTATTCAACCATCCCCCTACCTGTCCATCGATTTACACAGTAATACATTCATTCAATTGTCCACCTACCCGTCCACCGATCCTCTCAATCACCCGTCCACCTACTAGCTGGCGGATCTACCGAACCAACCGTCCACCTACGCCCGCCGATCCGCCAATCTATACATCCATCCAACGGTCCACTTACCCGTACGTCTTTCCTCTAAACCAACCGTCCACCGATCCCCTCAACAAACCATCCACCTACCCGCCCACAGATCCTCTCAACTAACCGTCCACTTACCCGTCCACCAATCCCCTCAACCGACCGTCCACCTACAGGTCCGTCGATCCTCTCAACAAACCGTCCACTTACCCGTTTGTCGATCCTCTCAACCAACCGTCCACCTACCCGTCTGTCGATCCTCTCAACCAACCGTCCACCTAGCCGCCCACAGATCCTCTCAACCAACCGCCCACCTACCCACCCGCCGATCTCACCAACTATACATCCATCCAACCGTCCACCAAGCGTGATTCTAGCCTTCCTATCTACCAACTTGTCAGTTTAAACATCAGTCCAACTGTACAATCATCCACTAATCCACCTATCCACAGTCCCCCGTCCCCATTCATAAATTCCTCTTTGCTGTCTTGTCAACCTGTCTGTCCTTGTGTCTGTTTTCTTGCCAGCTCACTCACCCATTCATCCACCCATCCATCAGTCCATCTATTTATCTACATGTCTGTGCACGCCTCACTTTTCCTCTACTTCAATCCCCACTCTCAAATGATTTCTTCATTCAAGCACTCGTGTGTACTTGCCACGCCCCTAAACTCACTAATGCATTTCGATCTACGTACTTGCTTTCCGATATTTGATATAGCGGAAGCGGAAATACATCATTTGATAGCTTCCTGTCGACATCCATTAACCCATAACTCTGTGCAATTCAAGGGATGTAATTGAATTCCTGCTCTCTAATTTTATTAGCCTAAGCAGATAACTTATATTTGGTATCGCCTTGATGTTTATGTGGTCGTTCAATCTTTGTAAGTTAATTTAAAAAATTTTTTTAAACCTTCTGCAGTTTATCATCGTAATACGAACTAAAGTGAAAGTATAGTAGAATCTTAAAACGTTTTATTGACTATGAGAAAGAAAAATATTTGCTATGTATCTTCTTCTGTTTTGCCAATTTTCAGTTCAGATAGTATATATGAAAACCCCTAGAGCTGCCCTCATTTAGGAAGGCTGCGTAAAGCTAAGTCATTTTGCGTACTTTGCAGTGATTGTTTCTGTAACAATTAGTTTTACAAGATGAGATCGATTGTCCCATGCACACCTTTCTTTAGTTGCCTTTAACAACATGAATGAAGTTTCAGTGGTTTTAAAAAAAAATTATTCCCCAGCAATGTGCCCTTGTATCCATATCGAGAGAGCAGTTCGCAGAAACAGTCAAAACACTGTACGAGCATTGCATGGACTCACAAACTAGTTGAAGTTTGTGAGCGTGTATGTGATTTGCGCTGCCCCACGTCTCATATCCAACCCTCCCCCTTCCCATAAAATGGAACAAATTGAATATATACAAATAAATAAATACATACGAAAAGGGTCATTTTAGTGCAGTGAAAATAGAACTACAAGTAAATAGGCGTGACTGAGTCAATGGGGGTCACAAAAGCCGAGAGACGTAGGCATCCCGCACCAAGGAAGCATGCGAAGAGGATCCCTATTAAACCACCCCATAGACAGATGTTAGAACCCTAAAGGCAAATTATAATTATCTTTGTTCTGACACATGATCACTACAGAGTGAAACGTCTATAAATTTTGATGTTTATATCACTGCTCAAGGTGACGGCCTAACAGAAGTCTGACAAAGGTTGGACAACCAAAGCCAGACGAAACTGGTACTAAGTACTGGATACAATTTGGACACATCTCTGTTAGCTAATTGGGTTTCTGATTGTCTAGAGTGTTTGTTGTGTTGTTGCAGAACAGAAAAAGATCAAACTGCTGCCATAAACGACTGGCTGATTGATGACGTAAGAAAGACTATTATGTTGAGGATCGAGATACAATAGATTGAGGTAGTAATACAAGATTCCAACAGAATGCATCAAAGGACAGTTATTATAAAGGTAACAGAGGATGTAATGGAGATATCCACAAAGGGGTGGGAAGCCACCGTTTAGGAAGGATATAAACTAGAATCTGGACTTCATAGAATGAATGGGCAATTCAAGAAAACAGCCACAGGAATTGCCCATGCAGTAGAACAATTAAAAAACTGATTAGTTCTTATCATCAACCAAGTAATGAGGGCGAAGCTTATGGATCAAATAAAAGGTTGTCTATCAGTGTATTCTGGAGAGACGAGGACATACATTTAGACATGTATAACACTTGAGAGCTTAACTGAAAGACTGACTGGCGACTAAACTGAGTGACAATAGCGAGGACAACCTAACGCAGATTTGAACATCCCGAGGAAGCATGTATATGTTTGTATTGTTGGTCAATAACATTTTCAAATGTGACAAAGCTTTATCTTCATCAACCCAGGTCTAAATGAGAGAGAGAGAGAGAGAGAGAGAGAGAGAGTAAAAGAGAGAAATCACCGTGTAAATAATAGGTATTTCCCACAGATCTCTTCCTAAGATCTGGGGAAAGAGGTTTGGGTGCGGGAGAGGAATCTCCAGAAGAAGCCTCGACCGATCATTTTATTACATTGTGAAACCTGAAAGGAGAAAGGCGAGACTACTAGCACATCAAAAGTCGTCAATGACGCTGCCAGTTAACGACGAACAAGAAACAAGAACGATTAGATGATGCTGTTAAGAATAGAAATAGATTATGTAGGACCAAAATATACACATCTGTGATGATGTTGAACAGCAGACGAGTCAACCTGCATAAAATACACTGATTTATAGAAGATATGACCAATTGTTTGATGATGTATAATTATGAGGGACGCTCCGAAAGTAATACCTCCTATTTTATTCCACGAAAACCATAACAGATAAAACAACACAATGACACGATTTGATAGAGCAATTTCTTGCCCTCATAAAACTATTTTTCAACACAATCACCAACGATGAACAAGAGCTTAAAAAGCTGCACCTGCGGAGGTAACCTACTGTTTCACAGCTGCCATGACAGCCTCGTTGCTAGGAACATGTTGCCAACGCAGTCTTTATTTTGTTGTCCCAAACACATAGAAGTTAGAAGGCGCCAAATCCTGACTATATGTTGGATGGGGTAGGATAGTCTAGCCAACACTGACAATGTGCTCAACGATATTCAAACACCCTACCATGATAGACGCCATTTTCCGACTGCTCCTCCACTGCCACCTGTCAGACGGAAACACAATTTTACGGATATTGGCGGAAAAGTTCAAACGTTACTGCCATGCTGCCAAAATCCACGTATGACGTCCTTGGACATCATAATAAAATTGGAGACATTACTTTCGGTGCGCCACTCGTGTATATATATATATATATATATATATATATATATATATATATATATATATTATTTATTGATTTATTGTATCAGAGCCGAGAGTAAGTATAATGACAGAAGTAAGAAAGAAGAAGATAGAATTCAAAGTAAGAGAGACAAAGAATAGAAAAGGAGCCTCCTTAAAGAAGAAAAGGAACAATTCAAATAATAGATACAACCAAAGAAGATAACTTAGTTTCAATTATTCCTAAAATCTGGCTATGGTTAGCAAAATGCAGTGCCGAGTCTATGCTTCAACAAATGGAGATGCGGGAAATGATTATGATTATCCAATGTATATTTTTTCAAGCTAGATGTCACATGATTGTGTAAGAATTTCATTACCATCGCATAGTCAAGCTGAGAGAGAGAGAGAGAGAGAGAGAGAGAGAGAGAAAGAGAGAGAGAAAGAGAGCGAGAGGAAAGAGAGACAGAGAGAGAATGAGCGGAAGAGAGAGAGAGAGAGAGTAAGAGAAACTGAGAGAATGAGAGAGACAACGAAAAAAAGAGCGAGACAGACAGATAGAAAGAGGGAGTGATATATATATATATATATATATATATATATATATATATATATATATATATATATATAGAGAGAGAGAGAGAGAGAGAAAGAGAGTTTAGAACAGTAGGACAACAGCGAATAGACCAACAGCAGCATTAAACCACAGCCCAGTCACACACACATAAGGATGGAACAAAAGTGACTTTCCGTGGAAAGAATGGTATAGATATAATGATTGTATTGATATATGAAGCCATTAGATAACTGCTTTATTAGTGTTATAAATGTAGAATTCTGAGGGCAAACACGTACGAAGATACATCTTGAATAAAATATAATTCGAAAGGATTTGAATGATCCCACATAGATCAAGATGCTGATCTGATACTGAGCTGGAGCGGTCAGCGACCCACTGGCCAACGGCGTGGGATATTGGTTTAGTGACAGGGCTCACAACCTGAATTTGCTGGGTTTGGTTCCTATCACGGCATGGGCCGATACCCCGAGGAATCAAACCCTTAAAAAAATTCAGCAGGAAGCAGACCCTTACATAAAATCAGTCGGATGCACTGGGCCGACAGGCACAAAATAAAAACATAGTGCAGCGCACACCGCCTTGGGAAATGGAAAAATATGGCGAACGCCAAAAAAGAAAAAAAACCCACAAAAACTGGCTTACCAACCTCATCTACAAGTTGTGATACAACGAAGTCTCTAACCATTAATCACTGACAGCAGCTCTATTATAGAGCTATCCTTAGTAATAATAATAATAATAATAATAATAATAATAATAATAATAATAATATTACTACTACTAATAATAATAATAATAACAATAATAGTACGATTAGGCAACCTAGGTCCGTTTGGTCGAGTGACCATGTCCATGACCACGTCTGATACCCGAGTCACAGTTAGCCTGCAGTTTTTTGGGAGGAGCGGGCGATCTGTTTCAGCGAGTTGTTGTAAGTGCGGCTCCGTCGACATTTCCAAGATGAGCAAGGCATATTTCCGTCCCCTCAACGGCAGACGATGTATCTGGTAGACAGTCACTTAATAAGGTAGGTGGACCACATGACCGAAGACGGAGAGGTAACGGCGATCAAACGTCGAGACAGATCTGAATGACGCTTAATGTGATGTATAAATAATATATTATGAATACCGCCAGGCCACGTTTTTGCCTTGAATTTACACTAATCGATGACTTACTTGTGCTCACGGAAACGTGTTGTTTTCTATTGAACAGGTTAATTGGTTGATTTTTTGGGGTTTCTTCCCTGCGATTATCCTGGCATGGACATCACATATATGAAGTAGTACCACGGTTAAACCTGTGTCGTATTTTCATGGCCTGGTGCACACGGCTGACTTTCACGAGATTGGTGCCCTTCGCCCTGCAGACAGCGTCGGTTTTAGTGTGACTGTGAAATGTAGACACGTGACTATAATGAACTAGATACATCGACCAGGAGAAATTCCCAACACATCACTCAAACATTGAGTGATATCCGTACGACTTCTTGCGGTTATGGGAGAAGCGAGAGACAGAAAAGGCTTCGGGTAAACCCTGAAAAAAAATTCATCATTGTTACGCTGAGTCAGTCCTGTCATACAGAAACGATTCACACTTGCTTACTGACTTATGCCCTGGCTCCTTTTGGAGCACATGGCCTCAACAGATGTTTCCAATTTCGGTTTTTGGACTGTCTCCTTGTGTTCGCATGTGAGACGACAATTGCTCTTGTCCTACTCTTTTACTTTTCTTGAACATATGATCTTTGGTCTCCCATCTCGTCCTTTTCTCGTAGAATTGAAACGAGAAACGGATAGTCAATACAGAACCAGAATAATCACTTTACGTCATCAACATGTGATTTTTTTTCTCCAGAAAACTTGTTAGCAACCATTAGACACATCCGACACAGACTCCCAAAGGGACCACTGATCAACGGTTGAGAAATATTGGAACAGATCGCAGAGAAACACAAATATAGGAACCAAGTTTTGGCTCTTTACGCATAAGTTTTGGTTCCAAGACAGCGGCTCTCAACATTTTGTAAGCCAGAGAAAAATTCATGTTACGATTATAAAGCTTAGTTAACTTCTTTACGTTTGAACATATACTAGCATGAGCCGTGACGGCTATTGGGACTTGACTTAGTTTTTCATCTCGATCATGTCGTGTAGTCTTCTACCATGTGATGCAGGGGTCTTATTTTCATATTTTCTTGTGACTTATATATTGTTTCTACAAGATAGGGAAGCCAGTCTCATACACAACCTTTCTTAATCTAACTCGACTTATTCGCTCCTCCTCTACATGATGGTGTTTTATTCTACTATTGTCCATGAAGCTAATAGTTCCTAGAAGATGGAATGGCCAGTCCCATGTCCAACACCTCTTAGTCGCCTCTTACGATATGCCAGACAGGTTACAGCTGCTTCACTACTATTTGCTCCTGTTCGAATTCTGCCAACAATCGAACATCGGTTTGCTTGAGCAATTGTTAATCTACATTACTTTATGTTTCGGGTGTTCAACATCAGTTCTGTTGTTCACCATTCAGCTTCCTCCATCTTTGTCGTCCTAGTCCATATTTCCTGCAGCTCTTTTTTTTCATTTCTGCTGCTACAGTTTGCCACTTCCATGCTCTTCCTATAAAAAAAAAAACATACACTAACCTAAATACAGAGTTCATTACCATTGCTAGGGTCCACTGAGAAGATTTATGGGAGTGATGAATAAAAGGCGTTTGCATGCATAGTCGACACTCGCTGTAAAGGGTAAGTTTCAAAATAAAACGGATGGGACGGCGTGACCTAGTGGTTAAGTGGTACGGCTCATAACCCGAAGATGCTGGGTTCTATCCCTATCACAGCACCGGCTGTTACCCGGGGGAAGCAAACCCTTAGAAAATGCAGGAGGAAGCGGACCCTTACATTAAATGCACGCTGAAGTCGGATGCACTGGGCCGATAGGCGCAAAATAAAAACCATAGTGCAACGCCCACCGCCTTGGGAATAAGAGAAATAAGGCAAACGCAAAAAAAAAAATTAAACAAAAATTAAACGGGTGTTTTCCGACAAAAGAAAGGAGATCACTATAGAACAGTCGCAAACTGATCGTCTCTCCAAAAACGGACGGAAGCTTGAAACACTGGCTGTTCAAAAAGTTTCAAGACACTGCAGGTCTCACCGGATGTGACAGTGCCTAGGTATTTCTTATAGGAACGATAAACTCTGATGTCCAATGTTGACTCTTTTCATGTAAAAGTACCATTCGATAGTTGCAATTGTAACAAGTTGCAAGATGTCACGCGCTGACGGGGCAAACAAAAAAATTAGAAAACAAAGAATGAAATTCCTCCCAATACTATTAGTCGACTTGTACTTCTACAAGGCAGATGCCCACGTGCAGGTCCCGGCTCTAATATGAGCTGGATATAGCCGGGAGAAAGATTTACTGCTTAGCGGGCTAGGCTTGAGCAGCTTAATACTACGCTGCGTTAGATGGTTAAGCGATGTGTGAGTTCATCTTAACAGACTCAAACACAAGAAACAAAGTAGATTCGTAGCCTGTTAGACGCCATCTATGCTGATCTAAACAAATCACCCAACCATGGCCGGTGTTATGCCATGTCACACAGTTAGTTGTCTCTCACGACACACTCTCTGTGAGGCAGTGGTGCTATTCTTGTCCTTGTCCTACACAAAGACACTGGCAGACAACTCGAATTCAATGTGTTCCTCGTGTGTCAGCATTGTTGCAATACTCATTTCGCGGTCTTGGGCTTCAAACTATTTTCGTATCAAGCTTGGTTGTGAAATTTGTTATTCTATTATTTTGAACCCGACAAATTATTTCTAGAACATGTTATACTGCAACAGAGACGCTCTTAGTGGTAGAAAATACAGAATCTAGCTGCAATTGAGCAGAAAGTCGACATTTTCCCGTTAACGAGTGCAATATTCGATAATGATAAAACAACAAATAGTCGCTGCAAGTATTGGCTAGTACAAGAAGGCGAAATTCGTGGGTCACCATCAGATCTCCAGACCTAGGAACAATATTATTGAAGTAGGCAGAAGGAAATAAAAATTGGTTTTTGTTATGTATTATAATTCGATTTTAAAGCTCTCAAACTTACAAATCTCATAAATACACTACAGCATTTACGGTCAGGCGTCATATGGATGGGTTTTTTTTTAGGGTTTGTTTCCAAAAGTTCGTAATTAAATTGAAAAAAACAACATATCTTGACCTTGCACAAAGTGGAAAAGCTGATGAAACCCCTCTGACTTTCGACATGCTCAACGTTAGGACCGTAGGCACGAAAGGCTTAACAACACTGTGTCTATACTGTGTCTGAAATTGACCCAGTTGATGGCTAATATTCAAGACCGTTTTCTGTGGAAGTCCCGTGCATTAAGGTAGTCAAATTTGCCGCTACAAAGCATCGTGTTGCAGTTTTCAGCAGCGCAAAATGAACAATGCGCATAGCTCCCAGTGTGGGAAATAGGCCAACATGGTGGCTAGATCAACGCTCCATAACGACCTGGAGTTTAGCTCCCTTAAGAAATTCTGCTGACGGACTGCTGACAGTCCCATCTTCTTGCTACTTGAGGTTTCACGTAAACTCTAAACTCTCCCTCTCCGTATCCTCAGAAGAGTCAGACTGACATGAACAGGTGCAACATTCAGAGCTCGGAGAGGA
Organism: Ariolimax columbianus; assembly: GCA_036924085.1. Classification (NCBI taxonomy): domain Eukaryota; kingdom Metazoa; phylum Mollusca; class Gastropoda; order Stylommatophora; family Arionidae; genus Ariolimax; species Ariolimax columbianus. The sequence goes on from JAVGWX010000005.1 coordinate 86,675,370, forward strand.
GGTTACATGAAGCAAAGAGAAAGCCAGATACAAACACAGCACCAATTAGCGGATTCCATTCCATGACCTCATACCTGCCTACCACGTGATGAGATTCATCCGTCATGGAAGGAAGCATAACGTGTAAAACAGTGCCGAGTTTGTCAACAGGCTAGACGGCTCACCGTGTTCACCACACTAGGGATCAGCGGATAGGAGGAAAGAGCACTATACGAATGTTTTCAATACCCCGACCTGGATTATGAATCCATGGCTACACCAAACCCCCCCCCGCCCCATATTCCCAACCAACTCTGACAGAAGTCCCAATCGCCAAGCCGAACCTTATAGACCGGCACTAAGCAAACCCGAACCACATTTCATCTGAACTATTGAAATATGCCACAGACCCCTATCAGCTTCACCATTCACCATTTCTTTCTACAGGTCTGGAGGACAAGCCGTATTCCTGCATACTGGCTCGATTGAATAATCATTGCTCTATACAAAGACAAGGGTGACCGCAAGGAATTGAAGTAACTGCACACCTCTAACATTGCTCTCAGTCCCGGGCAAATTAATTGCACTTGTGCATTTGGCTCGATTGAAGCTACTCCTGGTTTGAAGCAGGGTTTTACTTCAGACCAATCAACTGTCGACGCCATTCTTGCTCTCCGCCTCTTGGCAGAGCTGCACCGAGTCTTTGACCGTCCCCTCTGCGCTGCATACGTCGATCTAGAGGCTGCATTTGACTCGGTTGATTGTTGGACACTCTGGAAATTACTGCACTGCAAGGTAACGATACTTTTGACGCTTTGCTGAACTTTATAAAAGAGTAACACATGGACACTAGTGCTAGAGTTCACATTGAAGGAATTCTCTCGGCAAAGGTTTCTTATATCTTCAGGAGTCAGACAGGGCTGTATCCTTGCTCCCGACCTTTTCTGCCGGGTCATCGACTTAGATTAATCATCGCCTCAACTCTCACAGTCGGGGTATCGCCATCGACCAGTCACACATCACTGACCTCGCCTATGTTCCTGATATAGTTCTGGTTGGCGGAAACAATGCAACACAGCAACAGTCTGATGAATATCTAGGGGGACGGCGTGGCCTAGTGGTTAAGTGGCACGGCTCACAACCAGAAGGTGCTGGGTTCGATCCCCATCACAGCACCGGCCGTTACCTCGGGGAAGCAAACCCTTAGAAAATGCAATGAAGCAGACCCTTACATAAAATGCATGCTGAAGTCGGATGCACTGGGCCGACAGGCGCAAAATAAAAACCACAGTGTAACGCACACACGCCTTGGGGAATAAATAAATACGGCAAACGCAAAAAAAAAAAAAAAAAAAAAAAAAAAAATCTAGACCGGGAAAAAACAAATATAGTCCAGGAGCTCGGCTCCGACACATGCTCTCACGTTATCTCCGTCCATGTTCACACTGCGAGGGGCACCACCCGATTTTTATACCTGTGAAGCACGATACCATTTGACGACTCCAGTGGCTCAGAGGAGGTAGTTCTGGATCGCCGTCTCCGGAATGAACGATCTTAGCTGCCTGCGGAGCAATAGCAGGCATTCCCCGTAATCCAAATTACGCATCTATCAGTCTCGTGTGATCCCAATATTTCTGTATATCTCCGAGATCCGGAAAGTGCTAAAACGTGACAGATTAGGACTTGAGGCTTTTCCTATACACGACTAGTGAATCATTCTGGGAATTAGACAGTACGACCTTGTTCGCAACGCCGAGGTCACATCGCATACAGATCTCTCCCTCATAATCGAAAATCTGGTCCGATGTCGTCCTTCCATCTTCGGCCTTGTTGTCCGGCAGGATCAGAATTTCTGGCTAATCAGAGCTTTCTCAAATCATTCCTCTGTTCCAAGGACCACACACTGGTCGGCAGAAGGGGTCGTTACCTCCACCTCCCCTCCCCCACAAACTTCATCTCATGGCTCCGGCTGTTGACAGATTCCCCTTCAGCTCTAGACGAGGCCCGGCAACAAGCTGCAGCTCATTGCCATAGCGGTAATCGATTGACTCAACGGCCCACTGACGCCTACGTGAACATTATTATTATTATTCGCCGTTATGTTAGCGTATACTGCAGATTCAATAAATTGCTGTCTTTTATTATTTTTAAAAGAAAGACTTCTAACACAGTGCAACTTAGGTTTGACAGGCGCTATCCGTCGTACGGTAAATGTAATATATGCTTAAGTGACGGTAATCACATAGACTGCTAGTGGCCGGTCGCGTCAACAGACTCTTGAAGATGCAGTAAAGTGGGAACTTACTGATTGGAAGGAATTGCAAGACTATCAATCAACAAGGCTTACTCAAATGTTGTATTTCGAATAAACTTGACTGATGCGAGGACGACGTTTTGGGAGAGAAAGAGCAGGTGTCATTGGATAAAGATGATGGTGATGTTTATTTTGATGGGACCAATTAAGCGATTGACTTGACCCCACTAGATGACCTTCCTCCTAGTGAAAGTAGATGACGATGGAGGTGAGATGTATGACTAGGGAAATAAGAGTGATGACGAGAGAGATGAGAGTGATGACGAGGAAGGTGAGAGTGATGACGAGAGAGATGAGAGTGATGACGAGGAAGGTGAGAGTGATGACGACAGAGATGAGAGTGATGACTAGGGAGATAAGAGTGATGACGAGAGAGATGAGAGTGATGACGACAGAGATGAGAGTGATGACGAGAGAGATGAGAGTGATGACTAGGGAGATAAGAGTGATGACGAGAGAGATGAGAGTGAAGACGAGGGAGATGAGAGTGATGACTAGGGAGATAAGAGTGATGACGAGAGAGATGAGAGTGATGACTAGAGAGATAAAAGTGATGACGAGAGAGATGAGAGTGATGACTAGAGAGATGAGAGTGAAGACTAGGAAGATAAGAGTGATGACGAGGGAGATAAGAGTGATGACGAGGGAGATGAGAGTGATGACGAGAGAGATGAGAGTGAAGACTAGGGAGATAAGAGTGATGACGAGAGAGATGAGAGTGATGACTAGAGAGATGAGAGTGAAGACTAGGGAGATAAGAGTGATGACGAGGGAGATGAGAGTGATGACTAGAGAGATGAGAGTGAAGACTAGGGAGATGAGAGTGATGACGAGAGAGATGAGAGTGAAGACTAGGGAGATAAGAGTGATGATAAGGGAGATGAGAGTGATGACGATGGAGGTGAGAGTGATGACGAGAGAGATAAGAGTGATGAAGAGGGAGATGAGAGTGATGACGAAAGAGACGAGATTTATGACGTGGGAGATGAGAGTGATGACGAGGAAGGTGAGAGTGATGACGAGAGAGATGAGAGTGATGACGAGAGAGATGAGAGTGATTACGAGAGAGATGAGAGTGATGACGAGGGAGATGAGAGTGATGACGAGAGAGATACGAGTGATGACGAGGGAGATGAGAGTGATGACGTAAGAGATGAGAGTGATGACGAGGAAGATGAGCGTGATGACGAGGAAGATGAGCGTGACGACGAGAGAGATGAGAGTAATGACGAGGGAAAGGACAGTGACAACGAGAGAGATGACGAAAGAGATGAGAGTGTCGACGAGAGAAATGATAGTGATGAAGAGGGAGATAAAAGTGATGACAAGGGAGATGAGAGTGATGAAGAGGGAGATGAGAGTGATGACGAGGGACATGAGAGTGATGACAAGGGAGATGAGAGTGATGACGAGAGAGATGAGAATGATGGCGAGAGAGAGATGAGAGTGATGACGACGGAGATGAGAGTGATGACGTGGGAGATAAAAGTGATGACGACAGAGATGAGAGTGATTACGAAGAGATTAGATGACGAGAGAGATGAGAGTGATGTCGATTTAGATAAGAGGGGTAACGAAGAGATGAGAATGATGACGAGAGAGATGAGAATGATGACGAGTAAGATTAGAGTGATGCCGAGAGAGAAGAGAGTGATGTCGATTGAGAAAACAGGTGTAATAAGGAGATGAGAGTGATCATGAGAGAGATGAGAGTGAAGACGAGGAAGATGAGAGTGATGTCGATTGAGATAAGAAGGGTAAGGAGAAGATGCGAGTGTGGACGAGAGAGATGAGAGGGATGACGAGAGAGATGAGAGTGAGGACGAGAGAGATGAGAGTGGTGACGAGGAAGATGAGAGTGGTGACGAGAGAGATGAGAGTGATGACACGGGAGATGAGAGTGATGATGAGAGAGATAAGAGTGATGACCAGAGAGATGAGAGATGTCGAGAGAGATGAGAGTGATGACGAAAAAGATGAGAGTGATGACGAGAAAGATTAGAGTGATGACGAGAGAAATGAGAGTGATGACGAGGGAGATGAGAGTGCTGACAAAGGAGATGAGAGCAAAGATAAAGGAGATGAGAGTGGTGACGATAAAGATGAGAGTGATGACGAGAGAGATTAGAGTGATGACGAGAGAAATGAGAGTGATGACTAGGGAGATGAGGGTGATGATGACGGAGATGAGAGTGATGACGAGGGAGATGAGAGTTATGACGAAGGAGACGAGAGTGATGACGAGAGAGATGAGAGTTATGATAGGGAGATGAGAGTGATGACGAGAGAGATGAGAGTGATGACGAGAGAGATGAGAGTTATGACGAGGGAAATGAGAGTGATGACGAGAGAGATGAGAGTGATGACGAGAGAGATGAGAGTTATGACGAGGGAGATGAGAGTGATGACGAGAGAGATGAGAGGGATGACGAGAGAGATGAGAGTGAGGACGAGAGAGATAAGAGTGGTGACGAGGAAGATGCGAGTCATGACGAGGGAGATGAGAGTGGTGACGAGAGAGATGAGAGTGATGACACGGGAGATGAGAGTGCTGATGAGAGAGATAAGAGTGATGACCAGAGAGATGAGAGATGTCGAGAGAGATGAGAGTGATGACGAGAGAGATGAGAGTGATGACGGGGGAGTCCAAAATACCTGCAATTGCGATGTTGCGTTCTTATTTCTGTTTATTATTTTACTTTAAGATTTGAAAGTATCATTGTGCGTGTTATAAACGAATTTTCAACTGACCAGAAAAAGGCGGACTAGTTCAAGCACTCGTATGATACCCTAGTGCATTCTTCGCGCGAGATTTTACAATAATCCTCGTTACTGTATGACGAAGAAGCGTGGTCAATGAACAAACTATTGATGGGAGAATTAAGGACTTCAAAGTGTGGATATAAAATAAAACGTCTCATCTTCTACAAAGACAAGAAAATAAATAAGGAATTCCTGAATACATGTGGGGTAATAATATAATTAATAAACGAAATCAGAGTCAGACAGTTCCGATTTTTGTGTCCAATGAAAAGATATAACACCTTGCTGAAAACAATACTAGGAGGAAAGGTGGAGTGCAAAGGTGTCAGAAGTAAACAACGTTATACGTGGGAGAATAATATCAAGAGACGGACAGGGAAAACATGGAAGACTGTTTCACGGCAGAAAGAAACAGAGGGCACTGACATCCAATGGAGTCAACATTCGATGTGGACGAGAGGTCACCTCAACTGAAGTGTGACAATTCATCTAGACAAATATTTGTCAGTATTTATTTTCTTGTTTTTCATTTTTCGAATTCCTTGTACCTTATAATAATTATTGTCTCTTCTTTTACCCGTCTGATTCTTCTTGATCTTCCTTTTGTTCTTCATCTGCACCTTCTGTTTCTTCTTCTTCTTCTTCTTCTTCTTCTTCTTCTTCTTCTTCTTCTTCTTCTTCGTCTTAGTCCTCTCGTTATTTTTGTTGTTGTTCTTCTTCTGCTTCTTCTTACTTATTATTCTAATTGTTGTTGTTGCTTTTCTTCTTTTTCTTCTTCTTCTTCTTCTTCTTCTTCTTCTTCTTCTTCTTCTGCTTCTTCTTCTTGATCTTGACCTTGATCTTTTACTTCTGCTTATTTATTTTCTTTTTGTAAGTGTTCTTTTTTTGTTGTTCTCTTCATGTTCTTTGTGCTCATGTTGTTGTTACTCTTTATTTTCTTTTTCTTCTTCTTCTTCTTCTTCTTCTTCTTCTTCTTCTTCTTCTTCTTCTTTATCTTATATTGCTTCCTCTATATCCTGGCGACATTTCTAACGAACTTGTATTGCAATGGATCTAAACTGAGATGAATTAATAGCAAACCAGAACCAAGCTATTCAAATTCCAGTGATCCTCCATGTGTTCCCAATGTGAAACTGATAGATTTTTATCTCCTGCTAGTTTTTGAAAGCACCATGTCTATCAGGTTTTTATTGTTCGTCTTCTTTTTCATTGTATTCTCTTCATCTTCATTATCATCATCTTCTTTATCTTTTTTTGGATATTCTTTATCTTATTGTTATCATTGTTATTATCAAAAACATTATTCAAACTGCATCATATTCTGTTGTTTTCTGATATATTTGTTCTGATATTCTACTTCTTTCTTTTATGTATCTTCTTTCTCACTCTTTTTCACCCCAGCGACTGGCTGCGTGATCTAACATGACCAATGAAACAGAACACAGAAATAAACGAAAAATAATATCATTCGGTTGGTTACTACACACTTACATGGGTTCATGTACCCTAGATGTGAGAACCACTGTTAAAAGACATATCGTCGCTCGGTCACGCTACAGTAAGGAAGCTCTACACAGAAGTAGCCAATTGAATTAGATCTCCAGCCAGAAGGTCATGTTATTATATGAAGGGGTTTTGTGAGGGCTACTCAAGATTTTGGCCCGCTTTCATCTCAACCCACTTTAGATGGATCCCATATTACACCAGAAGCAATACCCACACCCATAGAGCGACGACAGAACGAGTTGTATTTTGGCTCTGACGAACTAATTTAATGGATGAGATGCAATTCAATTTGGTTGGAAAAGAAATGGCTTGAAATTCCGATAACTGATTCCCAGATATGGATTTAAGAGATCTGAGAATGAAAACTATGTGATCGAGTAACAGGAAGAGGGAGTAAAAATGAAGGAGAGCGAAAGAGAGAGAGAGAGAGAGAGAGAGAGCGAGAGATAGGGAGAGAACGAAAGTGAGAGTGCAGCGGCAAACTTCTTTTTGTTTCTTTTTCTTCTTCTCGGTCATCTTCTTCGTTTATTTTTTATCCTTCGTCTTCTTTTTAACCACATTTCATTATTTTCTTCCACTTGCTTTTTTCAATTTTCTTTCTTCCTTATCATCTTCCCGTTCTTCTTATTTTCATTTTGTTATTTTCTTTCTTCTCCTACTTTTAAGTTTAAGTAACGCTCATTTCATTCATCTTTGACATTAATTTGTTTTATTTATTTTCTTGTTCACTTTCTACCCTTTCGTCTTTTTCCTCTACTTGTTTCTCTTTATGCTATTTTCTTTTCTTCGAATGTTTTCTTCTTGTTCTTGGTGACGCTGCTGTTAATATTTTCCTTTTTTCATCTTATTTTTCTTCTTAATATTCTCTTTTTGTCCATAAACTTGTAGATCTCTTAGATCTCCGTATATAAAATTTAATTCAGCTTGAAAATATGCTTTGTTTTCATAATATTAGCCGTACTCTTCATCCTCTTTCTTCTTTTTCTTGTACTGCTTCTTCTCATTGTGTTACTTATTTTTGGAGCGTTAGATTGGAACTCACAGGGAAGCGAAACACCCAATAACCAAAGAACACTTGACACAGAACAGTGGAAGTATGAAAGAATAAAACCAGCAGCCACCATTACGGCCAACCAATCTCTACAATACTGAACACGACCTCGTGTTGATATAAACATGGCAGAACATATATGCCCCAGGTTTGAATATACGATTCACGGTCTCTCACATTCCAACCTTATTGATAATAGTTCTCACCCAGTTGATAATAAATAACAGGTAATGGCCGTTTGCTGTAAACCAGGCACATTGTCAGATTCAAATCATATATCCCCCACCCCCGCAGACCACCCTTTACCACCACCTCCCTCTCCATCAGTTCTGTGCGTTATGCATGAACTTTCCCTGATTTAAGATTTTCATATATATCCTGTAGAAGGCACTTTAATAGCAACTGAAAAAAGAATGCTGACATTTATTAATATAAATTTGTATGTAGTTCTGACAAAATCTACTTCTAACACATCTACTTCTGATACATCTACTTCTGATATACATACGTCTGACCCACCTACTTCTGACATATCTACTGCTGAAACATCTACGTCTGACACATCTACATCTGAGACACTTACGTCTGTCACATCTACGTCTAACACATCTACTTCTGACACATCTACTTCTGAGACATCTACGTCTGGCACATCTACGTCTGATACATTCACTTCTGACACATACTTCTGAGACAGCTATGTCTGACACATCTACTTCTGATACATCAACGTCTGATACATCTACTTCTCGCACATCTACTTCTGACACATCTACATCTGACACATGTAATTCTGACACAACTACTTGTGACACATCTACGCGTCACACATCTACTTCTGACACATCTACTTCTGACACATCTACTTCTGACACATTTATTTCTGAAACATCTACGTCTGTCACGTTTACTTCTGGGACATCTTCGTCTGACACATTTACGTCTGACACATTTACTTCTAACACATCTACTTCTGAGACATCTTTGTCTGACACATCTACTTCTGAGACATCTACTTCGGACACTTCTTGATCTGACACATCTACTTCTGACACATCTGCTTTTAACATATCTACTTCTGACACATCTACATCTGACACATTCCTTCTGAAATATCGACGTCTAATACATCTACCTGACATATCTACGTCTGACACATCTATATCTGACACATCTACTCATTAGACATCTACGTCTGCCACATCTACGTCTGACACATCTACGTCTGACACATCTACTCCTAACACATCTACTTCTGACACATCTACTTCCTAAAGATCTACTTCTAACCCATTTTTCCCTCGGTTTATTTCACGTTTATTTTACATGTATATATTTTATTATCTTAATGTATTTTTTTCAATTTATTTTGAGTAAAATCTTCATATTCCTATTCTCTTTCTTTTGGTACCAGTGTAGTTTTTGTGGTGGTTGTTCTTCATCCTTTTCTTCTTCTCTTTCTACTTCTTTTACGTATACTTCTTTTTCTGCTTCTACTACTTCTACTACTAGTACTACTACTACTACTACTATTACTACTACTACTACTACTACTACTACTACTACTACTACTATTACTACTACTACTACTACTTCTAGTACTACTACTACTTCTACTATTACTACCGCTACTACTAGTAATGCTACTGCTACTACTGCTACTACTATTACTACTTCTACTACAACTACTACTACTAATACTATTACCAGAACTACTACTACTATTTTTATTACAGTAGAATAGTCTTCTTTGGGCCTTCAGATAACAACTTGAATACATATGAATGAAACGTTGGTCATCCTCAAGGATTTGGTTACAACATAGAGCTTGTCCAGAAGCTGTATTGATGATGACCATTTGTGCTTCCTCTGTTTGGGTACTTTTGCAGTAAATGTTCATCGACTATTCCACAGCAGTGCCCCCTAATGTAGTGGTCCGTGAACCAGTACAGGTCCGACTCGAATAGTGCCCTTGAGTCTTCGTTAATGCCAGAAATATACTGGGTTGTGTAACTTCTCGGCATGAGGCATTTAGTGATCCATTTTGTTATGTCAACAATAATCTGGTTTTTGCTAGGTCGGCTTATATACCTTTTTGTCTAGACTTGTGCTTCCCAAAGTGGGACGTAAGCCCCACTGGGAGAGGAGGGGATTTGAATATTTTGCAGGTCAATTAGAAAATGATGTTGCATTCGTCACCTCATCACCGAAAGAAAAAAAAATAACTATTCGTCGGCGATACATTATTGATGTTGCAAGCCCAAATTTCCAAATAAAAATGTTGCAACACTAAAGTCCATTTCCCAATGGTTGCCGCCAATTGCCGTCTAATATCTCAATAACCATTGCACCGATAAACGTGAATTTCTGCGTATGTTCTTACATGTGCAATGTCACAACGACTTTATTATAATTTAAATTTTCTCTGGTAGTGCTGTTTCCTTAAAGCGACTAGTTCCTTTGATCTTTGTTAGCAAAGAATTTATTTTGTCTCTGCAGAAAATAATTTCCGTAAATTAAAAAAATTGTCTGTTTTTAGGCAAAGGCGTCTTATCAATTCGAATGAGATTCTCTACATTAGGTAACACATGATGTCCGTTTTACTGTATTTCATGTCTTGCAGGTACTGTAAGAATAACTTCGCATTACTTAGAAAGAATGTGTGAAGATGTACAAGCACATGATATATAGAACATGGAAAGTACGTACTTCAAATGGATTTGTCCAGCTCTATAAACAGATGCTGGAGTAAACCAATAAACGGTTATAATTCAGTTCTGAGATACGTTTCTATCTGATTGAGGTGGCCCTGAAAAGGACCGTTTTACCAAAGTGATGGAAACTTCGATTTCTCGGAAAACTGACAGGGAAGTTAATTTCTCTTTTAATCAGCGTCAGACGATTCTAACAAATTGACGACTGCTCCAAGCTAAACGAACCACAGTCCATCCTTTTTTCCCCAATAGCCTTCTTCCTCTTTTAAGACGTGGTCCTCATATTTAGCCCAATAATCTTTGTCTATATTTGAGAGGGGGCATATGTTAGTTCTATCATATCGCATAGTTGGAAAGTTATATTTTCAGCTGCTACTTGTCCTTTAACTTTCGCCCAAACGAGTTCAATTGGGTTTAAGTGTGAATGGTAAGGTGGAAGTCTCAAACACATATGACCATGCTCTTGGATCAACTTGTCTATGTGAAATATCTTTTCCGTTCGTGCTTGCTTGACAAGGGAGAGCAATTTATGTTTTAGATGCGTTTCGTTAAATGGTATGTATTCTTTTGTGAACCCCATATGTATTGCATCTTTTGTACTGGATGATGTCGGGATTTTGTCTTCTTGTGTCACTGCATTTTGGTATGATACCTTGTCCATTATCAGAGAAGAGGATTTATCTAAATATGGTACCAGTCATCTCGGTATGATAGTCCCGATTGTTCTTTTAATTTGAAAGAAATACAGCTTCTGCATTCTTTACCAGCGAATTATGTCTGTCTACCTGCATGTATGCTGACTGCCATTCCTTTTCACTTGTGTGGTGAGAATTTATCAAAGTTTCAGCCATAATATCATAACATTGTTTACGCATTTCGCGTACTTTACGTAAATACTTGCTTCTCATGGATACTAGATGCGGCTTCTCAGACATGACGTTTCTCGTACTAGGATACTTTCTAAAGGTAAAACCTATACCCTTTACAGTTCTCCACAACGCAGATGTCGATACATCAATGTCATTATGTGTTCTCAGACGAGATTTCAGTTTTTTAAGTGTCATTGTTTTATTGGAATCAAACATTCTTCAAATCTCTCTTCTAATGACATCCCTGTGAAAGCTATCTAGACTTTTCTTTCTTCCTTGTGTATTTGTATTTGTGGAACACAAACTTCCATATTCTTGGAGCAATCGATGAAATGACCGTTTACTTAAACCCAAATCGCAAATAGTTCTCTTTTGAGGGTTTGAGATACTCTGATAGAGTGTACAACGCTTAGCTTCTCTACAAAAATATTGATACATCTTCAATGCAATTGTATGGAGTGTAGAAAACTTGACTTTCAGATTCATTGTAGTCGCAATTAGTTAAACTACGCCTTTGACACAATTTGTATTGACACATTGACCCATTGGAAGGCTCACCAGAACTGTTAAAAAATCGGTGATCCAAGGATGGTCTACTACAGTTGGCTGTGAGTGCGCTTTGAGTTGAAGTTGGAAAGATTTCGTGAAATTCGTGGAAAATGTTATTTCCAAAAATAATCTCTGTTATGAAAGGGGTAATCATTTCAAAAGACTGGTTTCATTAGGAGGGTTTGTTTCTGTATATACTAAAGCAAGAAAAAAATGGTATACCATATGTTTGTGGGCAAAAAAGCACATTCACCATTTCTGTCATGGTGATCTGCAGGTTATACACAACATTTGAAAATTGTATTTATATGGAGGCTGAGATATTCAATTTTAAAACGCCGCAAACATTGTGAAACGCACTATAGTACAACTGTCAACATAAAAACTCATGGCTCTAAATGTATCAAGGTTAGATCATTAGCATCTGTCACTTCTGTAAAGTAAACGGTGTCAATTTAACTTTGTGCTGTTTTTGTTGTAGAACAATACAAGTTTGGTTAATTTGATTAAATCTATTGTCAATGGTTTTTAATGTTAGTAGACGTTTTGTTTTGTAACTTGTTTGTAACATTTGTATGAACAATCACCAAAGCTCACCATTCTGTTCGTTGTGGAAACACTATTTGACCAACGGTCACCATTCTGTCCGTTGTGGAAACACTATTTGACCAACGGTAGCCATTCTGTCCTTTGTGTGAACACTATTTAACCAACGGTCACCATTCTGTCCTTTGTGTGAACACTATTTAACCAACGGTCACCATTCTGTCTTTTGTGTGAACACTGTTTGACCAGCGGTCACCATTCTGTCCTCTGTGTGAACACTATTTGACCAACGGTCACCATTCTGTCATTTGTGTGAACACTATTTAACCAACGGTCACCATTCTGTCCTTTGTGTGAACACTGTTTGACCAGCGGTCACCATTCTGTCCTTTGTGTGAACACTGTTTGACGAACGAATCAAGGAAAATAGCGAAACATAACAATTATGTGAACTATGATTTGACCCAACTAAAGTCTCTGCAGTCTCATCAAGTGAAAATGCATGAAGTTTATGTTCCAGACCATGTCAATCATTCCTCCCCCACGTCATCCCCGACAGCATTGTCTGCTATAGAACTCTCTCTACATTTGACCCCATTTAGACCTGATACAGCCGTCTATCTTGACCTAAAGCCGACAACGTTTTGGAATAATTACTTTGGAAAAAGCTATCTTCCCTGGCATACGCTCTTATATTGATCCCTCGCGCAATTCTTGCTTCCAGGTCGTAATATTCTCATTGGGCTTTGATCTATCGACATTTCATATCGACTTCTTGCATCATTTGTGCTTTTATGTTCCAAGTATGCGCATATTGTGAACAAAACGAACTGTTATCCCGATCTTACAATAGGCAAAAAGACATGGACAAAATATTCTCAAACACACCTCTATGCTTGTCTATTGTGCTATCTTAACCTTTGACCATTCTATTTCACGAAAGTTAAATATTGCAATACAACGTTTCTCTAATATATCATCCACATTAACTAAACTAAACTAACTTCAATATTCTAGAAGCGACAGAACTTGTATTTACTTAATGCTCTATAAATGATATTTGTAAACTGCATTTAATGATCTAGAAGTGATGGAACATGTATATAGTTAATGCTCAATAAGTGAGATATGTAAATTGCATGTAATGATCTAGAAGCGATAAAACATGTATTTAGTTAATGCCATATAAGTGAAACATGTAAACTACATTTATTGATCTAGAAGCGACAGAACTTGTATTTACTTATTGCTTTAAAAGTGAAATTAAACTGCATGTAATGATCTAGAAGTGACATAGATAAACTAAATACGATGTTCTATATGAGAAATCTTAAATACTTCCAGTGTTCTAGAAGCGACAGGGCAAGACTTTATATATTGTTGTGTTATTGAAGTATCTACACTATTTGCAATGTTCTTCAAGTGACATAACTAAACTTTGTTTGATATTTTTTTTTACATGAAAGAGCTAAAGTAGTTACAATATTCTTGAATTGGCAATAATAAACTATACGTATTTTTCTGTTGGTGAAATAATACTTAGAACGAAAGTACATGAAATGTAACACGTCAAATTAAAATACATGAAGTCAAAATATGTGACCTGAATATACGTGATCCAAAAATAAATTAAATGAAAACACATGAAGTGAAAACACATGAAGTGAAAACACATGAAGTGGGAATACGTCACGTGTAAATGCATGAAGTAAAAATACATGAAGTGAAAATACATGAAGTAAAGTTGCGTAAAGTGAAAATACGTGAAGTGAAAATGCGTTAAATGAAAATACATGAAACGAAAATAAATTTAATAAAAACACATGAAGTGAAAATATGTGACAAAAAATTAGTGAAATGAAAATACGTGAAGTGAAAATGCATCAAATGAAAATATATGAATTGAATATACATAAAGAACTTGAAAAGATTACAAAACTGCAATCCATGACCGACAGAAGAGACTGCAGAGCCCAGCTGCAGTCAGAGAAACTCCGAAGACTGACGGACCATCCAATGTACCAGAGGCTAAACAATTTGGGAACTGGGAAACTAAAGCGGAGAAACTTTGCAGAAATAGCCAAAGCAAAGATGCACGAAGATCCCATAAACGCACTAACAACACCAAAACCCATCACTACTGTACGAAAACCTACTTGGAGGCAGGATATATTTCCAGAGGTGGTAGAAAATATACCAGGTATTGCAAACAAAAACTGCCAGACCGAAAAAGAAAGGAGAGACACTACCCTAAGCTTCATAACGAAAAGCTACCCAAGCATGGACTGGACCCATGCATACACCGACGGTTCTGTAACAAACACTACACAGAACGGAGGGGCAGGAGCATTCCTGAACCTACCAAATGGCAGAAAAATAACACTGTCATTCGCTACTGGTAAGTACACAAGCAATTTCAGAGCGGAGGCAGAGGCACTGAGGGCGGCAGTGGAAGAAATGGCAACACACAGTGAAAATGAGAGCCACATAGTCTTGCTGACAGATGCTCTCGCCGTAGTCACAGCGCTAAAAAGCCAGAAAAACACTGAGCTTAATGACTTAAGAGCAGCACTCTGCAAACTGTGCCAGCTGTCCGCACCAAAAAGGGTAGTGGTACAGTGGGTTCCGTCACACTGCAACATCCAAGGCAACGAGGAGGCAGACAGACTGGCAAAAGAAGGTGCAAGGCTACCACAAACAGATACCAGTATGACGTACGAAGAGTCAAAACGGCTTATCAAAGCCAGGTACATTACCAAATGGGAAACCGAACATACTGGTTACACCAAAAACGATGCCTATTACCAGTTGAACCGAAGAGAGCAGGTCGTTGTCTTCAGACTTCGCACTGGCCACAATAGACTGAGGTACCACCTATTCAACAAATTGAAGATAGGGTGTACCGACGAATGCCCGTGCGGTACTGGTAAAATGACAACTGAACATCTGCTGCAGAACTGCCCGACATACGGGGATCAGAGAGAGCAGATGTGGCCATTGCCAGTGGAACTGCAAGACAAGCTCTATGGTAGTGGCGAGAGTCTCAGGACGACCGCCGCTTTTTTCGAAAAAATAATGGTTGCTGTCTGACTGTGTACGCAGAAGAAGAAGAAGAAGAAGAAGAATATACATAAAGTGAAAATACGTGAAATGAGAATACAGGAAATGAAAATACGTTAAATGAAAATACATGAAACGAAAATAAATAAATTAAAAACACATGAAGTGAAACTATGTGAAAAAACATAAATAGTGAAATGAAAATACGTGAAGTGAAAATACGGGATGTCAAAATACGGAAAAGGAACAAACGTAGCGTTAGAGAAGTATTAGGATTAAATGCAATGATACTTGAAACATTGAGTATATGCACTTTACGAATCTACTTTCTCTCACTGTCATCTATAGTAGTGATTAGTTTAAGTATAGCTATTCACAACAGATCTGTGCTTGTTATCGTTTTTTGGGATGCACTGAAGGTAAGGTTTTAGTATCTAAACATACATTAATATTGAGTGGGATCAAGAAGCTGAGCAGAGCATGAGCTGCAGCGGTCAGCGACCCATAGCTGACTGCTAGTGTCAGAGTCAGCGAACCAGAGCTGCCAAGACCCTTCTACACCTCCACGCGGTGATCCTGGATAACAGGCTGCAACAGAGAAAACTGGCTAAGGAGAAGTGATAGAGGAGGAAATGCTAACCCGGTACTAAAAAAATGCTTGCTGAAGTCGAATGTGTTGGATCGAAAGGTGCAAATATCGCAGTCAATCTGTAAACTATGACACAACGCATTCCGTTCTCTGGACTACATTCTGCTACTTAAAGCCCTTTTAGGGTTTGGCAGCGGGAGATTGAGAACGAACAAAGCCAAGCCAAGCCATGCCATTACTAATGAGTGAAGAATAAACATAAACAATTATGTACCCCACATTTATCGATACTGCGTTAAATTATAACATAATCAGCAAAAACGTATGACGTTAGAAAGTGTTACATCGCTACACAAATTTGGGAAATATTTTAGATCAATCGTATATCTTCAAATATAATAGTCACTATAAAGTAAAACGAAACAACAAGGCACGATTTAAACTAGCACATCATTAGGGATTGAGATGCTGAGCAATGTATGAGCTGGAACAGTGAACGGCCTAAAGCTAACTGCTAGCGTCAGGGTCAGGTACCCATTGCTGCAAATATCCTTCTTAGCTTCTATGTGGTGATCCTGGATAATAGGTTGTAGCAGGGTAGTGTGGCTAAGGAGAAAATTCAATTAGAGAAGACTAATTCGGTACCCACACATATAGTGCTGAAGTCGTGTGTGTCCGACCGAAAGGTGCAAATATCATAGTCAAGCTGTAAACTACGACACAACGCATTACGTTCTCCGAGCTACACCTTGCTACTTACAAAGCTTTTTCGGGGCTTGGTAGTGAGAGTTTGAGGACGAACGACTAAGAATAAAAAAAACTAACAGATCTCTCACAATGTGAGTACTAACATAGATACTGTTATTTTCACGTGTTTCTCTATCTTGTCAGTTGAGACGACTCACGACACTCAAAGCAAGGGACCGGGGGTTCAAGTTATTACGGAATTGAAACTGAATATCATTAACTATTTTTGGTCATGCATTATCACATCGATCTTTGTCGCATTTGTATTCGATTACTAGGTACTATTGAGACGAATACTAACAGTTCATTGAATGTACTATTCGACAACGAATCTAATACAAATATAATATTCCGTGAATTTCTAAGTATTATGATCTGTGATGTTCCATGCCTGTTTTGCTCTTTTACTGTTACTCGCAGTGTTCTATGGCCGTCTCTCTTCTCTTTACTTGGGGACTTTTACATATTTAGCTATATTTTTTGTTCCTTCCAGAAAATGTCCTGTGTTTTTTTAATTTTAATTTTTAATTTTTTAAAATAATTATTTAATTAGTGGTCTTTTTAAGTGGAGGTAGAGAGGTGTTATGTAATTGTTCATGTAGGTTAAAGTTTTGTTTCCTTTTTTTACCAAGGTTTTAGTGTATTGCACTTTGCAATTAGCGCCATATGGTCCTATGATGCGACTTCAGTGCGCTTTTTTAATAAGGTCACTTCTCACAAGGGTACGACCGCTTTGGTTCATGTATCCGAACTCATGTAATTTTGGTTCATGAGCCGTGCCACTAACCACTACCCATTTACCAAACCCAAAGATGAAAATAATGGGATCACCGTCAGTTTCCAAGGATATCGTAAAAAAGACTAAATAAGGTTGTGCTTGGGACTGGTTACTTCATCAAGAAAAATAAACACAGAATCATTATAATTAGATTCTGAAAAAACCCGGATACAGGTTTAGCGTAAAGGAGTCAGTTGCAGTTTGAACCTGTGCTTCACATTAGAGCAGAAAGATGGATGATAGCAAATGATTGGAAACATGTTTCATTCAAAAGGGACCAGCTGCACGATAACTAGACTATGCTCAAAATGGAGAGAAAACGTGGAATTATACTGATAATGATATTTCCTACATGGTGTGGTAGTCAAGCCCTATGCCCAAACCACCTTAGTCTCTCTCTCTTTCTCTTACAGCATAACTGGTAGTTTACGGTAGATCCATTATGTGCCCCAGTTTCCATCCCAGTACCACACGGGTGGATCGTAGCAACCTTCTCTGAACGTAATCTCTACCTGTATTTGATCTGCTCGCGCTTTGTCTCCGCGTGTGTTTTGTTATGAAATCTAAATCGTTTATAATCCCCATATGGTGTGGTAATATCAATAGTACATTGATCTGCATCACAACATATGTTGGCACATGTTACCTGTGAACGGACGTCTAAATGGCGTAGTAATAGAGCGCTCGTTTCTCACAGCGAATGTACACAGTTTCATCCTTATAATCGTCACAGGTGCAACTAGATACTTGGATTATTGATAGGTGAGCGAATGCTTAATATGGGACACCGTTTACCTTTTTTAACCTTAAGTATATGCTTCTTCTTAAACCTGCTTACAGGCGGGAGTCAAAATGTTACCATAACATTTTTGTACTAACAAAACAAGCCAAATTGAGGCTATTTTTTTTACTGCTGCTTTTTCAGACCCAATCCAATTGTGTCGACAGAGGATAGGTGGATCTAGTTGATTGTTAGGGAAAGAAAACAAATGAGGAAGGAAACTACCCAACCGACCTACAAAACAGCTATGACTTAGTACAGCATCCGCTAACTCTTCATCCCTTTTTACTGCCCCTACTAGAAGTGTCTCATTACTGTCCCTACTAGAAGTGTCTCATTACTGCCCCAACTAGAAGAGGCTCATTACTGTCCCTACTGGGTGTATCTCCTGTACTGTCCCAACTAGAAGTGTCCCATTACTGTCCCTATTAGAAGTGTCTCATTACTGTCCCTACTAGAAGAGTCTCATTACTGTCCCTACTAGAAGTGTCTCATTACTGCCCCAACTAGAAGAGGCTCATTACTGTCCCTACTGGGTGTATCTCCTGTACTGTCCCAACTAGAAGTGTCCCATTACTATCCCTATTAGAAGTGTCTCATTACTGCCCCTACTAAAAGAGTCTCATTACTGTCCCTACTAGAAGTGTCTCATTACTGTCCCAACTAGAAGTGTCCCATTACTGTCCCTATTAGAAGTGTCCTACGTGCTGTCCCTGTTAGAAGTGCCCCATGAAATCTGCTGTCCCTACTAGAAGTATCGTATGTACTGTGTCTACTAGAAGTATCTTCTGTACTGTCCCTTCTAGAAGTATCTTCTGTACTGTCTCTACTAGAAGAATCTTCTGTACTGTCCCTACTAGAAGTATCTTCTGTACTGTCTCTACTAGAAGAATCTTCTGTACTGTCCCTACTAGAAGTATCTTCTGTACTGTCCCTGCTAGAAGTATCTCCTTTACTATCCCTGCTAGAAGTATCTCCTTTACTGTCCCCGCTAGAAGTATCTCCTGTACTGTCCCTACTAGAAGTATCTTATGTACTGGCCCTACTAGAAGTATCTTACGTACTGTCCGTACTAGAAATATCCCATTTGCTGGCGCTATGAGAAGTATCTTCTGTATTGTCCTTCCTGGAAGTGTCCTAAGTGCTGTCCCTACTAGAAGTGTCCTACGTGTCCTCTTTATTACCACTGTAATCCACATTTAAGTACTAATATAACCCACTTTTACTATAATTATAATTCACATTTATTACCAATATAATCCGCTGTTACCACAACTATTATCCAATTTTACTACCAATATAATCCGATTTACTAACACTGTGATCCACTTTTACTACCACTATAATCCACTTTTACTATGACTATAATACAGTTCCACTACTGTAATCTACTTTTACTTCCACCACAATCTACTTTTACTACTACTATAATCACTATTACTAATAACATTTATTCGCTGCTGCTTCAACTACAATCCACTATTACTAAAACTATAATCTACTTTTCCTACAATATAATCCACTTTTACTGTCACTATAATCAACGTTTACTACCATTGTAATGTATTTTACTACCACCATAATCCGATATACTAACACTGTACCCATTGTAAGTACTACTATAATCCACTATTACTACAACTATAATATACTATTACTGCCATTATAATCCATTTTTACTACCACTATAATATACTTTTACTACCACTGCAATCCACTTTTACTACCACTATAATCTACTTTTACTACCACTATACTCCGCTTTTACTAATCATCTAATCCACTTTTACTACCAATATAATCCTCTTTACTACTACTGTAATCCACATTTAAGTACCACTATCACGCACTTTTACTAATACTATTTATTTGCTGATGCTTTTATTCTAATCCACTTTTAGTACTAACGTGTATACACTTCTGCTTCCACTGTAATCTAATTTTACTACCAATATAATCTACTTTTATTACGACTATAATGTACTTTTACTATTATTATAAAACAGTTTACTACCACTGTAATCTAGTTTTACTTCCACTATAATCGACTTGTACTACTACTATAATAAAGTTTTACAACTACTATAATACAATTTTACTACCACTATGATCTACTTTTACTACCACTATAATCTACTTTTACAGCCACAAAAATTCGCTTTACTGTCACTGAAATGGGCTTTTACTACCACTGCAATCTATTTTTACTACCAGTATAATCCACTTTTACTACCACTGTTATCCGCTTTTACTACTACTATAATCCATTTTTACTACCAATATAACCCGCTTTACTACCACTGTAATCCACTTTAAGTACTACTTTAATCAACATTTACTAATAATATTTATTCGCTGCTGCTCTCACTATAATCCAGTTATATTACTACTATAATCCACTTTACTACCACCATAATATACTTTTACTACCACTATAATCTACTTTTACTACTACTATAATTCACTTTTACTGCCATTATAAACCACTTTTACTACCACTATAATCCACTTTTACTACCAATATAATCCGCTTTACTATCACTGTAATACACTTTAAGTACTACTTTAATCAACATTTACTAATAAAATTTATCCACTGCTGCTTCCACTTTAATCCACTTTCACTACCACTATAATCTACTTTTACTTCTACTATAATCCACTTTTACTACCACTATAATCCACTTTTACTTCTACAATAATCCAATTTTACTACCACTATAATCTACTTTTATTACCACTATAATCTACTTTTACTACCACTATAATCCACTTTTACTACTAACATTTATCCACTGCTGCCTCCACTAAAATCCACTTTTACTACTACTATAATCCACTCTCTCTACCACTATTGTTGCTGGTATTTAAAGTTATATATATATATATACACACACATTTACCCAAACACTCTATTTTCTGATATCAAACTCAGTCATAAATCATGCCAAAGTAACCGTTACCTTTTTTAAACTAGGAGCGAAGAGTAATCAAGGTCAGGTGAGATTTGATGATCAATACCCCACTACACGTCCTCTTTGGTGCTATTGGGTACACGTTGTGTCTCAACAGTCTGACTAACGAGGTGAGGATGAACACTATAATCCCTTTAGTGGTGATTTTATTGAGGAGCATTACACTACAGCTAGGAGGACCACGGTCTACCGTCTAAAGTACGGTCCAAGATGTAAGAAGAACCACTGTAACCCGCTAGCAGATAACATCAAGAGTTAACTCTGTATGAGTAGCTTCGGACAACAACAACGTTTTTAACTTCATTTGGGATTATTTTATACCACTATCTCTCTCTCTCTCTCTCTCTCTCTCTCTCTCTCTCTCTCTCTACTTAACCACCACATGTATAGCTGTTGTCATGCTGCTTGCCACACATCTGTTCTTGTGACTACACCAGATTGTCATAATACTTTTAACCGTATTGGTTTATTTGATAATTCGTATTGATTATTACATCCCGATCTTCGCAAAATGTTCGAGTTTAGCAGAACTATAATCTCCACAACTTTATTGCATATCGTAAGAGGCGGCAAACGTTGGTTGTGCATGGGAATGCAATCTGATCACGTAAAAGCCATTGTTATGAAACCGCATTGTAAATGACAGGAATTATGCTTTACACAAAGCTAGACTGAATAAGCCAAATGTCGTGTTGGACATATCCTTTAATAATTGGGGCTACATGGCATGACGATTGAAGAACTTCTCTACACTCCATACAGGGCTATATGTGCTAATATCCATGTTGATTAAATGATTTCTTCTTGTGGACCAAATAATAAGCCCACTTGATATCCCCGATTGTCGTAACAGAGGAATAGTGAGGGATATGCATGGTTTAAGGAAAGTCAGCATGGAAAACAATTTGTTACATAAACCACTACTAAAACAGGAGCACGCACAGAGCTGGCAAAGACTTTGCGTAAGGACAATCTACAATCTTATGTTTCACAAGAAACAACAAAGATTACGAGAAGCTCGCTAAATACTGAAATAAGTAATGGCTTAGTGACCTCACTTGAATTTGAAACAAACGATAAGACAACAAATAAAAACAACTAAAACATAACTAGAAAAACAAAGACACAATGTATGCCATCGATATAATTTGGGTTTGAGTTGGCAGCCATTCCCAGTAAATAACCAAGAATTACAGTATGCCAGTTATGAAAAGGATAAAACCAAATAAGAAGTGGTCAACATCATTGTGATTACACATAGAATGCATGTAACTGAAACATTACACACGTAGAGAGATATATTCGATGAAAACAGGAATAGTGAATGGCTGAGTGACCGCAACAGGAGAGAAAACACACACACATACACACATACACACACACACACACACACACATACACACACGCACGCCCTCACGCGCGCACACACACACACACACCCACACACACAAAGCTAAAAAACGACTTTAACCGACAACGCCCTCGCCAGGAACGAACAACACACATATACAAATAAATCACAAAACAAACAAATATCAATATAAAAACATATGTTATAAATCAGACGTATCGTATGTGTACATAGAAGAAGGAAGTGTACAGTGAATACCTGTATGTTCTTGCACTAGTACACCTTTCCAGTCACTAACAATATCCTTCATCGTTAGCATGCTCTATAGGCCCTTCAAAAATACAAGTTTTAGCTGAAAGAAATTGATCAGAACGGGCCAAATCAATGAAACAAAGATCATTAACACAAGGAATCGAAGAAGGCAGAATGGATACTGGTTTTTGTTTAGCAGTTTTACAGTATTGTCCTAATGTGAATGAGTGGGCTGTTATAATAGTGTGTTCCCTCACAACGGAGGTAAGCCTGGTCGAGACGAGGTGTATGAGAAATGTTTTACTTTTCGTGGTTCAAAGGACGTGTTGTTGATGACAGGTGGTTGATGTAATATGCACATTGTTAAGCTTTCTTGCGTGAATGCATCACCGGTGTGGTTAGTTAGCGTGGTTTATGGCCCGGTTTGATCATAGAAAATATAATCTTTGTGTTAATGTGCAATTATATTTATGTGTACTTCAGGTGCTGCTAGCAATTGTGGTTGTAATAGTGCGTGATACATAGTGGTAGTAAAAGTAGTAATGATACCAGGAGTAATATTAATGGTTGTAATACATATAGTTGTGTCAGTACAAAAAGGTACTACTGGCATTAATGGCAACAATAGTTAGACGTGATAATATAACTAGCAATTCAAATGGAACAGTAATAGTAGTAGTAGTTCTCGTAGTAGTTGCAGTAGTAGTAGTGGTAGTAGTAGTAGTAGTAGTTGTAGTAGTAGTAGTAGTAGTAGTAGAATTAATGTTATTAGTAGTAGTGGTATTAGTAGAAGTGGTACTGGTAATGGTAGTATCAGCAGTAGTAGTAGTAGTAGTAGTAGTAGTAGTAGCAGTGATAGTTACAGTAGCAGTAGCAGCAGTAGTAGTAGTTGTAGTAGTAGTGATAGTTACAGTAGTAATAGTAGCAATAGTAATAACGGTAATGATAGCAGCAGTAGTAATAGTAGTAGTAGAAGTAGTAGTAGTACTAGTAGTAATGAAAGTAGTGGTAATATTTATTGTGGTAATAGTAGTAGTAGTATTACTAGTAGTAGTAGTAGTATTGGTAATATTTGAAGTGATAACAAAAGAAGCAGTAATAGTAGTACGTGGTAGTCATGGAAGTAGTAGTGTTAATAATAGTAGTAGTCGTAATGGTAATTGTGGAGCGTGTAGCCTGGTCAACATAGAGCTGGCTTGCTAAGACTGGGATTACACCGCACCAGGGTTCGAAATCACAGACTGACAGACACAAATCCGGATGTGGTTCGTTCCTGATACGACCGCTTCTCCGGCTGTAAATGGGTACCTGACGTATGCGTTTGGGAAGGTATACACAGCAAAGAAGGGACCTGGCCACCCCACCACACACAGGCTGCGGCTTAGTCGATGAAGAGTTACCTTTATATCCGACGGCAATTGTTGCCATGGGACACACCTTTAGTGGTGTTGTAGTAGTATTAGTTTTTGCGATGGTAGTGAAAGTTGTTAAAGTAATAGTAGCAGTAGTAGTAATAGTAGTGGTAGTAGCAGTAGTAGTAGAGGTAATGATGGTAGCAGTAATGGCAACAATGAACAAGTAGTAGTAATGATAATATCATTTTTTATTATAGTAGTAACATTTATAATAAAAGTAGTGGTAACCGTAGTTGCAGTAGTAGTAGAGAAAAGGATATCACTGAAATGAGCGGCCAAGAGCATGTTAAGGAGAAGTTCAATGAGGAACTGAACGCTTATCCTCTTATCAATTCCAAAGTCCTAGAAACTTGTTATCCGTGGCGTCTTCAATGCTAGAGCGAGTATCGACCGTCGGACTTTAGAGATGCCATTGGCATGCGGAAATACAACAGCAATTAACTCCGCCTACTTATTTCATGTGCTTGTGCTCCCCATCCTTATCCATTCAACTTTCGGATGACGTTATTTCTAACATATATCTATTCTCCTGTTGTTTCTTGGCAGTGTATCGTAAAGGACAGCCTGAGATCCAACTTTACATCCAGAAATTTGGAAGTCGTTCTGTGTTCCATCTCCTGATCGTGTCATTTGATTTGCAGTGTTCTCAATTTTTTTAAGGTCGAAAAAATATGTTTATGTTTGATTTAACGTGCGTTTTCTGTTAAATATGACAATGGCATTACGATTGCTTGCCAGCTTGCCTCTTTAAAACGAGTTTCTTGGTCATTCGAATGCCGAGTCGTCGCCTTCATGAATTTCGTTACTTCTGTGTCAATTGGTTGGTCATTGGTATACATGTTAAATACAAGATTGGTGCTAAGACGTTTCCTTTTGCAGGCCGTTCTTTTGGTTTCGGCTTCAGCTTCTCAAAAGTGACAGAACCCCGTCTTTTCTGCAAGATACATTTGATGAAATTGATGAGGTGTCAATCATTTGTAAAAAAATATGACTTTGCCAGCAGCTTCGTGTGCTCTATTGTGTCATATGCTGCACTTATATCAACAAAAGCCACTCGTCTATATTTTTTGCGTCCATGCTAGTTCCCAATTAATTATATCAGGTTAAGGATTTAACCGAAGCATGATCTTCTAGGTTTGAAACCTCCTTATTCATTGATACGCGTCCTGTCTATCGAGAGGGTGACACGGTTCAAGATAATTCTTTCCAAACAATTATATGGATGACATAGTAATAGTAGTAATAGACATAGTAGTAGTAGTTATAGACAATAATAATAGTAGTAATAGAAAATATTGATAGTAGTAATAGACAATAGTAATAGTAGTAATAGATAACAGTAAAAGTAGTAATAATAATAATATCTGTCCATCGTTGTCGACGAGGACCGCCGACATCATCCTTGTCACAGATTTCCCTGTTGGGTGTGGGTGCGCATGTGGCTTAACAGGCCAATGCGAGCACGAAAACATCCGCTACATATCGGGCTCACGAGATTTGTAGAAGGTGATGGTGTTCCCGCTGTTCGGGATTTCCGGGTCTCGCGTCTGCTCTGGTCTTTCACAACGCGGTCGTCTTTGCCGGTAACTACGGCTGATTTGACTGCGCTTCTCTAGTCAGATCTGTTTTGCGCAAGACATTCCTAGGTGTCTATGTCTATCTGGCAACTTTTCAGTGAGTTCTTCAGACCGTCTTTAAAACCTGTCTTTGGGCGCCCTCTTTCGCGTCATCCCTCTCTCCGCTCGCCGTAGAGAAGCTTCTTTGGGAGCCGCTCGTCTGACATACGGACGAGGTGTCCGGCCCATCCTAGTCGTGCTTTTTCTAGCAGTGCATGGATGCTGGGCATGTTAACCCTCGAGAGAACCTCGATGTCAGTGACACGATCTTGCCATCGGATGTGGAATCTTCGCCCCAGGCAACCTGTGTGGAAGTGGTTTAACCTCCTTGCATGTGCAGAGTATACAGTCCAGCTTTCGCAAGCGTATAGTAGGGTTGGAATGATGGTTGCACGGTAGACTTTGAGTTTGGTCTTGACGCTGATGCCACGACGTGCCCAGACCATCGATCGCATTCTACCAAGGGCTGTGCTGGCCTTTGCTATTCTGCTTGCCACCTTATAGTAGTAATAGACAACAGTAATAGTAGTTATAGACAACAGTAATAGTAGTTATACACATTAATAATAGTAGTAATAAACAAAAGTAATAGTAGTAATAAACAAAAGTAATAGTAGTAATAAACAAAAGTAATAGTAGTAATAGACAACAGTAATAGTACTGACAGCACTGCTAATAATATCAGTTTTTTATCATGTTCTCTTAGCAATTTCTCATAAGCCTGCACACACAACCAGAATATTACGGCGAATATCTGTCAAAGTTGAGAAGTCTGTTCCCGCAAGATAATTTTCTGTTCTTTGAATTCTTGTCAAAGATTGTGGAAAATTGGCACAGGGATATTGGGAAAAGGGACACAGTGACATTCTATTGGGGAAGAAAGAATCTGTCTACGATATCTTACTATGCATACAACATATAAGTATAGAGGGATTTCAATGGAATGACAGGTCAAGTCAAGTAATCCATCTAGACACTAAGGAACGTTGGCACCGACCGTCAATTTATACGCGTGAGTACCAGGCAGCGTGAGGGGCATATGGAGTGGTGGCGACATGTCTCCTCATGTAATGTGCAGGTGACCCAGAGGGCGAATACATAAGGGGTTTGTCTTTCCCCGCCTCCAGACGAACAGGAACGTCATGAGAAAGGCGGGAAACGAAGCATAAGAAAGAAAAGTGGCGCTGATGCATCATGGAGTAAATGCACTCTTCATGTGTCTGCAGGAAGACCTTGGTATTGGTGACTAGGTATTACAGCCCACTCCAAGAATACGTTATTGGTTGCGCATGTGGTACGCCTAGAGCCGCTTCCTTTCTATACAAGACCGTCTAGGTTTCAGATCCGTACAAGAGGATTCATAGAACACATCATTTATAGATGCATAACTTGGTTTACAGGGATACATCCTGCTGGGTCTAAACTTTGTGCAGAGAGTTCATTGAGGGCTTCGCAAGATTGGTCCTCACTGTGATATCTGAGTTACTTACTGGATCAGAAGTCTGTCTGCTGGCCAGAAATATCCAATTATAGCTTGGATTAACCTGATTTCCGAAGCACTCTCTCGGTGCACACTAGCCGAGGTTCGACATTTTTTTGTAAGATACTGGCCGAGCCGAATCCTGGTGTTGCAATCAATCAATCAATCATTGAATTAAAGACGGTCGCTCTTCTTGATACATAAGCTTTTGACAACATCTCGTCTGCATACTCGGTCCTGGGCTGCTTGTTCTGCCCTTCGCCAGGTGCAATACCCTAATCGCAGTTCCTTCTTATATTCTATTCTCCATGAATCTTTGGGTCTACCTCCCTTTTTTTCTCTGGGAATTCCATGAAACATCCTGTCTAACTGGGTTGGTTCGCCAAATTTGTGTTCCTGTGAATGTTGTTGGCTCTTTTTTCATATAGGTCTTCATTCCTCACCATGTTCTGCCACTTTATGCCCATTATCCTTCGAATGCATCTGCTAACAAAGGACTGTAGTACTTTTTGTATGCCCTTGATCGTTCTCCATGTTTCTACACCATACAGGAGCACCTACTTGACACAGACGTTGATATTTTAACTCTGGACCTCTATACGTTGTTTAGTGTTACCTCATGCCTTTTCAATTCTCATCTTTACACATGCATCTGAACCTCTTGATGTCTGTGCTGCCCAAACAGGTCAAATATCCACTTCTTCCTACTGTTCTCTTCTCAGCATAGTTTGCTCTTTTCTGGTAGTATTGAGTTTAAGGCGTTTTGTTTTCTCCATGTTGATTTTAACTGATTGTTCTTACACTATCAAGTTTTTCTTGCATTTGGTTATAACTGTATGAACAAATTACCAAATTATCTGCGTAGTCAAGGTCTTCCAATGGTGACAATAATGTCCGCTGAATGCTAGTTCTTTTTCCCTCGATTGATTTCTTCATTATCCGATCTATAGCCAATACGAGCAGGAAGGATGCGAGTAGACATCATTGTCTCACACCAGTTTGCACCCCGTAGCTGTGAGTCAGTGCTTCTTTATGTATCACTCTACTAGCTGTCTCTTTGAACATTTTCTAGATGATTAATATGCACGTCTCTTGTATCCCATATTGTCTCAACAGTCACCATAGTGTACTTCGATCCCCACTGCAAAAACACATTTTCATAGTCTATCAAATTTGCCCGTAGGGATGATTTTAATTCAATAATTCGTTCTATTATGATGCGTTGCGTAGCTACATGATCTGCGCGTGATTAACTCTGGCGAATGTCTGCCTGTTCCCCTCGACTTTTTATGTCTACTTCCGTTTTTAATGTGCCCAAAATGATTCTGTTGAATATCGTGTCTGTTACAGACAGCATCGTAATGCCTCTATAATTGCTGCGGTATTCCAGGTCTCCCCTCTTAGGCAGTTTAATAAGATGTCCTTCTTTCTATTCTCTCTCGTCATTTCTTCTTTAATCTTGAATAAGACTTGCAATGTATCTGTGGCAGTATGTGTATCTGTGGCAGTATGTGTATCTGTGGCAGTATGTGTATCTGTGGCAGTATGTGTATCTGTGGCAGTATGTGTATCCGTGGCAGTATGTGTATCTGTGGCAGTATGTGTATCTGTGGCAGTATGTGTATCTGTGGCAGTATGTGTATTTGTGGCAGTATGTGTATCTGTCATTATAGCTTCTGCTGCTATTTCATCTGGTCCTGCCACTTTTCCTTTCTTGAGTTTAAATATAGCCCTTTGGATTTCTATCTTACTTAGGGTTTGTGTCAAAGTTGAGGGTCTCCTGTGCTGTAATGATGTTTGGTGTTTCTTGTGGTGGAGGTCTGTTTAGACTTTCTTTTAAATACTTAACCCATCCTTTCTATTGTTCCTCTGATGATGTCAATATCTTGTCTTCTCTATCTTTGATTGGTGTTTCTCTGTCTGTATATATCTATTTGCCATTTTCATTGTTAATGAGTAGAGATCTCTCACACTTCTTCACTCTCAGCTGCTGTTTATGCCTCCTGTGCCAACTTGTCAATATATTGCCTTTTATTTTTTCTCATACATGTCGTGACCTCTTTGTATGTGGAGCAGTATATATTCTTTGTGCTTCTGCTTTTATGTTTCTGGTTCAGCAATTGTTGAGTATAGCTTACTTCTGTTTGTTCCCTTATATTTTATGTAATATTTCTGCTGTGATCCATTCTTTTTGTTGGGTTCTCTTGAATCCTACAGTTTCTTCACATGTCTTATTTCACATCTCCCTAGCCTGGTTCAACGTTCTTTTAACGTCTACATCATCATCCTCATATAGTTCTTGTTAACTCTTATCATGTTATATGCTCTATTCTACATTGTTATCGTGGTCTTGTAAGAGGTGTACGTTACATGTTATTCCTATTGTGCTCTGTACCGGATACTTTAGTTTTGAGCTGCAAAATCCCCAGCAACATATTAAGGTCTGAAGATACGTCTGCACCTCGCTTTACTTAACCATCTTGTAGCGTATTTCTGAACGCTTGACTGACACATGTGTGATCAATCTGATTTTCCGTCACCTGGTATGATGATCTCCACGTGTGGTATTGTGCACCTTCTTATGTAGAAACATGCTTCCCTCAATATCATTGTATGAGCACACAGAGCTCTGCAAACACTTCTCCATTTTCATTCATCAGTCCCATTACTGTCTGCTCCTTTACTAATGTTTCTTTCTTTTTGTGTGTGTGTCAAGGACTTCTTCCAGCTCGTTGTAAAACGTGTGTCTCTTATCCCCTTCAGCGTCGTTTGTTGAGACATAGCACTCAAGGATGTTCATATTCATGTCTTTGTTCCTAGTTCTAAAGCTTTCGCTCATGATTCTATTGGCATTAGTCCCCCGCCATCTGTGCCTCTCTTGAAAGCATCAGTACCACTCCCTTATGTGTACTATGCATTAGTTCCCTCATTTCCAGAATAAATTATCATTTCCTCAGTCGTCAGTCTCATCAGTCATGATTGTGTCCATCTTATTTCGCACAGTCCCAGCACTGATTAGCTGCAATTTATCATCCCTTTAGCTATATGTGCTGGTTTCCCTGCTTTGTACATTGTTCTAACATCCCATGTCACGAAATTGGTTTTCATCTTGGTATTCAGATGGGTAGTCAGTCTTTGAGCTCCTTGTGACTTTCACTCCACTGCTGCATTCTTCTCATTTCCGAAAGCCCTTCTTTTCCCAAGGCCTTTTACGTTATCTCAGTTGTCAACGTTTTTGTAACCGACTTAATTTTGTTAATAGATTTGGGTGGTAGGCCCAAACCTAACCTGTTACACTCTAGGTGAGTTGTCCGTGTTTAGTCTATACCCTTCCCCATGACCTATCTAACTTGGGTGGTCGTTTCTAACCTTAGTTGTTATACTCTAGGTAAGTTGTCCGTGTTTAGTCTATACCCTTCCCCATGACCTATCTAACTTGGGCGATCGTTTCTAACCTTAGCTGTTATACTCTAGGTAAGTTGTCCGTGTTTAGTCTATACCCTCCCCCATGACCTATCTAACCTGGGTGATCGTGTCTTCTTCTTCTTCTTCTTCATCGTACGCTGTTTACAGCGATATTTACGTTGCACTGATTTAATTTGTTAGCCAGTGGCTCAGTGCATCCGATTTCAACAGGCGTTTCTGTAGGGTTGCCCTCCTTAGCCTTTGGCTGTCCCCAGCCTAACTGCAAGGTAGCAGTTGTTTTTGGTCAGAGTTATCTCTCTTGGGAAGTTGTCTTGCAGGACTATCGAGTCTTCCCTACTCGTGTCTATAGCGTTTGGCAATGATATGATGGACTATGTACTAATTTGTACTATCCCGGAAGAGAGGCAGTCCAGTGTGACTTTTTCCCAGGATCGTCACGTCCTGCCAGAAACGTAGCATATGCATATGAGTGAGGTATCTTTTTGCTCGCTCTATTTTCTCGGCTCATCTGCAGTGAAGGTACACCTAGCATTCCCCGCCACCCGGGAGCTTGTCACCATAGGACAGGAGGTGCAGTGTCCGCTGGACTGCATCTCTTCTGCGTCCATTGGAATGACTGATAGCAGACAGATGCAAAGAGCGAGGAAGGAGTGCATTTTACCAGGTGCATTCCTGCGGCTCGATCGGGCCGGGACACAAGCCCCAGCCATGTCGTAGCCTCCCATCTCAGCGGTGCTGAGATTTTGGGCGGGATTCTGGCTTAGAGGCGTTCGGCCGTAATCCCTCAGATGGTAGCTTATCAGCCAAGCACGTGGACCAAATGTCAGCGACCTGTGATTCCTCTCGAAATAGTGCATTTGACCAGGTGACAAGCCTAGTCTTGCACGGAGATGTTGTCCGCCTAGGGAGCGGACATATCTCATGGTCAAGGGTTGAGTCTCAGCAGTTCGCAGTGAGGTAGCTGATCTACTGCTAAGGGCACCCTACCGAGAACTAAGTCTTCTGCAAATGATTTAATTCCTCATCGCCGTATGGGGTGAATATCGAGCAGCTTCCCGCCCGTTTTATCAGCGGACGGCAGAGACCTCATTCTGCGGCTTGACCGGGCGGGGCTGGAGCGTGACCCCGAGGTCCCCACCATGTCGAAGCCTCCCTTTGCATTCGTGCTGGGCTGCTTTTGGGCGGGATTTTTGGCTTAGAGGCGTTCGGCCGTAATCCCTCACCTCGAACCGTTGGCTTATCCGCCTATTACGTGGACCAAAATGTCTGCGGCTCCTCTCGGGCTTAGCAGGATTACCGTAGCAAAGCCCTGTCATTAGTAGGGTAAAGCTGACCTGTCTTCAGAGGGTCTATTTCCAGCACCCGTTCAATAGTAGCCAGACCGTATCAATAGAGGGCTTTTAGTTTGTCAATGGCCAAGTTTCTGGAGCCTGCGATTTCTGTGGGTCTAATACCAGCACATGTTCACTATTAGACCCATCGAAGGTGCTCTCTTTTGACAGTCATTCTACACTATTGGCGTGTTTAGTCAATTTTAGCCTCAGGCTCCACTCCTGATAGTGCTCTTCCGCCAATTCCTTTATCAAACACTGGATGCAGACCAACCGAGCCACAGGGGGCATAACCCCAGATTTCTGAGGCTCTAAATCCAGCACAAGTTCGATATTAGACCCCAGGAAAGTGGTCTCGACATGTCAGTCATTTCAGTGTTGGCCGTGTTGAGTCAAATTAAGCCGCAGGCTCCACTCCTGGTGGTGCCCTTCCGTCAATTCCTTTAAGTTTCAGCTTTGCAACCATACTTCCCCCGGAACCCAAACACTTTGGTTTCCCGGAAGCCGCCGCAGAGTCATCGAAGCAACTCCTGCGGATCGCTAGTCGGCATCGTTTATGGTCAGAACTACGACGGTATCTGATCGTCTTCGCGCCTCTGACTTTCGTTCTTGATTAATGAAAACATTCTTGACAAATGCTTTCGCAGTAGCTCGTCTTGCGGCGATCCAAGAATTTCACCTCTAACGCCGCAATACGAATGCCCCTGTTAATCATTACCTCCAGTTCCGAAAACCAACAAAATAGAACCGAGGTCCTATTCCATTATTCCATGCACCATTATTCAGGCAGCTGAGGCCTGCTTTGAACACTCTAATTTTTTCAAAGTAAACGCGCTGGCCACCCAGGACGCTCAGCGAAGAGCACCCGTGGGAGAGAGCCGGCAGACGGTAGGGCAGGAGACAACGGGCAGTGAACCGGCGCGAGCCGGACCGCCCGCCTGCGCCTGAGATCCAACTACGAGCTTTTTAACTGCAACAACTTTAATATACGCTATTGGAGCTGGAATTACTGCGGCTGCTGGCACCAGACTTGCCCTCCAATAGATCCTCGTTAAAGGGTTTAAAGTGTACTCATTCCAATTACGGGGCCTCGAAAGAGTCCCGTATTGTTATTTTTCGTCACTACCTCCCCATCCGGGAGTGGGTAATTTGCGTGCCTGCTGCCTTCCTTTGATGTGGTAGCCGTTTCTCATGCTCCCTCTCCGGAATCGAACTATGATTCCCCGTTACCCGTTACAAACATGGTAGGCATGTCACGTACCATCGACATTTGATAGGGCAGACATTTGAAAGATGCGTCGCCGGCACATGAAGCCATTAGATCAGCACAAAGTTATCCAGAGTCACCAGTGGGGACGCCGCAACCCCGCGAGGGGAAACGACGATTGGTTTTGAACTAATAAAAGCGCTCATTCCGCGAGGGTCGGAGCTTGGTAAGCATGTATTAGCTCTAGAATTGCCACAGTTATCCAAGAAGGATCGTGTCATCTAAGGAACCTCGACTGATTTAATGAGCCATTCGCGGTTTCACCGTGAGACAGTGTGAACTTAGACATGCATGGCTTAATCTTTGAGACAAGCATATGACTACTGGCAGGATCTGTCGGAGACGTACGTACAGCACACACCGGTCGGCGGAGGAAGGGTGTGTAAAAAGCCTCACTGGGACGGCCGCAGGGATCGACTGACGGGACGGACGGACGGTTGTTCCACCCGTCCCTCACTCCGTCGACCTAGGACCGCCTGACAGGGGCCTCCTACACGCACCAGACGATCGACCGACCGGGCTCGCTCGAGGAGGGATGGCAGCGCTCTGTGCAGAACGGATCCCAACGACCTCGGCGATGAATTTCACTGGGACTAGAGACAATTTGGCCTGCCGGCCTGCCCTTCTCCGTAGGAGAACGCAGGGCCTCGAGGCACGATTCCTGCTTTCCATTTGCCGATCACAAGCTCTTTGCGAGAGTCGGACCACCAGCGAGACGTACTGTCGAGCTCTGCTATAAGCCTTAGATAAATCACCACGGACGGACCACGTTTCCTGATACGGACCAGACGAGCGCACCTCGGTGGAGGAGCCACTACAACAAACCGCACCCAATTCGCTCTACGGGGAAAGGCAGGCGAGCGTTTTCCGCAAGCCCGCGCTATCGCTCCGCCTGGCGGAACTGAGATCGCTTTACGAACACTGGTTGAAATTGAGTCGCTGCGGCGAGACAACTACCCCAGATGGTGGTCGTGTCTAACCTTACCTCTTATAATCTAGGTGAGTTGTCCGTGTTTAGTCTATATTCTACCCCATAATCTATCTAACTTGGGTGACACTTCTAGAAGTGTTTCCTTACGTTGGTGTAGCTTCTGGGTTCATTGAGTCATGCAAACCTCCCTCTCCATTTCAAGGTAACCGAGAAGGAAGACAACAGCCAAGACTTTGAATCTTGGTCTTCGCCCATCAAATCTATAGCCCAAGGTGTGATGTTGATTGTTCTAAGTACTCCAGGAGGGAGAGGGCGGTGGGGGTTTGGTAACGCCTGAGAGTACTTGTTATGAGGACGTCGTCTGCGCAATTGTAGTCGATTAAATGGAAGTGTCCGACTGTAATTCCCGTGGTATAACTTTCCATCTATGTCAAATTTGTCATCAACCAATTTTAGTGTCTGAAGAATGGTTTTCTTCTGCACCATGGTCTTACGACAACTAACTATACTGTTCCTGTTTTCAGCTGCTTTGACCAGTCTTCGTGTTTGACGCTGCTCGTAGTTAGCTTTGAGCAGATGACTTATTCTTTTTATTTAACAAGTGCTTTCCAAGATCAATGGAAAACCTCAAAAACTATACTCATCTACAAGAAGGGCGACACAAGATGGGTGACACAAGAAGGGCGATACAAGAAGGGCGACACAAGAAGGGCGACACAAGAAGGGCGACACAAGATGGGCGACACAAGAAGGGCGACACAAGAAGGGCGACACAAGAAGGGCGACACAAGAAGGGCGACACAAGAAGGGCGACACAAGAAGGGCGACACAAGAAGGGCGACACAAGAAGGGCGACACAAGAAGGGCGACACAAGAAGGGCGACACAAGAAGGGCGACACAAGAAGGGCGACACAAGAAGGGCGACACAAGATGGGCGACACAAGAAGGGCGATACAAGAAGGGCGACACAAGATGGGCGACACAAGAAGGGCGATACAAGAAGGGCGACACAAGAAGGGCGACACAAGAAGGGCGACACAAGAAGGGCGACACAAGAAGGGCGACACAAGAAGGGCGACACAAGATGGGTGACACAAGAAGGGCGATACAAGAAGGGCGACACAAGAAGGGCGACACAAGAAGGGCGACACAAGACTCCTGGAGAACTATCGCCTTATCTGCTTGCTGCCGAATTTACAAAATATTCTTCAAAGTCCTTGTCAACAGGATCGGCCAACAACTGGACCTCCAACAACCCCGTGAGCAGGCTGGATTCAGAAGAGGGTTCTTCACTAATGACCACCTACACACAATCCATCAGCTGCTGAAGAGAGCACGTGAACTACGTCTGCCCATATGTCTAGTGTTTATAGACTATGAAAAGGACTTTGGCAGTATTGAGATCGATGCCGTAATAAATGCCCTAAGAAACCAGGGCGTGGCCGAAAATGACACGAAGATGATAACTAGGACATAAACGTAGGTTGCAGTTCGGACATTTACTTGTACCACTGCCCAATAACTGTTCCACCAGCAAAAGGAGTGCGAGAGAGCGACACAATTTCTTTAAAGCTTTTCACAACAGCGCTTGAGGACATCTTCCAACAGCTGAGTTAGGCCGATAGAGACATACATATAGACAGGGAAAGGCTCACTCCCCTACGCTTTGCTGATGAAATTGTGCTCACCAGCCACACCCTGAAGGAAGCAAAACACTCCTGAACGAACTAGATGAGGTCGGTAGAGGTGTCGGACTTCGGATGAGCAAAATTAAACGCAATGTCTCCGAAACTCTTACTGCTGCAAATTCGAGATAAATCTGGGAAATAAGCTTATCGGAGATGTCAGCTCCTACATATACTGGGGGCAAGAAATAAATACCACACACACCCTAGACCGAGAAATCTCAAGACAAAGAGCTGCAGCCTGGTCTAGCTTCAATACCATAAAGCCGATACTCCTGCAGCTGAAAGACACCGTGACAAGACCACACATTTTCAATTCCGCGGTCATACCAGCCACGATCTACGGATGTGAAGTGTGGCATCTACGCAACACTGATGCAGAGAAACTGCGAGTTACCAAGCGAGCGATGGAAAGACGCGTCCTTGGGATCTCGATCAGAGATCGAATCCACAATACTGAAATCAGAGAAGGCACTGTATTTCGAAACGTCATGGAGGCTGCGTTGTCTCGCAAATACAGCTGGGCTGGCCACGTGGTGTGCATGCCAGATAACAGATGGACACTCAGAACGACGTTTTGGTGGCCATATGATTACACACGACCCCGCAGTCGCCCACCCATACGATGGCGAGATGGTCTGCTAAGGGACCTAGGTCCCAAATGGTAAGACACAGCAAAAGATCGGACTGCATTCAGGACATTATTGGCTACCGCGCATACGGCAAATTCGCCGAACTGAAGTCTTGTGCTTGGACCCTCATGGCTGTTGTATAATGCTAAACTATTCACACTGATCAACTGTCATTATTGGATCACAGTGACGATCGTTAACGACTTTGGTTACGCTGCTGTAACACCGGCAGTTTCCAGGTGCTCGGACCGATATGGTTGAGAAACCCCGAAAAGAGACAGAAACAAAACCAAAGTTACGACCACAATGTCTTCATCAAGGGCAATGAAGAACACACATCAAAATTTACAAATCATTCAGGAAATGAACACGTCAAAAGGAGATATGAACACATGAAGAGGATATAAGAAAGAAACTTAGCTATAGATTACTTGTGAATGGAATTCTTCATTTTAAAATGACCGACAGTTCAAATTAATTTTAGCTAAGTATTATTTAAATATCTTTTTCATATGTTCATATCTCCTTTCAAAGCATTCATATCTTATTTCACGATTTATTAATTCTTATGTGAAGTGTTCGTTGTTCTTGATGAAGACCTTTAGGCAGTAACGTAAGATCCGTTCTGGTTTCTGTTCTAGTACCGAATCGGAACCATCTCGTACCTATACATGTTTGGAAAGTCTTTAGCGAAAGCAAGGTTAGAACGTGGTTCGTCACCTATTAGGACATGCTCTCAACGTGGCAGTGGCTTGATTATAGTATCGTCACACACAGCGGTTCTTCTTATCTAGAGGAGGGTTAGATCACAATGTTAGTCATCCCCTTTCGTCATCCTCTAAATGTGGCAGTGTACCTCTTTTCATATCTGTCACAGCCTTAGACCTCTGCGCTAGAGAGATTATATTACACAATTGGTCATCACTTATAAAGTGCTATCCGTGTCAACATGACACCTGCATGGGAGCAGGTGTTTTAAAATACAGGTTTTTCTTCTCTTAAATTTATGATCTATATATATATATATATCTTACAAGCTTCATTTGTGTGTTCACATGGAACGTCTGCTACTCTAAGGTTGCGCTGCCCTGTTGATCCCCTTCCAACATGCGATCACCTGTTACCATGTTAGCTGCATGACAGTAGGTGGTTCTTAATCATAGTTTTGACTTCTCCATGATATCGATAACAAGTTTAATCTAACCACATCATTTTGGTCTTAGTGACACGCACCTTACCCCCTCTCCTGTTAGTAAGACAAACCGCTATGGAAGAGGACAGATCATGAATCTTCTCTGTCAGACGCTGCGCGTGGCTCATCTATTTAAAGTTTTCATTTACATTCCAAAAATTATCTGTAAATTGCATAACATATTAACACAGCGGTTACTAAGCCTCGCATATTAGTACAAAACTGATTTATATCTCTATCTCGCACTCTCTTTCTAACTCTCTCTCTCTCTCTCTCTCTCTCTCTCTCTATATATATATATATATATATATATATATATATATATATA
Source organism: Ariolimax columbianus (assembly GCA_036924085.1). NCBI lineage: Eukaryota > Metazoa > Mollusca > Gastropoda > Stylommatophora > Arionidae > Ariolimax > Ariolimax columbianus. Next base: position 86,713,498 of record JAVGWX010000005.1, read on the forward strand.
TATATATATACATATATATATATATAAGTAAAGTAATCCATAGCTTTACTGACGTAGGAGTGTGAGGGTCTTAGCGATCTCACATTTCAAAGCCTCGGCTATATGGGGAGCGGTAGCCATCTCTTCTTCCTCGCCGCTGTCACTACCCGACCGACCCGGGAGCTTTTGCGGTCTTATAAAATAACATTTCCGCCTCAATTAGGGAATGAATCCAGGACCACTGCTCTATGCTGTTCCCTATACATATTTTGTTTGTTCTTTTTCTTATTTTTTCTTTAAAAATATTTATATGCGTGCTGAAGTAGGGGGTAATGGTCCTTGGCTAAAAAAAACACAAACAGTTCTGCTCCATATGAAGGATAACACACCTTAAAAACAGCATGTTAATAAGACATTTCTTTAGTAAATGATAACAAAAAAACCTACAAATAAAACACTTCTGCTTCTGTTTCTAAGAATCGACGTCACTACACTCCCGGCTAAGCCATAGGTGCTCAAGTCTCTCTCATCAAATGGCGTAAGGTATGAATGCTGAAAGTCCCTGTAGCTCGCTGGTTGTACACTCTCCTGCTCCGTCCTCTCATGCACCCCTCGTTTAATGTCGAAACTTTGCAGTCTGCTGATTGCTGCTTCATATATCGCGGTGTCCTCATCAACTATTTCATCAACTTCCAGGATGATTTGGAATACATAAACTATTGCAGTAATTCATTCTTAATAAACACTGCTTGGCTCGACGGTTCCATTCTACCGTGGATTGTGGAGATCTTATTTCCGTTCTTCTTGTGGCTCACAGTTTCAGAGACGAAACTGGCACAAGTAGTAGTAGCCGTAGTTGTAGTGGCAGTGGTAGTAGCAGTGGCAGTAATAGTGTCAGCAGTAGTGGTAACAGTAGTAGTACATTTAGTAGTGTTAGTCTTAGTAGTAATTGTGGTAGTCACAGCTTAATAAAATACTATACTTTGTTTCTCGTCCAGGCTTCAGTAGCCCACAGGTGAATGTAGAATCGTTCAATTTCAATAAATCTCCTCTTGGGATGTCTTAAATGGTTACTTAGTGGCTCCTCTTCTACTGTGAGGTGTGGAGGTGCCTTAAATGGTTACTTAGTGGCTCCTCTTCTAGCGTGAGGTGTAAAGGTGCCTTAAATCTTATTTTTGAAAATGATCCATACCTTCGCGTTGTCTGCTCTGTCCATTCTTCTCTCTCTCTTTCTCACACACTTTTTCTCCTATCATGTTTATACATTTGCTTATGCATCCGTCTATATGTATATTTGTCTGTATGTGCATACTTGTGACTCCTCCTAATATAATTGTTTCCCTCTCTATATCTGAGCAAAGTATTTGTATACGTAAGGCTTTTGTTATACGTTCAATATAGAATAACTTAAGCATTAAAGACGATTTGAACCCGTGTTCCCTTGCTCACCAAAGCTGTGTTCTTGACAGTCTGACCACTCGCTCTTGCAAATATTCAAAAAATATTTTTTTCTCTTTGAATCTACATGATACACCTACTATCTGGACATACAATATCAATATGACATGCCACACTGTTTGGGGACCCCTGACATCAATATTCCTTTATGCCGTCAGCGTGTACCGTTCAACGATGTGACGATCTAATGGTGCATCTCTTGAGCCAAGTGTGTTACGTCAGTTGCTGTATGTCCCCGTGTTGGGATCTAATGCTGCATCTCTTGAGCCAAGTGTGTTACGTCAGTTGCTGTATGTCCCCGTGTTGGGATCTAATGCTGCATCTCTTGAGCCAAGTGTGTTACGTCAGTTGCTGTATGTCCCCGTGTTGGGATCTAATGCTGCATCTCTTGAGCCAAGTGTGTAACGTCAGTTGCTGTATGTCCCCGTGTTGGGATCTAATGCTGCATCTCTTGAGCCAAGTGTGTTACGTCAGTTGCTGTATGTCCCCGTGTTGGGATCTAATGCTGCATCTCTTGAGCCAAGTGTGTTACGTCAGTTGCTGTATGTCCCCGTGTTGGGATCTAATGCTGCATCTCTTGAGCCAAGTGTGTTACGTCAGTTGCTGTATGTCCCCGTGTTGGGATCTAATGCTGCATCTCTTGAGCCAAGTGTGTTATGTCAGTTGCTGTATGTCCCTGTGTTGGGATCTAATGCTGCATCTCTTGAGCCAAGTGTGTTACGTCAGTTGCTGTATGTCCTCGTGTTGGGATCTAATGGTGCATCTCTTGAGCCAAGTGTGTTACGTCAATTGCTGCATGCCCCCGCTGTTGTAGGATTTCTGTTATACCATATTTCCTCATCTTCATCGTTGCCAGATCCTACTATGCTATAAGCTTGCAGTGGTAGTTGATGAGGTTGCCTGTTCATGAGATAACAGAACTTTCTTATTTTCAGTCTTCATATCCTCTAAAGTTCAACCAACCTCAAGGTCAGGAGGTGGAAACAGCATGATGTAAGAGATTACACTGAATGTGCTCTACCTAATGAGGAAATCAATCTACTGTGACTCACATAGCAAACCGACGCGCAGTATACTTTGCTACAAAAACTTGAAGAGCGATCCATTGTACCAAAATTAATGACATATATACTGGTATGTAACATCTGGTTGCTAATGCGAATTTTATGTAATATTTCCTTTGACGAAGATTGTTAAGTTAGATATATAGCTGTAGGTAATGTTGTAATGGTTGCTGATGTGATGAATTGTAATTCTAGTCAGTCGTGGTTGTAACAAGTGTATCATTATAAATATGGTTGATAAAACGACCGCAACCCGAAATATGATTTTGTAGGTTATTGTTTGCGTAAATGACATTGCTCTTTAACATGCCCATGAATTAAAAATATTTAGGCAGTATTTTTTCGGCAGACGGCAAGATCGACTTAGAAATTGAGACTAGATGTCAGAAAGCATCTGCAGTAACTTATCAGCTGTCACCATCGCTTAGGCACTTGAGCATGAGTTCGGCAAAAAAGCAACAGCTGATACAAAATATATTTATGCCGACTCTGTGCTACAAGCGCCAAACATGGCCTCTGTCTAGGGCAGGTGGAAGCAAAGATTTGACGTGTGAAATGAAGTGTTTGAGGAAGGCCATCGGTTTCTGTTTCTTTTTATGTTTCTAAGAATCGACTTTACTGCACTCCGGGCATCCCCATCGGTGCTCAGTCTCTCTCAGCAAATGGTGCAGGGTATGGATGCTGATGGTCCCTGCAGCTCGCTGGTTGTACACTCTCCTGCTCCGTCCTTTCCTGCGCCATACTCCGCTCGAACCTCGTTTAATGTCGAAACTTTGAACTGTGGATTGCTGCTTTATCTATTGCGGTGTCCTCATCTAGCAGGCAGTCAATGATTGATTTCAAAATGTCACTTCAATCCATCACTAATGTGCCAATGATGGAGGCTTGTGAAGCCATGATTTCAGCTTTTTCCTTGCCCTAAAGACAATCATGAGCAGGAGAGTAGATCCATGTCAACCCCTAGAGGTTTGAGGCCTCAACAGCTACTCGTACCTACGCCATCCCCTCTATACTTTCTGAAGTACGGCCTGTCACTATAACTGTCACGATAAGTCTGTCACGATAACTGTCCTTCTAACTTAAGTCTCAGATATCCATTTCAGTGCTGCGGTCCTGCTTCCGTCTCCATTCTCATACTGGAGGTTGTTAACATGTATGCCCTACTGCGCTCAGCAACGACCCGTTATCTCACTCTAGCCGAGAAACTCCAGCCCGATGCCCCACTGCGCAGCACTGATCCGTCGGTGTAAGTGACGGCATCGCTCTCCTGTGTGTTCTCAGTTATGAGCTGATTCACCTCGGTGTTGTCAGGAAAGACAATGTGGAAGGACGACATTCGCAGTAAGGTTGGCGCTACGTCTTGTGCAGAGTACATTTCCAGGCATAAAATACGCTGGTGTGGTCATGTCATGAGAATGCATCAACTTCCACTGGTGGCTTACAACGCTCGTAAATCTGGCTACAATGTAAGAAGTCGACCGCGAGGCAGGTGGATAGATGACTTTAGAGTTTTTGTGCAGCGACACGGGTTCACATTGACTGGCGCAATGCACTTGGTGCAGGACAGACGACTTAATTTCCTCACGACATTGTTTGTTGTTGTTTGCGAATGCCCACAATGACCAGATTACTCTTTTGTGCACCCTGAAAAGGACGTTAAGTGGTGGGTTGCAGTAGCTTTATCAAATCACGAGCGTGCTGATAAAGGTGTATCGGGGTTCTTCAGGAGGTAGTGCTGTGCTTGACTTCATCTGCGTGTCACTCACTACTATGGGGATCACGTCGATCTCTCTCCTCGTTAGCCAAGCTGCCATGAAAACAGCCCGTTTCCAGGGAGGACTACAAGGAAGCCGAGATGAGGGTCTTGGCCAGTAAGTTTTGCGTGACACTGACTAACATGTCTTATGAGTATGTTGTACCTAACCAGACGTTAAGTCTTTTCCCACCTCCCAACGGCATTTAACGGCACAAGCAAAAAAAAAGTAACTATTGTTCGTATTAAAGTAAGTTCAGAGTGGTCCTAGTTGGTAGTTGAGTTGGTAGTTTCTCTTGCAAATGCACCGAGTTCAATCCTCGTTATCTAACATCCAGTCAGGTGAAAGATACACGATTAGACAACGTTACAATCTGGGGTAGTTGTCTCGCCGCAAGGATTCAATTTCAACCAGTGTTCGTAAAGCGATCTCAGTCCCGCCAGGCGGAGCGATAGCGCGGGCTTGCGGAAAACGCTCGCCCGCCTTTCCCCGTTGTGCTATCGGAATGCGTTTTTTTTGGTGCATCTCCTCCACCGAGGTGCGCTGCTCTGGTCCGTATCAAGAAACGTTGTCAGTCGGTGGTGATTTATCTAAGGCTTATAGCAGAGCTTGACAGTTCGTCTCGCTGGGGGTCAGACTCTCGCAAAGAGCTTGTGACCGGCAAATGGAAAGCAGGAATCGTGCCTGAAGGCCCTGTGTTCTCCCGGGGACCAACCCTCGGGAGAAGGGCAGGCCGGCAGGCCAAATTGTCTCTAGTTCCAGTGAAATTCATCGCCGAGGTCGTTGGGATCCGTTCTGTACAGAGCGCTGCCATCCCTCCTCGAGCGAGCCCGGTCGGTCGGTCGTCTGGTGCGTGTAGGGGGCCCCTGTCAGGCGGTCCTAGGTCGACGGAGTGAGGGACTGGTGGAACAACCGTCCGTCCGTCCCGTCAGTCGGTCCCTGCGGCCGTCCCAGTGAGGCTTTTTACACACCCGTCCTCCGCCGACCGGTGTGTGCTGTACGTACGTCTCCGACATATATCTGGTTGATCCTGCCAGTAGTCATATGCTTGTCTCAAAGATTAAGCCATGCATGTCTAAGTTCACACTGTCTCACGGTGAAACCGCGAATGGCTCATTAAATCAGTCAAGGTTCCTTAGATGACACGATCCTACTTGGATCACTGTGGCAATTCTAGAGCTAATACATGCTTACCAAGCTCCGACCCTCGCGGAAAGAGCGCTTTTATTAGTTCAAAACCAATCGTCGTTTCCCCTCGCGGGGTTGCGGCGTCCCCACTGGTGACTCTGGATAACTTTGTGCTGATCGCATGGCCTCATGTGCCGGCGACGCATCTTTCAAATGTCTGCCCTATCAAATGTCGATGGTACGTGACATGCCTACCATGTTTGTAACGGGTAACGGGGAATCAGGGTTCGATTCCGGAGAAGAGCATGAGAAACGGCTACCACATCCAAGGAAGGCAGCAGGCGCGCAACTTACCCACTCCCGGCACGGGGAGGTAGTGACGAAAAATAACAATACGGGACTCTTTCGATGCCCCGTAATTGGAATGAGTACATTATAAACCCTTTAACGAGGATCTATTGGAGGGCAAGTCTGGTGCCAGCAGCCGCGGTAATTCCAGCTCCAATAGCGTATATTAAAGTTGTTGCAGTTAAAAAGCTCGTAGTTGGATCTCTGGCGCAGGCGGGCAGTCCGGTTCGCGCCGGTTCACTGCCCGTTGTCTCCTGCCCTACCGCCTGCCGGCTCTCTCCCACGGGTGCCCGTCGCTGAGCGTCCTGGGTGGCCGGCGCGTTTACTTTGAACAAATTAAAGGGTTCAAAGCAGGACTCGGCTGCCTGAATAATGGTGCATGGAATAATGGAATAGGACATAGGTTCTATTTTGTTGGTTTTCGGAAATGGAGGTAATGATTAACGGGGACAAACGGAGGCATTCGTATTGCGGCGTTAGAGGTGAAATTCTTGGATCGACGCAAGACGAGCTACTGCGAAAGCATTTGTCAAGAATGTTTTCATTAATCAAGAACGAAAGTCAGAGGCGCGAAGACGATCAGATACCGTCGTAGTTCTGACCATAAACGATGCCGACTAGAGATCCGCAGGAGTTGCTTCGATGACTCTGCGGGCAGCTTCCGGGAAACCAAAGTGTTTGGGTTCCGGGGGAAGTATGGTTGCAAAGCTGAAACGTAAAGGAATTGACGGAAGGGCACCACCAGGAGTGGAGCCTGCGGCTTAATTGGACTCAACACGGCCAAACACTGACATGATTGACATGCCGAGAGCACTTTCGTTGGGTCTAATATGAAACGAGTGCTGGAATTAGACCCTCGAAAATCTGGGGCTATCCTCTCGGTAACTTGATTGTCTCGCATCTAGTGTTCGCTAAAGGAATTGACGGAAGGGCACCACCAGGAGTGGAACCTGCGGCTTAATTTGACTGGACACGCCAATACTGTAGAACGACTGACAAAATAGAGAGCACTACCTTTGGGTCTAATAATGAACGTACGCTGGTATTAGACTCACGGAAGACAAGTCAGCTCTTTAACATTCTAATGAAAGAACGCTACGGAAATCGTGTTTAACCCCGCAGAAACCGCAGATTTCAAATACCTGGTCATTTACAAACAAAAGCCCTCAATTAATTCGTCTGGTCAAATAGTGAACGGATGCTGGAAATAGACCATCTGAAGACAGGTCAGTTTTACCCTACTAATGACAGGGCGTTGCTATGGAAATCCAGCTCAATTCGAGAGGAGCCGCAGACACTTTGGTTCACGTACCAGGCTGAGAAGCCAATGGCGCGAGGCTACCATGTGAGGGATTACGGCCGAAACCCTGTAAGCCGGAATCCCGCCCAAAATCTCAGCACTACTGCAATGGGAGGCTCCTACATGTTCGGGACCTGTGGCTCGGGCCCCAGCCGTATCCGGTAGAGCCGCAGAAAGAGGTCTCTGCCGTCCGCCGATCAAAGCGGGTGGACAGCTGCTTGATATTCACCTTATACGGCGATGGGGTGCGAAACCACCAACATAAGACTTAGTTCCTGGTCGGGGTGTCGAAAACAGTAGAGCAGCCACCTCACTGTGAACTGTCGAGACTCAACCAATGACCATGAGATCTGTCCGCACACTAGGCGAACAACATCTCTGTGACATTACCAGGCTTGTCCCCTGGTTAAATGCACTTCTGCCTCGATCTCTACCTCTGTACGCTATCAGCCATACCAATGGACGCAGAAGAGATGCAGACTAGCGGACATTGCACATCTGCCCTACTGTGTCAACCTCCCAGGTGGCGGGGAATGCTAGGCGTACCATCACTGAAGATGTGCCGAGAAAATAAAGGGAGCAAAGAGGTACCCCGCCCACATGCACATGATACGTTTCTGGCAGGACGTGGCGATCCTGGGATACAGACACACTGGACTGCCTCTCATCCGGGTTAGTACAAACCAGTACATAGTCCATATCATATATCATATATCATATATTACATCTCATATATCATTACCGCATCCTATAGACACGAGTAGTGAAGACTCGTAAGTCTTGTAAGACAAATTCCATAAGAGAGAAAACTCTGACCACAAACGCTGCCTTGCAGATAGGCTGGGGACAGCCAAAGGCTAAGGAGGGCATCCCTACAGAAACGCCTGTTGAAATCGGATGCACGGGGCCACAAGCCTAACAAAACAGTGCAACGTAAATCGCAGTTTGATGACAGTACAACCTATCAGAAAAACGTATGGCGCTCATCCTGCGGAGTCCCGCCAGGCAGCGAGAGTGCCGGGCCTCACGCCTCGAAGGGGCCCACCCTTGACTACTGGTGGTCACCCACCCATGTGTTGTGGAGTCAAGGCACATGGCTATGGGGCAACTTCCATTGACCAAAAACTCAAGACCCTCAAAATACTAGAGTGGAATGCGGAGGGAGTCATTAACAAAAAACTTTCCCTAACACATCACCTGCATGAAGGTAAGATTGACGTGGCATGTATCCAGGAAATGCACCTCAACAATGATCATAAATTCTCAATCAGAGGATACCAGACCTTCCGTCTCGATAGAGAAGGTCACAAAGGAGGGGTCCTGATACTGACCAGAAACTGCATACCGAGTAGCGCGGTACCTGTCAGTCACACCGGACAAGCAGAAATTGTAGGAGTTGACATAATGGCTCAAGAGACGAAGCTCCGCATTTTCAATCTGTACGGATCACCAAATAAAGACCTATCGCTCTCGAGTATGGAGGTCAGAGACTCCAACTGCATAGTAGTTGGAGATTTCAACAGCCACTCGGAGAGATGGGGATACTCTGACACAGACAGCAGAGGTGACGAAGTGGAAGATTGGGAGATAGATACAAATCTCTCCCTAATCAATAGGCCGGAGGATAGCCCTAGTTTCTATTCTAGAACATGGCGTACCACCTCGACTTCAGATTTGGTCTTTTCCACACAGGACATACACCATAAAATAGACTGCCAGGTGCTAAACCAACTGGCAGATAGCGACCACAAGCCCATCAGGCTAGACATTGATATGGAAGTAGGCCCACAGGAAACAAAACCGCTCCCGCGTTGGAATTACAAACGAGCCGACTGGGACAGATTTGCAATCCTGACAGATGGGCTGTGTGAAACCATCAACACACGAAACAACAAAATGAAGTCCATGGTGGAAAGCCTAAGCAAGGCAAGCCGCCACTGAAACCATCCCAAGAGGAGCTAGGAAAAACTATAAGCCCTACTGGAATGATGAGTTGCAGAAAGCGGAAGATGCAGTAACAAATGCTAGGAACATGGCAGAGCGAGAACAATCTATGGAGGCAAACATTTCCCTCAAAGCCGCCACAACAGCAAGAGAGAGCTGGAAAAACAAAACGGAAAGCCTAAACCTGGACAAAGAAGGGAACAAGCTATGGAAGCTAGTCAGAGCCATGAACGACGAAACCCCGTCAAGCAAACAAATTACCATCAAGCAGGGCGAAAACGTGCTCACTGGTAAGAAATCCGCAAACGCTTTTGTCGATCACTATGCCAGAGCAAACCACATCGAGGTCCCTGCAGATAGGCTTACAGACATTAGTGAAGAGCAAAAGGGGCACGACAACATCAATACGGCACTTGAAGAGCATATGATGGCCAAATTAACAATGAGCGAAATGGAAGAGGCCATGAGAACATTAAAGAAAAGGAAATCTCCCGGAAAAGACGGGATAACAAACGAAATGCTGATGGGGCTGGGCCAAACAGCGAAGAGGAAACTGCTATCGGTCCTGAACCAAAGCTGGAAAAGGGGAATTGTACCCCAGGCATGGAAAGACGCAGTACGTGTACCAGTACCAAAAACAGGAAAGGACAAAACAGATCCAAATGGATACAGGCCTATCAGCCTACTGAGTTGTGTCGGCAAGCTGATGGAACGTATGATAAACACCAGACTGATATGGCATCTGGAAGAAAAACGAATACTAATTCCACAGCAAGCCGGCTTTAGACAGCACAGATCTACTGAGGACCAGGTCATCCTCATAGCCCAGGAAATAGAAGATGCCTACCAGGCACAGAAACACACAGAAGCTATTTGGGTGGATCTGGAAAAGGCATTTGACAAAGTCTGGAAAGATGGAGAGTCAAGCTAAGAAGAAGTGATGTTTGTGGGAAAATGTACAAGTGGATCAACCACTACCTCAAAACAGAACGGCCAGAGTCCAAGTACAAGGGCAGATGAGCAAAAAGGTGACACTCTAAATGGCAAAATCCTGCAGCCAAACGACAACCCAACCTATCTGGGAGTCACATTTGATCGGCGCATGACATGGAGAAGTCAGATCGAGAGAAACCGAATGAGAGCCAGAGAAAGAATGGCAATCATGAGGAAACTTGCTGGCACAAGCTGGGGAGCAGACGAAAGCATACTAAAGAAACTGTACACTGGAAGAGTGAGACCAGTTCTCGAGTATGGCATTGCGGCATGGACAACAGCAGCAAAGGCGAACTTCGATAAAGTTAGCAAACTTCAAAACCAAGCCATGAGAGTTATAACAGGAGGCATGAAGTCAACGCCAATCGTAGAACTTGAAAAGATTACAAAACTGCAATCCATGACCGATAGAAGAGACTGCAGAGCCCAGCTGCAGTCAGAGAAACTCCGAAGACTGACTGACCATCTAATGCACCAGAGACTAAACAATTTGGGAAATGGGAAACTAAAGCGGAGAAACTTTGCAGAAATAGCCAAAGCAAAGATGCACGAAGATCCCATAAACGCACTAACAACACCAAAACCCATCACTACTGTACGAAAACCTACCTGGAGGCAGGATATATTTCCAGAGGTGGTAGAAAATATACCAGGTATTGGAAACAAAAACTGCCAGACTGAAAAAGAAAGGAGAGATACTACCCTAAGCTTAATATCGAAAAGCTACCCAAGCATGGACTGGACCCATGCATACACCGACGGTTCTGTAACAAACACTACACAGAACGGAGGGGCAGGAGCATTCCTGAACCTACCAAATGACAGAAAAATAACACTGGCATTCGCTACTGGTAAGTACACAAGCAATTTCAGATCGGAGGCAGAGGCACTGAGGGCGGCAGTGGAAGAAATGGTGACACACAAAGAAAATGAAAGCCATATAGTCCTGCTTACAGATGCTCTCGCCGTAGTCACAGCGCTAAAAAGCCAGAAAAACACTGAGCTTAATGACTTAAGAGCAGCACTCTGCCAACTGTGCCAGCAGTCCGCACCAAAAAGGGTAGTGGTACAGTGGGTCCCATCACACTGCAACATCCAAGGCAACGAGGAGGCAGACAGACTGGCAATAGAAGGTGCAAGACTACCACAAACAGATACTAGTATGACGTACTAAGAGTCAAAACGGCTTATCAAATCCAGATACATGACCAAATGGGAAACCGAACATACTGGTTACACCAAAAACGATGCCTATTACCAGTTGAACAGAAGAGAGCAGGTCGTTGTCTTCAGACTTCGCACTGGCCACAATAGACTGAGGTACCACCTATTCAACAAATTAAAGATAGGTGGTACCGACGAATGCCCGTGCGGTACCGGTAAAATGACCTCTGAACATCTGCTGCAGAACTGCCCGACATATGAGGATCAGAGAGAGAGCAGATGTGGCCATCACCAGTGGAACTGCAAGACAAGCTCTATGGCAGTGTCGACAGCCTCAGGATGACCGCCGTTTTTTTCGAAAAAAATAATGGTTACTGTCTGACTGTGTACGAAGAAGAAGAAGAAGAAGAAGAAGACAACGTTAGTCAGGGTCAGTCATGTGAAGTATACTAGATATTATGTTAGTCAGGGTCATGTGAAATATACTGGATAGACTATGTTAGTCAGGTCATGTGAAATATACTGAATAGACTATGTAAGTGAGAGACAGGTGAAACACACTTATTATATTATGTAGTCAGGGTCAAGTGAAACGTACATATCCCATTATGTTATTCAGGATTATGTGGGACATTCTAATCTTTGATCTCGAAATCCTGACATTAAATGAGACTCGTGTGGTTGATGCTAGATAACCAAATGTTGAGTAAACTTATCTCGTTATTTTGTCTTGGTGTACCATGTTGGACCCAGGGCCTTCTTTAGGTCATATTTCCACCTCATCATCGGCTGCCGACTAGGGTGGCTAAAGTTGTATGTCATCACGACGTCACTCTACGTGTCCATCTGTTATCTGGCATGCGCACCACATGACCGGCACATTTGTATTTTCGTAACAGCGCAACATTTATGATGTCAGTGAAGGAGGTTCGTCGTCTGATATTTCCATTATGGATTTGGTCTCAAAGGACGGCCTTCAATATTTTTCTCTCCATCGCTGTCAATCAGTTTTCAGCAGGTTCCACACTTGGCAACTATATATAATAGCTGGTGTAACCACACCGTTGAAGGTGTAAGCTCAAGCGCTATCGTTTCGCATATCTTGCATAATGGGTTTAAAACAGTTGGAGCTGAACCAGCACACTTATTGTCCCAAGTAGATATACGTTTTTGACCAGACAATATCCAAAACGCATATCTCCTTTTGGGCAGAAGATGTCGAGCATAGACTAAGTTTTCTTTCTGTTTCTGTTTCTAAGAATCGACATCACTGCACTCCGGACATACCCATAGGTGTTCAGTCTCTCAGGAAATGACGTAGGGTATGGATGCTGATGGTCCCTGTAGCTCGCTGGTTGCACACTATCCTACTCCGTCTTCTCATGCGCCCACTCCACTCGAACCTCGTTTAATGTCGAAACTTTGCAGCCTGTGGATTGCTGCTTCATCTTTTGTGGTGTCATTATCTAACAGGCGGTCAATTGATTTCAAAATGTCACTTCTATCCATCACTAATGTGCCCATGATGGGAAGTTGTGAAATCATGATGTCAACTCTTTCATTGCCCTGAACCCCAAGATGAGCAGGACAGTAGATCCATGTCAACCTCTGGACTGAAGGTTTAGGCGTCAACAGCTGCTATCCACTCGCCCTTAAGCCATCAATTCTGTACCTACTGAAGTAGGGCTTGCGTGTCTGTCACGATGACTGTCCTTGGTATAGAAGTCTCAGATATCCATTTCAGTGCTGAGGTCACTGCTTCCGTCTTCATTATCAAACTGGAGGTTGTTGCCAAGTATGCCCTACTGTGCTCAGCAACGACATGTTCTCTCACTCTAGCCGAGAAATTCCAGCCTGATGTCCAACTGCGCAACACTGATCCGTCGGAGTATATGACAGCGTCACTCTTCTGCGTGTTCTCAGTTATCAGCTAATTCACCTCGTACTTTGCTCTCCCGTGAGCTCCATTCTCTGCATTCCTTGCCAAAGGCTATTATGATTCTTTAGCACTCTATCCTTCAATTACCAGTGTGGACCAAATTCCTCCCCTTTGGCTATCGTCTCAGCTGAAGTGTTCCAACCTCTCACACTGTGTTCTTGATAGTGTGAGGATGCCCAGTCCGTAATCGATAACAATCAACATGACCTGACAAAATAGGATGGACAGGAGGAGTTGATCTAAGTTGGGAGCATCCATGGTATTGAGTGCTCCTAACCCTCGCTGATATTTTTCTACGATATGGTCAACATTGCAATTATAGGAGAGACTGCCATCAAATGTCATTCCGAGGTATTTCAACCTGTCACAACCAACAAATGTGATGCCTTTACTATGAAATTATTCAAAGAGCACCACATCATGCAGTCCCTGTTCTGATTCATCTAAGAGCTTGAGTCACCGCACCACTGTGAGATTGTTTGCAAAGTTTCTTGGATGTCTGTGACCAACTCTTGCATGTCTGAGCCAGTCATGTCCGCTAGGATCTCAAGTGTCAACCTTTGCCCTGTTTCTGAGGGTTGAATATTGGACACATTTACTGTGTAGATGTTGAACAGCACCGGTGAAAGCGGAGACCCTTGAGGCAGTCCGCGACATAATCGCCTCGGTTCTGGGATCCACGATCCAACGCGTAGTGTAACTATTCTTTCCATCAGGACAGCAGCTATCCAACTAACCATCCACGGGCTTAAACCACACTGTTTCAGACATGTAATTCAAGTCCTACAATCGACACAGTTCTATGCGTCTTCCAGGTCGACTGTTTCTTGCTTTGACTGAAAACCCTCGTATACATCATACGCGAAAGTTCCAGCGTTCGTCCAGGTCTCCTTCGCTGTTCTATAACTGCCCATCGGATCGGGTAAGATGTGCTCCGGTTATAGGTAGGCCATTATTTTTCTGGCTGCTATCTTCTCGAGCAATTTACAATATACATTCTGTACGGTAAGTATTCGATAGCTGCTGAGAAGCGTGGAGTCCTTACCAGGTCTAGGCAGTGGGCACAGATAGCTATGAAGTCGGTCCTCAGGCGCAGATGACTTCTGTATAGTGTGATTGAACTCCTTCACCCTATTTTTTTGTATCTCTGTCTCATCCAACTGCTCGATGTAGCAATACTGTACGACATCAGGACCTGGTGCAGTGTTTTTGCTGGTGCGTAGGCTATTTACGACTTCTGTCTGGGTGATAAGATCTACATAAGCCTCTTGGATTTGCTGTCGCCTTTATTAGTCTGGGCAACATATTGACGGACAAAAACTCAGATCCTTCTATGCGTCTGTCTTCAGGGAAATTCGTGTGGTGTTTTGAGTATTGGAGATACGCTGGCTTGTAGTCGTTCCATTCATCTTTCGATGCGATGCATGTGACAGAAATTCTGGAAGGTATTATCATTACCCACACCTGTAATGAACTCTTCCAATCGCTTTTGGACTCCCTAGCTAACCCTTTAGAGGAATATGTAGCTTTGCGTGTTTCCGCCATCTTCTCATTGAACGCGTCGATATTAATACCAGATCTCTTTCTGGCTTTACGCCAATCCTTTGTTGCCGCCTCCTTTTCTCTAGTATCAACCACTTGATTCCACCAGTGTTGTTAGAAAAATGGGGATCTAGTGGTTCTGCGTCCTATCGTCTGGCGCAGCTTGGTCACTACATTATCCTGTACATATGTGTTACTGAACACCTGTTTGGCTTTCAGGTATCTGGTGTGTTTTCCTCTGGGTATACATTCTATTGATTAGTAGACCAACTGAAACTCTTGATCTGCTGAGATCATTCAGACTTTTCTCTGCTTCTTTGACGACGTAATAAGGATGAGTACGTCATCAGTGTATCTGAGATGAGTAAAGCTGTGAAGAGCTTTGGTGAGATTGCACTAAAGCTGTGAAGAGCTTTGGTGAGATTGCACCGCCCTGTGGAAGGCCACCTTATATCGGTATGGTAATCAGTCTATAGAAGGGGGTGGTATCATTGTGCATCCACTGTTTATTTCTTCTACTAGATGACCATATTTTTCTGGAATTCCCTGATTTCTCAAGATCTCAGCACCACATTTATTTCAATGCTATCGAAAGCCTTCTCATAATCAACGAACACAAGGTATAAAGGCATGTGTACTTCATGCTCCCTTTCCATTAATTAGTTGGCTGTGTGAAGGCAGTCAGTGATTGCGAATCCTTTCCTGAAACCTGCCTGCTCTCGTGGTTGGCGAGATCATTCTGATAAAGAGATAATGTATGGATGAGAAAAGGCAGATCGGACGGTCATTGGTCATGTTTTCCTTGACCCTTTTTATGTATTAGGATGGTTTTAGACGTTTTCCATTGGTCGGGAATTTGACATTCCTTTAGATAGATGTTGAGCAAAGTAGCTAAATGTCGCACTATTGTGTCCCCGCCAACTAAGATGATTTCCATTGTGATACCGTCCTATCCCGGGGCACATCTTAGCTAAGAGCCAGTCATTCTAATCACATTCTGCTAATTGGGGTCAGGTGAAACATATTGTTCCTACTATGCTAGTAAGAGTCTATCGAAACATATTGATCATATTATGTTAGTTTAGGGTCGGGTGAAACACACTTTCTAATTTATGTTAATCAGGATCATGGGAAATATACTGATGAAACTATGTTAGTCAGGATCATGGGAAACTCTAACCAACCCGATCCTTTTATCATCTGACAATTACTAGTCACTAGTCCCTGGTCATTTAACGCTATGCAATAGACCTCTCTGGTCAGTCGGCCAATTTATATCTGTGGTATAACTTTATAGTCAACCTATCCCCCGTACATTAATTATTTCCTTTCTTGTGTAACAACATGGGACAGAAGAGCCAAATGAATGGCAAAGTTAAGCTCACCCTGTTGTAGTCCTTTGAATTCCATTTATGTTGGTAGCTGTTGTTGTCTTTAAAATCCAGTAAATAACCAGCAGAAAGAGAAATGGCGATAACGGACATACCTGTGAACTGTTTTTAAATAGTTCCCGAGCAACTCCCATAGTGATTGCTAGATGATAAAAATGGTGATTCTCCGTCTAGCTCTTAAATGTCATTTCATTGTACACGAATCCGGTATAAATTGGTGTTCCATTCAACACCTTATCCAGCTATTATTCTGAGTTAGCTGTCTGGTCTGTAGGGCACCTTTTTTGTTGATAGCATGTCTGTTTTTCCGTACAGCGGTTTGCATATGGCCTAATTTAATCGTTGTAATAAGTTCATGATCAATATTGTAGCAGCTCCAGCTGGCTGGTCTGTCGTAGCAGATGGTTCCAGTGGTCTGCGCTAACTATACTCTCATTTCAAACAAATTAACTATGGCAATAATTGAAAATAAAACACAACAATGAAACGTTATTTCTACACGTTCACAACTAACTCCCAAAACTTAACTCAAAACAAAACCTGTCTGGCTGTAAGAAATTATGAACTAAACTAAACTAAAATAAATTTGATTACGAACTACAACTTGATAGCCGAACTGTAACTTGATAGACGAACTGTAACTTGATAAACGAACCGTAATTTGATAGACGAACCGTAACTTGAAAGACGAACCGTAACTTGATAGATGAACTGTAACTTGATAAACGAACTGTTATGGGGATTGTTATATAATGGAAGATTCGTGGTGTTCTACAACCCAGGGGATTCGTCCGTGGTCCTATTCTCCTCGTTGACGGTGGTTGTAGTGATCGTTGAAACGCTGGATCGCTGTGCTGGTCAAATATATCTCTAGTCAGACGCTGGATTTTTTAGATACTTCTGCTGAATATGTGGACTCCAGTGGTGAAAGATTGTCAATCTCTCAATCTCTCTCTCTCTCTCTCTCTCTCTCTCTCTCTCTCTGTCTGTCACTCTGTGCTCCAAAATCTATCTGCTTTCATGTCACCGTTATCAAGACGGTGCTATTCTTCTAGTTGCTCGCTGCCGATTGATGTCGACTTGTTCTCCGCTCTCTGCAGACTGATGACTTATTCCTTCGACGGTTTGCAGCCGAATGAATGTCGACTTGTCTCTTCGCTCTTCGCTATCGAATGATTCTGATTTGGGCCCTCGTAGCTAGCTATATGCGCGGCTTTTTGCAGATCTCGTACCTAGGTTTTTCTCTCCAAGATATTAAAGAAAAAAACCCAATTACTAGCTATCGGCACTACTGATCATACTGTAACAAGCGTCTAGGCGTTAAGCGAGGTTACGTAGTTTTATCATTTGCGTTGTTTAGAAACCAACGCTATGCATTCCAAGCATTCCGATGTCCAGATTTGAGAAAATATGTACTGGCTAGCTTTGCTTAGTTGATTCTATAAGAAATAATGAATGGCTACTGACTATCCATGCTCTACTCTCCCCTCTTCTAAATTTAATGAAACATGTCTAAAATCATATCCCTAATAAATCTATACAGCTAAGATATGTTACAATATTTTCCCAGTTAATAATAATAATATTATTCATCTATAATGTGTACACTTTTGCAGATCTTTGGCAGCTTGACGAAAAGTAATTTTTCCAAGTCGGTTGATAAATCTTTGCTTTCCCAAACTTTACAAAGTAAGATTTCCATTGGACCAGTAGCTCTACAAAATCTCAGAAGCAAAATGACTTTCATGATTTTATACATGCTTAGTTTCTTGCAATTCGCTGCTCGATTTCTACCAAATGAATATCTGGATGATTCTACAGAGCTGGACTACTTATCGTATCTTTAAAATGTTCTGCTCATCACTTCATCTACGCATTTATGTTACTAATCAAATGTCATTTGTTTGCTTATATTTCCCGGTTAGTTTTTTTGTGTTCACTTATATTGATCGTGAACGTTTCTGTTTACTGCAGATTTATATGTCTCTCTTGCCAACTCGTTAATATATATTCTCTTGTCCCTTATTATGCTCTTTCTTACTTCTTTTTTATTTCAGTGTATATTTTCTGAACTTTATCCTTAGAATTTCTGGTTTTGCTGTCTATTCAATTCGGTCTTTTAGCTTTTCCTGTATTTATTTTGGTCATAATTCCTGTTGTTATTCGTGCTTGGTGTTGACGTTCTCTTCTCCGCAGAACCAGTATCATAGCACAACTTCAAATGTACCTTGTATGTCATTGTTCACAAGGAATTCCACACCAAACTTGTTATACACTTCTAACGTTATTTCCCAATTCCACCGGTTATCACGTCACCATGCCATTTCAATAGATAATGAACCCGGACAAGGTGGACATTAGAGTTACTGCTCTTCCGAAGATCGACAACCAACTTGACAATGGTTTGATTTTCCGAAAATTTGAATAAAATTCCAAGTTTGAGTAGGCTTCCTTTCTTATTCCTTTCTTCCGCTCTCTTTTCGTTTCTATCTCACTTTCCGTCTCTCTCTCTCTCTCTCTCTCTCTCTCTCTCTCTGTCTGTCTGTATCTTATTATTACTGTTTCTTCATACACTATTTCTGAACCAAAATTCAAATTGATCGACCATGCGTACTCAGTTCGTTATTGCATACAACAGAACATGGACAACCTACTCAAGGCCTGGAAGGTCACTTAATGCATTCCATTAATTATGAACATCATGTGGCATGACACAATAAATATAAAGCCAAATTTGCCGTCCACTATGGTAATATTTAGCAGTAGAAGATTAGGTTGGTTGGGACATGTCAGCAGAATGAATAACAAACGCATCCCCAAATAGTTACAGTAAGGTGAATTCCGTGCTGCGAATAGATCACAAGGCAGGTCTATGATGAGATATAGGAACATCTTTAACGTCTCTATGAAAGGTTTTTCTGGCATCTGGAAAATCACAGCTGAAGACCGAGACGTTTGGAAGTCAAAGGTGATGAGACGATCGAGGAATCAGAGGGAAGCATTAAAAAAAAAGAATAGTAGACGAAAAGAAAGAAACTATCGCAGACTTATTTATTCTTGCTAAAATGGCAGTCAATTAGACGAAAAAGGACATCAATAAATAATTATAACACACACACACATACACAGATATATACACCCACACACAACACATATTGATGTATTCATATCTTTGTATTATGTATGTTTCTTCGTATTTGCTATTGTAATTTTGTTCAAGTTTCGTCTGTTTGTGTCTGTGTATTATCATATTGACCATTCCCTGTTTGGTCAACTCGATTTAATAACTGGCATACGGTGTCTCAAACTATCATGGCACATCCAGGTATGACTGCTACAGTAAGCCGCAAATTTTCCATCACGCCTCTTTTGTTGTTGTGATTTGTTAGTTGTTTTCGTTTTTTTTGGGTACCCGACGGAGTCCTTGTGGCCGTAACGTAGATATCGTTTTGCTTTGTGTTGTCCTGTGTGCAATCTATCAGCCGTTACCTATATATGTGTTCATCGACATACATATTAATTGCAGTGATGCGTATAATCGCAGTCACCTATGCAGATATATTTTTGTACAAAATACAATTGATTAGATTTGATAAAACCACAAACAATCTTATTTTTAGTTTCTGCATAACTTTTTAAGTTACACTATGTGACGTTAAAAAAAACAACACACGTCCCGCTGAAGAGTTTGTACGAAAGAATCACTTTGCCCTGGCAAAGTTGGTTAACAATGAAGTGATTAGATTGGTCTAGACGGGCACGTTATTCTCACTGTAAGCAATACTGTTCTCAGAGCGACAAGCGCATAGAAAACCTGTACCTAGTCCATTAAAGTTTCTAGCACTTCATCTACGACAGTATCGTCTGATTCTGACTACATTTCCATTTATTCCACTTCATAGACTACTAAGACAGTGTACACTAACTTTATCAACACTTTATCTAAGACAATAGTGTCTGGAGGCAGGGAACCTTAATCTTGCTTCCATTCAACCTTATGTTCCTCTAAGCGATTTCGGTTTTCTTCACTCTTGGCGATGTTTTTTGGTAGCAAGTTACAGTGGCTCTTTTTAAATCCGGAATCATACTAAAGAAGGCGGACTTTAGTTCTTTTGCTGTAGTGCAATGCGAGATTTCTCAGTAAGCTCACAAAAAAAGGGGATTACAGTCGTTCCCTATTTCGTTTTCAGGCACCAGTCAGACATCTTGATTTTAGGAGAACAGCGAGGACGTAAGATGGGGGGTCTTGGTCAGTATGTTTCATCTGGCCATGACGTAAAGTGAGGTCTTAGTCAGTATGTTTCATCTGGCCATGACGTAAAGTGAGGTCTTAGTCAGTATGTTTCATCTGGCCATGACGTAAAGTGAGGTCTTAGTCAGTATGTTTCATCTGGCCATGACGTAAAGTGAGGTCTTGGTCAGTATGTTTCATCTGGCCATGACGTAAAGTGGGGTCTTAGTCAGTATGTTTCATCTGGCCATGACGTAAAGTGGGGGTCTTGATCAGTATGTTTCATCTGGCCATGACGTAAAGTGAGGTCTTAGTCAGTATGTTTCATCTGGCCATGACGTAAAGTGAGGTCTTAGTCAGTATGTTTCATCTGGCCATGACGTAAAGTGAGGTCTTAGTCAGTATGTTTCATCTGGCCATGACGTAAAGTGAGGACTTGGTCAGTATGTTTCATCTGGCCATGACGTAAAGTGGGGTCTTAGTCAGTATGTTTCATCTGGCCATGACGTAAAGTGGGGGTCTTGATCAGTATGTTTCATCAAGCCATGACGTAAAGTGGGGTTTGGGTCAGTATGTTTCATCTGGCCATGATGTAAAGTGGGGTCTTAGTCAGTATGTTTCATCTGGCCATGACGTAAAGTGGGGGTCTTGATCAGTATGTTTCATCAAGCCATGACGTAAAGTGGGGTTTTGGTCAGTATGTTTCATCTGGCCATGACGTAAAGTGAGGACTTGGTCAGTATGTTTCATCTGGCCATGACGTAAAGTGGGGTCTTAGTCAGTATGTTTCATCTGGCCATGACGTAAAGTGGGGGTCTTGATCAGTATGTTTCATCAAGCCATGACGTAAAGTGGGGTTTTGGTCAGTATGTTTCATCTGGCCATGATGTAAAGTGGGGTCTTAGTCAGTATGTTTCATCTGGCCATGACGTAAAGTGGGGGTCTTGATCAGTATGTTTCATCAAGCCATGACGTAAAGTGGGGTTTTGGTCAGTATGTTTCATCTGGCTTGCCCATGATTCAATTGAATAATTTGTTTGTCTATTAATTCTTTGCATTAATTTGTTTATACCATCAAGTAAAGTCAACGAGAGTTCAAACAAAAACTATTTATGGAAAAGATGTTATCTATATGTCACCTATATGTCACTTATGTGTCACCTATATGTCACCTATATGTCACCTACATGTCACCTATATGTCACCTATATGTCACCCATATGTCACCTCATCATCATGTAGCATGTCCTTTGTAGAACGTCGTTGCCATCACAGTATGTCTGAAAGAAACTCGTTCTCTTGCCAAAACTCCAGCCTCCGCCACAGTCATACCGAGGCATTCCTGGATAGTATTGGTGCCATCGTCTTCTTGGTCTACACCTTCCTCTTTTGCCTGGCACCATCACCGTTCTCTCTAAACCGTTGTGTCTCTTGAAGTGACCAAAGTATTTGCATTTTCTAGCCAAAATGGAATTGATAAACCAGTTCTTCTCTATGCTCAACTCTTGCCGAATGTCTACATTGGTTATTTTCTCTGTCCAGGGTATTCTGAGGATCTTTTTGTAACATTTTGACTCGAAGGATTCGATTCTTTGTCTAGAAGTTTTGTAATCGTCCATGATTCACAGCCATAAGCTGCCACAGGAAAAACACAGGCTCTCAAGACTTTTACTTTTATCATTTTGTTGGTGCTCTGCCATAATTTCTTCAGGCTGTTCAGTCTCTGCATTGCCATAGCTAGTCTTCTTCTGATTTCTTTCGAGCAGTCGGCATTTTGCTTGATAGTATCACTGTGTCATCTGCGTTTCGTAACTCTAGAATCTCGTATGTCACCTATATGTCACCTATATGTCACCTATATGTCACATATATGTCACCTATATGTCACCTATATGTCACCTATATTACCCAAGTTAAACCCTTTTGCTAGCACGTCCTCTTACTACGGTATGTTCCATTTCATTTGTTAGCTTGAGCTCTTGAATTACTTCCGTAATGTTATCGCTAAACTGATGGATTGTCCGGAGCTTGCTGAAACATAAAAGACAAAAAATATGACTTTGTACCACAGGAAAAATGTTCTTAAATATTAACATTGGAAAGCAACATATAGTCCTCTTTGTGTTAGCCAAATATGATGACTTTTGCTAGATCATAAACCTCTGACGTTGACACGCTTCCAAGTAGAAACAGTAGTCAATTCCCAGTAGCAGGTCCTGACACAATGACAGCTTATCCGTTACCCGCACAGTCAAAGGTCAAATACTGATGGGTAAGCTACATGCCAGCAGGGACAAGCCTTGAAATTGTACATCATAGAACTGCACCACCCAAATCCTACTTAAGCCACATCAAGGAAACCATTTATAAATTTACTACCAATATACAAATGAAACTAATCTCCCCCGCTCCCCCCCCCCCCCCCCCCAATTTCCCAAAAAGATAAACAATGAAACAAAACAAAAAAGCAAACAAGATTCAGAAAGACCCATTTTACGACAGACCAGATGGACTAATATAAAAAGGTTAGTTTTGGGCCACCTGACATTATCCCCTGATCTACCTGACTGAATACAGGTATTCCTGTTTTAGCCCTCTGGTATCTGCAATCAGACATACACATAAACTTCTTTTTGTCATGTACTAATTTGTACCACTCAACAGTTAAGGAATTCTAAACATGACGTAATTAACCAAAATTACTGCTTTTCTTCATTTTTTTCAGTCAGATCTAAAGTCAATTGTCCACATTTTTTTCATTAAGAAAAACGTCTCTACATATCTGCAGTATTTCAAAATATATCAATACATAAATAAAATAATTGAGAAATACATAGAACTGAGAAATGTATTTCAAAGTTTCTTGACTGCTGTAAAAAAGAGAGTCCACTCGTCATGTAACTAGCATCTGGAGAAAGCTTTCATGATTTTGTTAGCTGCAACAATTATTAGAAAACTTTCATGATTTTGTTAGCTGCAAAAATAGATACATAGTTATTAGAAAAAGCTTTCATGATTTTCGTTAGTAGTACCAATAGTCACACACTTATTAACACGCTTCTATGCCTTTTGTTAGTTATAACAATAGTTACACAGTTATTAAAAACAGTTTTTATGATTTTCGTCAGTTGTAACAACAGTTACGCAGCTATTTAAAAGCTTACAGAATTTTCGTTAGTAGTAACAATAGATGCATAATTATTTAATTCATCTGCGCACATCTCCCTCACTATAAACACATTGCGCAACTCACGACATCACCCTACAGATCACACCCTGACTAGCAACTCGCAACTGGCAGGACCCCCAAACTACAGCGGCGGAACAGGCAGAAAGCGATCACAAAAACTACCCATCACGCTTGCAACATGGAACGTCCGCACGCTACTGGACAACGCCAAAGCGAACAGACCCGAACGACGGACAGCACTGATCGCCAGGGAACTGGCTAGATACAACATCTGCATTGCTGCCCTGAGCGAGACCCGACTGTCAGAGGAAGGACAGATCACAGAAGAAGGCCTTGGTTATACTTTCTTCTGGAGCGGCCGCAGCAAAGAAGAACGCCGTGAAGCTGGAGTTGGCTTTGCCATCAAGACCAACATGGTCGACAACCTCACAAGCATGCCCAGAGGAATTAATGACCGCCTGATTACGCTGCATCTCCCCCTAATAGGAGGGTGCCATGAAACACTTATCAGTGCATACGCACCCACAATTACAAATCTTCAGGAAACAAAAGATACGTTTTATGAGGACCTTGAGGCGCTATCGCTGCAGTCCGAAAATCTGACAAATTGGTCATCCTCGGTGATTTTAACGCTAAAGTTGGCACAAACCATACAGCCTGGGAGGGGGCCATTGGCAGACATGGTATCGGAAAATGCAATAGTAACGGACTGCTCCTTCTGAGGACATGTGCCGCAAATGAACTACTCATTGCAAAAACAGCTTTCCGACTTCCGGTCCGAAATAGAACCACATGGATGCACCCAAGGTCCCGCCACTGGCACCTCATTGCCTACATTATCATCAGACGTAGAGATCGAGCGGATGCTATGGTAACGAAGAGCATGTGTGGTGCAGAATGTTGGACCGACCATCGACTTGTCATTGCCAAGCTAAACTTCAAGATCCAGCCCAAAATGCGCCCCCCAGGGAAAGAAACCACCGAGGAGGCTAAATGTATCTCAGCTGAAATTTGTACCCACGAGAGGAGGCTTCCAGGAAGAGCTTGAGGGCAGACTATATGAGCTCCGTTTTGAAAAAAACGACATCGAAGAGAACTGGGCATCATTGAGAAACACACTCTACGATACAGCTGTTAAATACATTGACCCACTCACGCGCAAGCATAAGGACTGGTTTGACGAAAACGATCCTGGAAATACAGGGCCTTCTCGATGCAAAACATGAAGCGCACAGGGAATACCAGAGGGACACACCATCTCCGGCAGCAAAAGCTGCCTTCAATACTGCCGATCGTCAATAAATAAGGAGGTCATCCGGCGAATGCGGGAGGTGGAACTGAACCTGGCGTTGGATGAAGTCCTCACTGAGGAGGAAGTCGACAGGGCAATCAGTTCACTATCTATAGGAAAAGCTCCAGGAGCGGAGGCAATACCAGCAGAGATATTAAAGACAGCTGGCCCATCCCTCACCAGAAGGATCACTGAACTCTTCTGCCACATGTGGGCTGAAGGAAAAATTCCGCAGGAGCTAAAGGACGCCTCAATCATTCACATATACAAAAGAATAGGCAACCGTCAAGAATGCGACAATCATCGTGGAATATCAATACTCTCTATAGCAGGAAAGATCCTAGCTCGCTTACTGCTAAACAGGCTCAACAAACACCTTGAACAAAGCCATCACCTCCCAGAAAGCCAATGTGGATTCAGAGCCGGAAGAGGAACTGTGGGCATGATTTTTGCCTCTCGTCAAGTACAAGAGAAGTGTCGGGAACAAAATCTGGCCTTGCACACCACATTTATTGATTTGACAAAGGCATTTGATACAGTAAACAGAGGAGGGCTGTGGATGATAATGTCCAAGTTTGGCTGCCTCAACAAGTTCATAACCATGGTGAAACAGCTACATGAAGGCATGTATGCTCGTGTACTGGACAGCGGTGCAATCTCTAAAACGTTTCTAGTATCAAACAGAGTAAAACAAGGATGTGTACTCGCCCCGACCTTGTTCAGCATGATGTTCGCGGCCACAATGACAGACGCCTTCAGATCACACGAGCTTGGAATACCCATAAAGTACCGCACAGATGGCAAGTTACTCGATCCCAGAAGAATGAAGGGCAACACTAAAGTGACTGGCGACATAATCAGGGAACTTGTATTTGCTGACGACTGTGCTCTAATGAGCAACTCAGAACTGAACCTACAGATTGGAATGGACCGGTTCTCTGCCGGATGCAAATATTTTGGGTTGACCATAAATGCCAAAAAAACAGAGGTCATGCCGTACACAAAACCAGAGACTAAAGTCAGCGGGCAGACGCTAAATGTCGTAGAAAAATTCACATATCTGGGCAGCACGCTGTCGAGATCTGTCAGCCTAGACGATGAGGTGGCAAGCAGAATAGCAAAGGCCAGCACAGCCTTTGGTAGAATGCGCTCGATGGTCTGGGCACGTCGTGGCATCAGCGTCAAGACCAAACTCAGTCTAAAAAAGTGTTATGAATTGCGACAACTTATTTACTGGTCTCGAGGTAAGGTGTCTGCCTCGAGTGCCAGAGGTCGCGTGTTCGAATCACGGTGGAGACTGAATTTTTTACGTGTATCTTCTGGTTAAAATTCTCCTGATCTTTGGGTAGTGAGATCGTGAACTCATGTTCAGTGTTGAGGACGTTAAAAATCCCTTGGCAGTTAGAAATCCAAAAGTGTAGGCTTAACAGCCCCTGCTCGGACAACATTCAAATTTCTGGTTAAAAAATCTACCCAAATTTTGTGTTCCTTCCCCCTGGCCTAGTGAGCTGCACGGAGTTTTGAAATACCTACTACAGATAGTCGATGCCTTCGGCTACCTGGCAACAGACATCAACATGTCTGTTTGAATACCAAGATTCCAAAAAAGTAGAACTTGACTTCTTTTGACATCCATGAATCCCGCAATACAATCAAACGATGCTCTCGCCATTGCATTCTTATGTTGATATTATATGTGCCTCTTATATTGCTACTAACACCTGCATGTCGAGCTAAACCATAGATCAAACACAGATCAAACCACATATCAAACCACATATCAAACCACATATCAAACCACATATCAAACCACATATCAAACCACATATCAAACCAAAAACACAGATCAAACCACATATCAAACCACATTTCAAACCACATATCAAACCAAAAACACAGATCAAACCACATATCAAACCACATATCAAACCAAAAACACATATCAAACCCCATATCAAACTAAAAACACAGATCAAACCACATATCAAACCACATATCAAGACAAAAACACATATCAAACCACATATCAAACCACATATCAAACCACATTTCAAACCACATATCAAACCACATATCAAACCACATATCAAACCATATATCAAACCACATATCAAACCACATATCAAACCACATATCAAGCCCCTGATTAAGTCTCAAGCAGACCAGCAGAAGGACTACACCACAACAGACACACACACATAGACGCACGCACACACGCACGCACGTACACACGCAAGGTCTACACTACGGCCGCACAATGGCATTTATTCATTCTGTCATTTCGTGGGTGGTTGATATAAAGAGCTGAAAAATAAAACATGCAGACTTGTATCTACTCCAACAGATAAAAACAGAATATAGCTAGAAAAAAAGCCTAAAGATTATGAGAAGTAAATGCAACTGACGATAATCAGATTGTGGTAGGAGACACACTCCATTTATTTGACTTGGTTGCAATATTGACAAAATAGGAGGTACCGATAAAGATATCAAAATAAGATTACCAAAGGTAAAAGGAGCTTTCGTTGCATTGTGAACTTATGGAAATGAAAATAAATTAAGTTTAACACAAAAATATAAATGTTAAACTCCAATGTCACTTCCCTTTCATTGTATGGCTCTGAAACGTGGAAAACTGCATCAACAATGCCGAGCAAGGTACATATTTTCATAAACAGAATAGGAAGATTGAGATGGTTGGACAATATCACTAACGTGGCGATGTTGGAAAGAACCAGAGATATCGGGGGAACAGGACATAAGAAGGAGGTGTTGCCGTTGGATAGAAGATACATTAAAAAGAGTTTCTTATAGCACTGCAAAGTAGTTTCTTTTCTGGAATCCCTATAGAAGAAGAGTAGAAGCAGAGTAGAAGCAGAGAAGAATACATATGGATAAGAGAGCGGGACACACAGTTAAAAGGAACATGAAAGACGTTGACAGACTTGGAACGGATGGTGCAGGAATGGTGGACTGCCAGCATTTGATGAAGAACCTTGCTTTGTTGAGAGCTGGGAGGATTAGATTGATTTGATTGATGGAACAAAAATATATACGATACTGGGGATAAAAACCTGGGTCTCTTTGATCAGGAGAGTTATACCAAAGGAAACACTACCACCGCTCTATCCCCGTTCTACCAAACAAAAATAGGGGATTGCCAAACAGAAAGATAACCCAATTAGTTTCTCTTCTAAATGGCATGGCTTGTATAGTGAATTGTTTATATATAACAATAATTAGCGTTGCAGTGACTTTACCTTGTTCAAACTGACTAGCAAGCAGCGTTTCCTAGTGCGGTCCGGTGAGTCGTTAACGCGACGGAAAGATGATTGTGGCTTACCGGGGTTTGATCCGTTTCTTAATCGCTCGACCTCAGCTGCCTAATTTTTATTCCGCAATAATGAGGTCAAGGGATACAAATGGGAAGCACTTAATATGACTATTGTAATGTAACAGAAAAGTAAATCCAAGCTGAGGGCAGAGTGGTTAGAGCGCATACTTTCACGACTGATCAGCAAGGTTCGCTTCTTGATCTCTGGACTCACAAGTTTACTAAGATGTACGTTTGGAAATCTGGAATATGTTTGCAGTGCGTTTCAGTGGCAATGGTTTTTAAAAGTGAGGTTTGTAGCTCCACGAACAACCTTCTGTTGGGCATGAAGTGTTAGAGAATTTATTGTACGAGGCCATAACTTGTTTATCAGATGGGGTGATCAGTTCTGTTCCCCGTTTTCTTTTTTCCCTAACAGAAATCAGGTACCCGTTTAAAGCTGGAAGTCCTTGTGCGAGCTGATGCGGAAGCTTGAATCCCTTACTTTTGTTGTGAACAGTGAGTGCTCTAGCACTATATTGGTCATGCGCTCGCCTTAGAGAAAGATGACACCAAATATAACAATGTCTCTAACACTTCATCGCCACAGACAGTGTCTACTATATACTTCTGAAAAGACTGGTAGCGAGAAGTTCACTCAAGTTTCTCTGAAACCATTTTCCACGACAGTGAATATATGACTACTTTGATATTTATAGTTGTTACTTTAATTTTCTCATCAACGATAACACTTGGTGTTGTTTTGCAATTTAGTGACAATTTTACCGAAGCATATATTGGTACAATGATCAATATACATCATTTATTTTAGGTTTATCTTATTGGGAACGTTATATATGTCTTTGTTGACCGACAAGTTCCAAATATGTTTTATCAGTTATTGTAGATTACTCTTACAACTAACTTTCCCAATTGCCAACATAGCGTAGTGCCGACATCACTTAGTAACGCGTAGTCTCAAGTCGAATGCAGTGGTTCATCTGCTGCCACTAGATCTTAACTAATTACCGAACCCAGCGTTCTTTGAGCCTAAAAATGTAACTATAGCTTCTTTACTTAGACAGTGTTATCTATGGAACATTGCAATTGAAATGTACGTCTTTGATTGTATCTTCAGTGTACCTGTGTGATTGTATCTTCAGTATAAGTGTGTGATTGTATCTTCAGTATAAGTGTGTGATTGTATCTTCAAAACGGGATCAAGACGATGAGCAGCGAATGAGCTGCAGCGATCAGTGACCCATAGCTGACTTCTAGTGTTAGGGCCAGTGAACCAGAGCCGACAAGACCCTTTTACACCTTCATGCGGTGATCCTGGATAACAGGGTGCAGCAGAGCAGATTGGCTAAGTAGAAGGGATCGAAGAGTGAAGGCAACTCGGTACTCAAAAAAATAAAAAAAAGGTTGTCAGGATATGTGAAGAAAGCATGAAGTGCGAGAACGTGTAGATGTTTAAATTGTGAAACGGTTTTAGTTTCTGTCATATTGTACAGTTAGAATGACGAACAGAGGTATTGTCAGTGGTATAGTAACATTCTAAAGGCGTCTTCTATATACTGGAAGTTATGCAACATGCAACTGTTATTAATATTATTATTATTATTATTATTAGCTTGCGTGTCGTCTAACGAAATAATCAGATAGTAAATGTGTGCAGTTTGTATGACGTAATAAAAAAATGTGTAAAAAGATTAATAATTTGTATTAGATTTGTCATGTTCTTCTCAGATGACCGCCACGAACTGTTGCACAGATATACTATTTCTGACCACTTGGCAGTGCTGAACTTATACTGTCTGTGGCAAACCGGCTTATATAATATTTTCGCATAGTACATTTCTTCACATGTATTAAGGTTTTACAGCGTTTCTGCGGTTGATCTGTCAACATTATTCCTCCAACTACGGTAAGTACTTTTTGTTTGTACACTTTGTAATTGTGCGAGTAATCATTTTGCATCTGTGCTGTTCTATTACGATTCGGTGTAAATGAGCTCTGGACAGACTCATATGTGCTCAGTCCATCTCAGAAATGGTGAAGATTGTCGATACTGATGGTTTTCGTAGTTCACTGGCTGTACACATTCTTATCTGTTCTCTCAGGCACTCCTCTCTGCTGGACCAACGTCTGATGGCAATACGTTGTAATATGTGATTGTTGGTTCATTGATTATTTAAAGCGGCGTCGTTGATCAATGTAAAAATGTCTCGCCCATCCATTTTCAATATCACAACTGCTGCTGCTGTTGAGGTCGGGTATCAGCTCTTTCATTGCCACAAACCTCAGCGTCACCATGACAGCAGAACAGCACAAAATCCCAAAGGTTTGAGAAATTTGTTCATCATCGTAATCAACATTATCATTATTAATCACCGATCTGGCTCCCCGTGGAATATACAGCTTCAACAATCGTTCTCGGTCAGTCTCTATTTTGAATTCTTTTTTTTTTCTATAGCTTCTCCGAGTTTATCCATTGCTACTGGCTTCCTCTTTCTCTGTTCTTTGCCAAGTGTTCTGTGCCCCTCCACTGAAAACTTTCTATGTGGGTTCAAAGTCAGTGTACGTTTGGTAATATTGATGTGTTTCTTTCTATGTATGTATCATATGCTTCTTTACTAATCTCTCCAATCGCTCTATCTTTATCTTTCTATCTCTTTCTCTCTCTCTCTCTCTCTCTCTCTCTCTCTCTCTCTCTCTTTCTCTCTCTGTAATGATTATCGTCGTGTATTCCCCCATAGATCTGTGCTTGTTATTATATATTCTATATATTGGTGAATGCATGGTGTCTGGAAGTGGAAATTGTAGTGGCATTCAGCATTTCGTATATCTTATATAAGGATACGATAATTTCATATATTTCTACGTCATGACTAAAGCAAATCAAATCATTTTGTTCATAAAGTTATGGATGGGGTAGACCTCGCTATCATTCAGAAACATGCTATTCAGCCATATATAAATGTAAGTGCTTTGCATGAATTTATTTCGGTACTCTGCTCAGGATACCATGTTGGATAAAAGACTTTACTCGTTCCATTTCTAAATCTCATTGGTAGGTTGATATTTGTAGGGTCATTAGACTGCCACATAACTTGTCTATCTGTTGTCAGACATGCATGCTATTCCCTGGCCCAGCTGTACTGTCTTCATTAACGATGCAGTAATTAGGAAACATATTTCCGTTTTATTTTTCAACGATGGGTGTATGAATTGTACTGTGTTTAGGCAAATATAGCCGACTTCAGCAGTGGGAGACGATAATAAGGTTCGGTCAGGCAAACTATACTGATCAAACATGTTAGTCAGGGCCAGGTAAAACATACTGATCAGACATGTTAGTCAGGGTCAGGCAAAACATACTGATCAGACATGTTAGTCAGGGTCAGGCAAAACATACTGATCAGACATGTTAGTCAAGGTCAGGCAAAACGTACTGATTAGACATGTTAATCAGGGCCAGGCAAAACATACTGATCAGACATGTTAGTCAGGGCCAGACAAAACATACTGATCAGACATGATAGGATCAGGCAAAATATTCTGGATCAAGGCCATCACCTCGACTACATCGTAGTTCTTCTTGGAAACGGACTGTTCTTCTTGACAGCTTAGCAAACGAGGTGAGGGATCAACGTGATCCCCGTGGTAGTGAGCAACACGCAGACGGATCCAAGCATAGCACAATCGCCTGTAGGACCTCGGCTCACCCTTATCAGCACGATCGGGGTGTGAATAAAACTACTCCAACCGTAACTAAAAGCCCTTTTCAGGGCCCACAAAAGAGTAAGCTTACTCATTGTGGGCATTCACAACAACACCAACAATTCGACTTAAACACGCATGTCTAATTAGTTGACGTCACACAGAGTTTACGACCTTGCGGTTTTAAGAATCTGAACGCGGGAAGTTGGGACCGTGAAAAGCGAGGGTGGGGGAGGAGGGGAGGGACATTGTGAGCATCGCTCATCCAACCTAGCTCTTTCATCCACCTCAACCTTCCCCATCCTTCATTGCCTTGAATGAGGTTTGATCAAAAACATCACAAAACCCCCAACATGCGTGGATAAGATAAGCCAGGAATGTGTACAATTAGTGCATGGAAATAATGGTTCCAAATATTTATAATAAAATGCGATGGAGATATCCAAACGATCTCTCCCTGCCACGCAGTGGGCTAGCAGGTTAAGCAGTAGTATAATTCTCACATTAGCTATGACAAAGACATTGGCACGATCAAAGCTACACGAAACTGTTCCTATTTTGGTAGCCTTTCTGACTAATATTTCAGTAGATCGCAATTGTCGGACCAAGACTGTTTATGGCAACCCATTTGACCAAACGTAGATCATTTTGTTTTTGCTTTCTGAGATCTCATTATGCTAAGGTCTCAAACTGAAACCACTAAGAGGACCGCTCGCGGATAAGTACAGAGGTCCAAATACTGAATAAGGACAAGAGCAATGAGCTCAGGGCCACATGAGAACACGTTCAATACAATACTTGGCTGAAGGAGGACAAGTTCAAAGGACATAGCAATACACATGTGCAAGAAATAAACTAAGAACCGCATGGAAATAAGTTAAGTTTTCTAAATTCCGTTTGAGGACAAGTTTATTGGACCAGGAACGGCACGAGGGCAAGTGCAGTGGTTGTGGGATTGTTCATCGGATCTGGAACAGTATGCGTGCAAGTTCAGTGACTGTAGAGTTTCATAACGATAAGTTCAGACGAATAAGGACAAGTAAGTTCAATGGTTCTAAATCCACATGAGAACAAATTCAGCGGTTCTAGATAAGGATGAGGACTAATTCACAATTCTAGGGTTGCGTGAGAACAGGTTCTGTGATTCACAGTTGACAATTCGACAAGGGCAGTGTCCAAGTGCCATGTAAGGATAAATGCATTGTTTTGTAAAGCAGCATGCAATGCACATATAATAGTTACAAAAGCACATAGGGTCACGCTCAATGGCTGAAGTCATCGCATGAGGACAAGTTCAGCAATCCGGATGTCGCATGTATATTTCGCGGTTCAAGGGTCGCATGTAAGTTCAACGGTCCAGAGTCGCATGCAAGTTCGGCGGTCCAAGGGTCGAAATTAATGCCTTCAATGGTCTTCATTTTTCGTCGTTCAAAACTCACATGTGGACAAGTTCAGTGTCCCAGGTGTCGCATAAGGACAAGTTGTACTATATGAATAAAAAAATGTATTAAGAACAACTGTTGAATGACATATAGTAATGAGATAGCTACAGGTACTCGACAAAGGTTAGTACTGTCGATATTGCTTTTCAATATTTACAGGAACAGAATAACATCAGATGTCGGACACATGCAATCATTCAAATTCGACAAAAGAAGCAAAGAATAGAACTGATTATATGAACTACTAATTACATAGCCGTGTTAGGAGCAGATCCGGTGGCATTTCTGTCACCACCGCTTTGTCCAGCTTGTGTCACCGTTTGGCTTGTCCTAGTTATCAATTACCTATCTCTGGCAACTACTCTCCATTTAAATGTACCCCCATCCACTTTACCTGAGACAGATCGCTACTACAGGATTGGTGGATCTAATCCCAATCAATTTTCCTGTGACATCAAGACACTACAGCACTAGCTCTTCCGCCATCCGCCATTGTAAACAAAAGTCTTAGGACCAATCCAAAAATGTAACATATTATGGACATATGTTGACCTTTTATAACAAGTGCACTAAACTATGAATAATAACTTTCTTGTTAATAACGAAAGTAATTCTAATAAGTAATTCTGACTAACTTTCCTATGATCTGATTTTCACACAATGAATATTCAGGCCGGCTTAGTTTGAATTTTCCGCTCTCCCTAGACTCTGTCTGAACCATATCCGCTTAGTGCCTTATTTCTCCTCCTCTGCTTCCTTACTTCAAAACTACAATCAGCTTTCCCATTCTAAAGTTTTTGTTTCTTTTTCTAAGAATTGACGTCACTGCACTCCGGGTATACCCATAGGTGCTCAGTCACTCTCAGCAAATGGCAAAGGGTATGGATGCTGATGGTCCCTGCAGCCTGCTACTTGTACACTCTGCTGCTCTGTCCTGTCATGCGCCACACTCCGTTAGAACCTCGGTTAATGTCGAAATTTTGCAGTCTGTGGATTGCTGCTTCATCTATTGCAGTGTCGTCCTCTAACAGGCGGTCATTTATTGATTTCAAAATGTTACTTCTATCCATCACTAATACGCCCATGATTGGAGCTTGTGAAGCTATGATGTCAGCTCTTTCATTGCCATGAACCCCAGCATGTTCGATTGTTGTCTCTGCCTGTGTCATCCATGATGCCCCTCTCTTGAATCTTAATCCCTTAATGTCTGAGATACTACTGCACAGAGGGTGCCGCGTGTCTATGATGACACTCATTTAGGCTTTGACATGTGCCAGTTCATGTCTGGTTGTCACCGATAACAATCTGAACATGTACCGCATCATCGCAATCGGGGTATCTCTAGTGCAGACCAGAACCAGTCGCATACCTTCATTCTGGATGTTTCCCAACCTTTCACACTGTGTTCTTGTTTGTGTGAGGATGCCTAGTCTGTAATTGATATTCGACTACATGACCTGACGAAATAGAATGAAGATGAGGCGTTTTTCCAAATTGACAGCATAAATGGTCTTGAGTGCTCCTAACCCTCTCTTGCATCTTTGTACGATGTGGTCAACATGGCAATTATAGGAGAGACTGCGATCAAATTTCACTCCAATTTACTTCAGTCAGTCACACCTGTAATTGGTGCAACCATCAACGGTGATGCCCGGGAGTTCAACCTTTACTACGAAATTATTCAAAGAGCACTACATCATGCAGGCCATGTTCAGATTGTTCTTGAAGCTTGAGTTGCCACACCACTGTGAGATTGCTTGCAAGGTTATCTGGATGTCTTTGACCAACTCTTGCCTGTTTGAGCCAGTCTTGTAAGATAGGATGTCATCGACAAATGTGGGTTGAATGTTGGCCACTTTTTCTGTGTAAATGTTGAACAGCACCGGTGAGAGCGGAGACACTTGAGGCAGTCCTGGACATATTCGCCTCGGTTCTGATGTCCACGATCCCACGCGCAGTGCAACTATTATATCCAACTAACCAGTTTCGAGCTTTAACCACACTGCTTCAGACATGTAATTAAAGTCCCAAAATTGATACGGTTGTATGCGTCGTCCAGGTCGAATGCCACCGCTACTGTTTCTATCTTAGACTAAAAACCATCACACACATCATACGCGAAAGTTCAAGTGTTAGCCCAGGGCTCCTTCGTTGTTCTATTGCTGCCCAGCGTTTCGGGTAGAATCTTCTCCCGTTTCCAGGTAGGCCATTATTTTCCTGGTCACTATCTTCTTGAAAAATTTGTGTATGGTGATTATTCGATAGCTGCTGAGAAGCGTGGAGTGCTTACCAGGTTTGGACAGTGGGCACATATAGGTATGGAGCTAGTCCTCAGGCACATATGACTTCTCTATCGTGTGATTGAACTTCTTCACCTTATTTCTTATTGCTGTTTCATCCAACTGCTAGATGTGGAAGTAATGTAATCCATCAGGATCTGGGCAATGTTTTTGCTTGTACGTAGACTATTTGCCACCTCCGTCTCGGTGCTAAGGTCTACATAAGCCTCGTCCCTGATGGCTGCGTCTAAAATGGCTTTCCGAATTTCCCGATGGGCATCTCTGTTGCCTTTGTCCGTCTGGGCAACATATAGACTGAAAGAACTCAGCCTCTTCTCTCAGTCTATCTTTAGGAGAGTTCCTGTGGTGTCTTGAATGTTGGGGATAATCTGGCGTGAAGTCTTTCCATTCATCTTCCGATGCATGAGACAGAACTTCTGGAGGGTATTATCATTACCCACACCTGTAATGAGCTCATACAATCGCTCACTTATGGACTCCCTAGCTAACGCTTGAAAGGAATTGGAAGCTTTGCGTTTTACAGCCTTCTTCTCATTGAACGTACCATATCTCTTCCTGGATTTTCGCCAATCTTGTGTTGCAGTCTCCTTTTCTCTCCAGGCCGTTTCAATAACTTGATTCTACCAGGGTAGTTGGACAAAAGGGGATCTAGTGGTACTGCGTCCGATCGTCTGGCGCAGCTTGTATAATACATTATCCTGTTCATATGTGTATATGAATACCTGTTTGGCTTTCCGGTGTCTGGTTTATTTTCCACTTGGTATAAGTCCGACACATGGCAGGTGGGTGCTCTCATGTGCGCCTACTACGCCCCAGCGTGTGGATGGAGCAACATCACTGGATTTGAGTGCCAGGTCGATAACCCCCACCCGTATCCCCGGTCGAGATGCTAGTCTAGTTGGACGTTCGTCATTTACGAAAGTGCGGTTTTTGTATTGACTAATGCCTGCCTCGCTCAAGGTGACATTTCCCCACTCCTTTGACCGAGCATTAAAACAGTCATTTGCAATGAAGCATTTAAGTTATCGTGAGCTATCAGTGACCAAGTTAAAAATTAGTTCGCTGTTATGATTAGAAACTTCTCGATATCTCTGAATCCCTGATTGCTACATCTGACTGAAACCATCAATCCCATTTCTGTCACACTTAACGTAACATCATTATACTGGTTTAGAAGACTCTATAGAGTCTGTATACAACCAGTTTCATTTACATTTCATTGGTCTAAGAGCTATGCGTAGCCAATCTATTCTTAAATTCATTAATTGTCTCTGCCTCCACAATTCCCGTGACTATGCACTGTCTGACTAAAAAAGTAGTTCCTAATATCTAATCTGGACCTTTCTTTAGTTAATGTGTAGCTTTGACCTCTTGTTCTTATAGTTAGTTGTACTTTGAAAATGTGTTTAGTCTAATTTATCCGTTCCTTTGATTGTCTTATAAACCTGCATTAAGTCACCTCGAATTCTTCTCTTTTCTACACTGCAGGCCGGTTTTCTGAGTTTCTCCTCATAACTGTAATTCTGGTATCCCACTATCAGCTTTGTCGCTCTTTTCTGTATCCTTTCCAGCATGTTTATATATCATCTACGATAAGGACTCCACACACACATCTGTACAAAGTACTCCAGTCTAGGTCTAACTATTACTTTATACAGCTTGACTATGACTTCCTTGCTCCTATGTTTAATATTTCTTTATATCATACCTAACATTGCATTTGACTTTTTCACTGCTACCTGGACATGTTAGCGCACCTTACCTGTATGATCTGATATAACCCCTATCTCCCTTTCCTTTTGTGTCATTCTAATATT
This sequence comes from Ariolimax columbianus, assembly GCA_036924085.1. Lineage (NCBI taxonomy): Eukaryota > Metazoa > Mollusca > Gastropoda > Stylommatophora > Arionidae > Ariolimax > Ariolimax columbianus. The sequence goes on from JAVGWX010000005.1 coordinate 86,750,809, forward strand.
GTTCTCGCCCATTCTGTAATTATGTTTACTATCGAATCTACCCATGTGGATGACTATACATTTATCTACATTTACTCCATTTGCCAGCTTGCAGATCATTCTCGAATTTGATCTAAATCCGACCTCAATATATCCACTCCTGCATTAGATTAAACACTTCTGCATAATTTTGTGTCATCAGTGAATTTTTCAATTATGGATCCGATTCCAATGTCAAAATCGTTTATTAATATCAAGAACAAAATTGGTCCCAAACCCGAGTCCTGTGGCAATCCACTTTTTACTTCACACCACTCAGAGTGCTCCTTATTTATGCCCACCCTCTGCCTTCTTCCCATTAACCAATTTTCAATCCATTTGGCAACTTTCTCACCTATTCCATGTGATTTTAACTTCATAAATAACCTTTGATAAGGTTCTCTATCAAAAGCCTTTGCAAAATCTAGATAAATAACATTCACTGGCTCCCAGAACTGGCATTGTCACATACCTGACACTGTCAAACATGGTCATGTATAATATACTAGTTAGTCAGGGTCATCTAAAATATGCTGATTAGACATGTTAGTCAGGGTCATCTAAAATATGCTGATTGGACATGTTAGTCAAGGTCATCTAAAATATGCTGATTAGACATGTTAGGGTCATCTAAAATATGCTGATTTGACATGTTAGTCTGGGTCATGTAAAATATGTTGATTGCACATGTTGGTCTGCGTCATGTAAAATATGCTGATTAGAGATGTAAGTCTGGGTCATGTAAAATATGCTGATTAGACATGTTAGTCTGGGTCATGTAAAATATGCCGATTGCACATGTTGGTCTGAGTTAGGTAAAATAAACGGATGTTAGACAGGGTCAGAAAGAACATACTGGCCGAGAGCTCCACCTCACATCCACGTAGATATCCATGGAAATGAACTGTTTTCATGACAGCCTGGCTAACAAAGTGTGGGCTCTACGTGATTCCGGTAGAAGTAAGCAGCACGCACGTAAAATCGAGCATAGCACAATCGTCTGGTTGACCCTGGACAACCTTTATCAGCACACTCGGAATGTGAGGAAAGCTACTGCAGTCCGCAACTAAACGCTTTGTCGGTGAACACAACAAAGTAATCTTACTGATAGGGAATATTCAGGAACAACAACACACACGAGGAATATGCCATGGGACGGGCCATTTTGAACTCCCCCTAGTACATTGTAGTATCACGTTTAATATGTCATTTCTCATCTTTTTGTGTCCCCATTATTTGAGTATTATTCTCTCATGTAGCATGTCCTTTGTAGAACGTCGCTCCCATCACAGTCTGTCTGAAAGAAACTCGTTCCCATGCCAAAACTCCAGCCTCCGCCACAGTCATACTCAGGCATTCCTGGATATCTTGGTGCCATCGTCTTCTTGGTCTACGCCTTCTTCTTTTGCCTGGCACCATACCTTCCATCACCGTCCTCTCAAGACCGTTGTGTCTCTTGATGTGACCAAAGTATTTGCATTTTCTAGCCAAAATGGAATTGATAAACCAGTTCTCCTCTATGCTCAACTCTTGCCGAATGTCTACATTTGTTATTTTGTCTGTCCAGGGTATTCTGAGGATCTTTCTGTAACATTTTGACTCGAAGGATTCGATTCTTTGTCTAGAAGTTTTGGTACTCGTCCATGCTTCACAGCCATAAGCTGCCACAGGAAAAATACAGGCTCTCAAGACTTTTACTTTTATCGTTTTGTTAGTGCCCTGCCATAATTTCTTCAGGCTGTTCAGTCTCTGCATTGAAATAGCTAGTCTTCTTCTGATTTCTTTCGAGCAGTCACCATTTTTGTCGATTCTGGAGCCCAGATATTCAAAATGTGTAACCTGATCTATTTCCTCACCACCCTAGTATGGCTGATCAGTGCGATAGTTCGGTAGTTCGTGCACAGCTTCAGGTTGCCTTTTTGGGGGAGGGGAATATAAATTGATTTCTTCCATGCTTCTGGCCACTCTGCACTGTGCCATATCTGTTTACACAGCTTGTGATAGACTCGAGCACATGCCTCTCCTCCGGCTTGTATTAGCTCTGCTGGGATATCATCGCATCCTGGGGACTTTCCCTTTTTCAGGCTTTTAATTGTAGAGCGTACTTCTTCCAATGTTGGTTCAGGTTCTTTCTCATCCTTTGGTAGGATTGTAACTGAGCGCTTTGTACTGTCTCCATACATGGTTCTGCATTACTCTCTCCATCTATTCAGTATGTCTTTGGTTTCTGTTAATGTGTTATCCTCATTGTCATTAATGACATGTGGAACCGGACGGAATTCCCTTGTCAGTGTTCTTATTGCTTTGAATGCATCTCTTTCTCTTCCTTGTTGTTGTAGGCTTTCTATATCCTTACATGTTTCTACTATGTTTCTTCTTTTATCTTTTCTTATTTATCTTCTAACTTTTCTTGCGTAGTTTTTATATGCTGTGTTGGACCCCTTACTTCCCATTTGTTTTAATTGTTGCCTTTCTGCAATGAGTTTCTGTGTTTCCTCTGTTATAAAGCTCTGTGTATTGTGCAATATCTTTGGAATCATTTCTTTAGCTGTCGAGATCAAAATCTCCCTTGCGTTCCATGTCAACTCCTCAGATGTCATCTCTTCCTGTATAGCAAGCAACGCCTCGAATTTGTTTTCTACTTTGATGTTGTATTCAGTAGGTATTGCTGATTCATCGAAGCGTATTGACTGGCAACCTTTGTTGATCCTGCGTAGTCTTGTTTGGAAAACTGCAAACAGTAATTCGTGGTCCGTATCGCAGTCTGCTCCTTGCAGTGTTTTTGTCGCCAGCACATTTGATCTCCATCTTTGTTGCACTAGGATGTAGTCTATTTGGTTTCTGCTGTTGCCATCCGGGGAGGTCCACGTCTACAGTCTTCGTGGATGTTGTTTGAAGAAGGTGTTGGGACTGGAGAGGTTGTTTTCCGGGCAGAATTCAACCAGTCTTTCTCCTCGCTCATTTCTGTGTTCCAAACCAAAAGGTTCTCGAACACTTCTCTCCTCTTTGGCTCTTTCCTCTCCGACTTTCGCATTGAAATCTCCAATGATAACCAAAATGTCTCTTTTTTCAACTTTTTCCATCGCTTCTTGCAAGGTGTTATAAAAATCATCCATTTCACAATCGTCTGCTGCTGATGTTGGTGCATACACTTGAATTATTGTTAAATTTCTAGTCTTTTTCTTTAGTCTGATTACAATTATGCGGTCGTTGACTGGATTGTAACCGAGTAGTGAAGGTGCTGTCTTCTTTTACAGAATAAAGCTGACACCGCTTTTTCCACCCTTGTCCGTCCCAGAGTATATAAATGTTTCTCCTGAGGAGCTGGTACATTGCCCTTGACCGGCCCATCTATGCTCAGAGACTCCAAGAATCTATATCTTGGTTCTCTTCATTTCCATTCCGATTATGAATAACTTGCCCTGGTATAGGCTCCTGACGTTCCAGGTGCCTATTCTTAGTTTTGTTTTTAGTCCCATTTCAGAGTTGTCCACTGTAATGCAGTCAGGCTTTAGGCCGTCATCTCTATTACTTGTACTGACTCTGAAATTGGCCTCTTCCCCAGTTGGCGTCGATGATCTACCTGGTCTGAGGGCCTCACCATCAGATCTTTGAGTTTCGTTTCTCTCGACTGTCATATGTTTCTTGGTATTTTACACCCAGTAGTTTGCCATTGCTTTCTGGACGTTGTTCTGGCCGCTTACCAACTATGGTCTCTGGTTCGCCCTTAGTCCGATACCAGGCGTTTCCAGCTCCCGCTTTCAGAGTCGTTTTCGCCCAGGTCGATCTTCCGCCTCTTCCACCAGCAGCTGTGTGTACTTGTCAGGGGTGGACTCCCCTTCTTGTCATTTCACCCACCTAGTTTAGCCGGCCAGCCAAAGCCGTTGCTCGGGGGGTGGCGCTGCCGTACACAGGCAGACTCTAGGAGCCATACGTGAGCTAGACAGAAGTGGGGGAACCAAATAGGATCCTGGCCATCAAGGATGTGACTGCCTCTCACCGTGATGTGCTATCATTTACACACTTTTGCATTATTAGCTTCTGTTAATATAGGGCCAATTTAGTGATCAAGGCTCAGCCTTTTTCCGAGCGGCGCAGAGAGAATCAGGCTGTAACATTAGGTAGACAGACGAGGTGCATAGACACTAAGCTTCCAGTAGTGGTCAGTCTATTGAAAAGCTTATAGGACGACCAAGATCCGCCTTCTCCAATGCGAACCAGGATAAAAGAAGGTCCACTGTAATCTGTGTTCACACAAATTTCGCCAAGAGTGAAGAACTCAGCACTAGTAGAGTCAAACAACAGCAACGATCAATAATGATAATAGCAACAATAACAACAGCATTTAGAAAAAAAATGGAGTATTTATAATTGAATTCCCTTCTAGCCATAATTTAGTCACCATTTATCTTATATTTACTTCGACGATCAGATAGGACACAAATTACTTGCACTTGACTGGAAGAGGCGGGGCTGCTATGAATGGGACACAAACTTACTTGCACTTGACCGGAAGAGGCGGGGCTGCTCAGAATGGGACACAAAATTACTTGCACTTGACTGGAAGAGACGGGGCTGCTCAGAATGGGACACACATTACTTGCATTTGATCGGAAGAGGCGCGGCTGCTCAGAATGGGACACACATTAAGGAAACTGGCTGAAAGTATTACGTGACAATCTCTGTTTTGGAATACACCAGGGCAAGAGACGTAGCGGTATACCAAAACACGAATAGAAAAGAGAGGTTGCCAAAAACATTTTGGAAACAGGGGTGCGTGGACTGATTTGGAAAAGATGACACAGGACAGTGGGAATGTGTGTGTATTTGTTGAAGAAGCTGAAGGGTTTTGATGGATGATTGATTATCATGTACTCATATTACTCATTTAGCGAGGTACAGAATAACACTTACGGGCCACATGTAGTGCGCGAGCCGCATGTTTAAGACTTCAGAAATAAGACCATTGTTTTATCAATACATTTGCCGCAGTTGTAACAATACGTTGCTTTTAGCATATTAAGACAATAAAATACTACAATAAAACCCGTTTAACGCTTATGCAACCAATTAATTGAGCAGCCAGTCAATCAATTAATCAATGACCTGTTTTACTACTTAGGATCGGCGAGTAAAAAAAGGTACAGGCAATAAAATGGCAGATCATGCCGTAGGAGACAAGTGATCCAGACTCTATTGTACGCTAAGAAGATGTAAGAGAGTTTGACAACTCACTGCCTCCTGAAATTGTTGGTTAGATCTCAGTCTTTGCTTCCTGAAGGTACATAAAGGGTGGCTTCTGCATGAGTGGAAAGCGAACATAGTCCTCAAGACCATAGGGGATTACTGCGCCCCAGGTGGCAGTTTATACTGTCAGGCAAAATGGCAGAGTAATCAAGGTTAGGCGAAAGTCCTTTATGACGTCAGGGTAAGGTGAAACATACTGATAAAAGTCTTTCATGACGTCAAGGTAAGGTGAAGCATACTGATAAAAGTCTTTCATGACGTCAGGGTAAGGTGAAGCATACTGAACAAAGTCCTTCATGACGTCAGGGTAAGGTGAAACATACTGATAAAAGTCCTTCATGACGTCAGAGTAAGGTGAACCACACTGATCAAAGTCCTACATCGCAGTCAGGGTCTGGAGAAACACATCGATCAAAGTTCTACCTCACGTCAATCAGGTGAAATATAGTGGTCTATATATATCATCGTTCGTACGTATGGGAACACCCAACACCCTGGACAACGCGGTAGGGATTGACATTATGCTTCCCGTAATATATAATTTACAGATGAGCGCTCTATTGTACTACAGCCGGAAGGACCCCGGCTAACATTCTCACGTATGCTTTATGATCTAATAAGAGCATTTAAAACCCGCTACGAAAGCGACATCGTCAAAAGTAAAATCGACTTAGCACGAGTAGCTTTCAACTACAAAATCAACAACAACAACAAAACCAACACCAGCATCATCAACAACAACAACAACAAAACCAACAGCAACATCAACAACAACTGTTTAATGACATGTAACATTGGTCACCACACAACACATCGAAAGCCCTTACCATTGTAAGATTACTCTCTCAACTATCCATCTGTGACACAGACGTCCTCGAGCCCATTAGTCAGAGTCTTCAGGTTGAAGCGTGTACGCAACCTTTTAGACAGAAGGTATGTTGCCTTTTTGTTTATGTCCTTCTAATACTATCCTGAGCATCCAAGTAGCAAATTGGTAGAGCGTGCGATTCTCACGATAAGGATACTAGGTTGGATTCCAGTTATCATCACCATCCAGGCGATCCAGCTGTAAATAATTTCCTGTCTTACTGTCAGGGAAGAAAAGACACCGAGGAAAAGCAGTAACTACCATACCTTATTAAAAGCTGAGTACAAATGTGTCTTTAAGACTTGATCCCAACAGCAGAGTCTGCTATGGAACCACCTATGCCAAGTATGCTTTCTTCTGTTATATTAGTTATACAATTGCGTGTAAATATGTTATCAAACATGAATACCTTTTGAAATCGGCAAGATTGCAAATATTTTAGATTCTCACCATTCCCAACATAATTAGTAAGAGAAACTTGTACAATGAAAAGCCAGCGAAAACTGTAGTCGGATGGTTAATGAGAATAGTACTTCTACAACCGTCCAAGCGTTTTGAAAGAGAAGACTAACTTAACGTCTTTATACTGGTTTAGAAGACTCTCCAGTCTGTATACAACCAGTTTAATTTACATTACCTTGGTCTAAAATCTATGCGCATCCAATTTATTCTTAAATGCATTAATTGTCCCTTCCTCCACTATCTCCTGTGACAATGCATTCCAAGAATTCACCACTCTCTAACTAAAAAAATATTTCATAATATCTAATCAAGACCTCTCTTTAGTTAATTTGTAGCTATGCCATCTTGTTCTTGTGGGTGGTTGAATTTTGAAAAAACTCGTTATAGTCTACGGTATCCGTTCCTCTGATCATCTTATAAATCTGGATTAAGTCACCTCAAATTCTTCTCTCTTCGAGACACTGTCAGCCAGTTCTTCTGAGTCTTTCCTCATAACTGTAATTCTGGAATTCCACTGTCAGCTTTTTCGCTGTTTTTCGTATTCTTTCCAGCATGTTTATATCCCCTTTATGATAGCCTGCACACCTGTACACATTACTAATGCTTTATACAGCTTGATTATCACTTCCTTGCTCCAATGTTTAATATTTTTTTTTCATACCTAACATTGCATTTGCCTTTTTCACTGCTACCTGGTCTTGTTCACTCACCTTACCTATATGATCTATTATAACCCCTAGATCCCTTTCTTTATCTATCTTTCTAATAGTGTTCTCGCCCATTCTGTAATTATGTTCCATATTGTATCTACCTATGTGGATCCCTGAACATTTATCTACATTAAACTTCATTTGCCAGCTTATCCAAATCGTTTATATATGTCAAGAATATAATTGGTCCAAAAACCGAGCCCTGTGACACTCCACGTTTCACTTCACACCACGCAGAGTACGCATTATCTATGCCCACCATCTGTCTTCTTCCCGTTAACCAATTTTGAATCCATTTGGCAACTTTCGCACCTATTCCATGTGATTTTAACTTTTGATGATGACTAACGATGATAGTGTGAACGCTTAGCAACCTCGTAATGTAAAAAAATATTATTATTAGAACTGCCACTTCAAATGCTCGGATACAGCCTTTCTGTAAACGGGCCACCTGTAGTGTAATCCAATACTTTTCCTTGTGCTAATAGTAACATTCATCAATCAACACTGAAAACAAGAAGGCTGGAGAAAAAGGAAAATCTGTATCTGATCATCCGAAATCTAGGAATCCATCTTGCGTAATCCAGAGAATATTTGACTTGTCGTGTCTCATAGTTGACGGGTGATTCGAAAAAGTCAGTGACCATCACGTTTGATAGTATTTTTCAAGAATTTGTTCAGCCTGTGGTAAATATTCTTACTTTCCAGTTCTGGTTCACGTCTGCCGTTAGACAACTGGTCTGAAATTCTGTCATAGCCTGAAGTGAAATTGAGGATAGGCTTCATCCATACCGCAAATTATTACTCACATCACACAGCTGACCTGCTTACCTTCTAGAATCGGCATTGTTCTTACAAACAACGAAATACGAGGTCCACCCAAAAACAGAAAATCTTCTAGTAAATAACACCCTAACCCCCACATATTAATTTGTCAAAGAGAACGAAAACCTCTGACTTTAAAGCTATTAACCATGTCTATCAGAAAGGTAACCAAACATAGTAAGGTACCATCTCACTGAGGCGTTCTTGGAAACGAGAAGACAGATGCGCTTGTATTAAAGGTTGGAGATTGCTAGCAGGGAGACTTTGACATGATTACCTTTAAGAAAAAAAGAGCTTTCCAGGTTGTCAGAAGAGAACAGAACCAACGAAGCGACTACTATAACAGCCGTGACCTGCAGGGACAGATCACCATACTTTGCTCCAGGACAGGGCACAACAGACTGTACAAACACATGTACAGGCCTCGACTTTGTCCTTAACTACTGTGCGTATGTGAAATAAACGAACAAACTACTGAGCATGTGTTACAGGACTATCCATGTTACGGCCAAATTAATGAAGATTTACTGGACAAGCACCAATTAACGGTCACTGTCAACATGTGCATTCACGTAAACACCGTGGGAGTGCGTCAGTGGGTGTAAACATTACGGGAATTGGTCTGATGGTGTAATCATCACGAGAACTCGTCTGTTGATGTAATCATTACGATAACTCATCTGATGGTGTAAACATCACTGGAATGCGTCGGATGATGTATAAATTAAAGAAGCGAGCACAAAAACAGCAAAACGAATGCAGAAAAAGAGAAGAACATCATCATTGCCTTCATATTCATCACATTATCACCTTCATCATCTTCATCACACCATCATCTGTATCACACCATCACCTGCATCACACCATCATCTGCATCACACCATCATCTGTATCACACCATCATCTGTATCACACCATCATCTTGATCACACCATCATCTGCACCATACCATCATCTTCACCCCACCATCACCTGCATCCCATCATAATCTTTATCCTATCATCATCTTTATCATCATCACCATCTTCGTCATCATCTTCATCACATCACCATCTTCATCAAATCATTATCTTCATCAAATCATCACCTTCATCAAATCATCATCTTCTTCATCGCATCATCGTCATCATCATCATCATCATCACCATCATCCTCACCAACATCAAATCCTGAATCGCACATGCACAATTTTTCTGTGGAACAATCCGCTCTTAATCTGTCCACATTTGCCTTACTCCGTCAATATTTGCGCCGAGATCCGTTCTCCAAATGTGTTGTGGTCTTCCCCAACATCTCTAGGAATTTTAGATGAATGATTCGTTCTCCCCATAAAATGTCGGATTGGTCACCATTACAGTTACCCATCCTTACAGGAAACCTGTATTCGAGCAGTTGCTGTGATAGTTTGAGTTGCAATTGTTCTACTAATGATGCAAGTCTCATGTGCAATAATCTTTAGTGGCATTTTTACAAGTTTTGAAGGTTACATTTGTATATTATTTTAAACCCCGGTGTCACATGACAGGCACATGGCAAGTGGGCCACCTTAGCAGTAATATGACACACGGGATCCTGACCAAGTAGTTTCAGCACGCTATAACCCATTCGGTTGTAACTAGAACAGAACGTCTCGCAGAAACACGAAGCAGATATTCTCGTCTTTTCTAGCAGAATGTTTAAGCCTCCCCATCCTGCCTCCCCCGTTAAAAAAATGAACTATTCTGTGACGTCACTACTTTAAAAATCGGTGCTAACATATATATTTCTTTTGTTTGGGGCGAATTAAGACGCAGTTACCAATAAAGCCAAGACATAGCGAACTCCAACAAAATAAATGATTAAATGAGACAAAGGTGTCTTCTATGTTTGATCAACACAAAAATAAAATCGGTCTCACTATATGGGTTTGGTAATTTACGATCAATATTTCGACACAGCTACGGCTTGTAAGCGACATACGTTAATCATCTTTAGTCATGGCGTCACGGAAGCAAATCAATGCCTATATGTGCTCAAACGAAGTAAGGATATCAGTTGGCCTAAAACTTAATAAGAAAACACTCAAAGGAAACCGCGGCAAGGAAATGTTCCCGTCGAAAACGTGAATTCATTCTATTAAACCGGTCGATCAAATCCGACTTTAGCTAAAGGCATTCTGACTTACGGGGAAATCCCTTTGAAACAGAACATTCCTAAGACGACTAAAAAACAGACCTTGCATGTGTCAACTGTAATAGCGTGTTCGGGTAACAAAGATGGATATGCGGTTGTTTTCAGGACATGATTCTGTGTAAGAATTACTCTCAACAAGTGATTTGATGTATTTTGTACCGTGAATTTGTTTTATTTCTTTGTGTGGAGCATGGATTGATTATTAACCTTGGCACAATATAAGTTCTGTTATTTAGTCGGCCTACGAATGTGACATTTCGAAGAGATTTCAGAAGGCCTGTAATTAGAGTAATCTGTGGACCGGTACTTGCATCTTAATTCCCCCCAAATAGAGTTCCATTTCGTATTAATGGCAGGTCAGGTCGATACAATTTTAGTTTAAATAAATAAGTATATACGTATATAAAGAAAGAAGTGTTGAAAGGACGGTTGTATTCAGTTTTACGAGGGGTAAGAGTTACGGTTAGGTTTACGGTTGCGTTTGGGTTGGAGGTATGGTTAGGGTTGAGTTTAGGGCTAGGTTTGGGTTAGATTTAATTTTAAGGTTAAGTCTAGGGTAATGGTTAGGATTAGGTTTAGTGTTATGGATAGGTCTAAGGTTAGATAATAGGGTTGTTATTACATCGTCTAACAGCATGGATAAGGTCATACTGCTGTACAAACTGGATGGCACACTCTTTATCATGGACCAACGTTGACGGATTCAAGAAATCCATTTCTTAGTGAACAAGCGGCAGCAGAAACACATAGCATATATTTTCGTCTGTTCTAGCAGAATGTTTAAGCTTCCCCCCGCCTCCCCCGTTAAAAAAATGAACTATTCTGTGACGTCACTACTTTAAAATCGGTGCTAAAACATATATTTCTTTTGTTTGGGGCGAATTAAGACGCAGCTACCAATAAAGCCAAGACATAGCGAACTCCCATAAAATAAATGATTAAATAATACATAGCAGCGAGGTGGTTCAGCTTTAATAATATCCTACTCATACTTCGGCAGATGAGAAACGACCTAGCAAAAGTTTACACCTTCAACAACATGCTTATTCCAGCAGTTGACTCTTGTATGGAATCTAGAAAAAAACAGATTCAAAGAAGCTTCGAGTTGATCAAGAGGCAATCTTTGAGGGTCGTTCAAGTCAAACCGAGATTTTCTGTTCTAGTTCTAGCTGAATGGATTATAGCGTGCTGGAACTACTATCATTAGTCAAGATCACTTGTGTCATATTACTGCTAGGTGACCCACTTGCCATGGTCCTGTCATGTGACAGATACATACAAATACCGGAAAATTCTGATAGTGCTTGCATGGAACAGCGTGTTGTGAGGAAGTTTATTGTGAAAGAAGTCGGGAAACCTGCGGAAATCACATTTCGGTAATAAAACTTAGCTGCAGTAAGACATTTGAATGGTGTAAACGTTTCAAAGAAGACAGTACATCCGTGAGTGATAATATCGGCCTAGTCGCCCCTAGTCATTCCTGTGGGTATCGACATTACGGACCGCGTTATCCTAGAAAATCTACCAATAACCTGTCTCAAAATTGCACAAGAGGCACCTCTTTCTCTGGGACGGTAAACACTATTATTCATAAATACTTGATTATTCATGAATACTTGATTATTCATGAATACTTACATTTTCTGAAGAAAAGTGCACGTTGGGACATCTTTCCGCTTTTGATCCGCAGAGAAGAGTTCAAGCCTGCACCGAATTGAAGGAACGTTTTGACATGGAAGGGCATGACGTGTTGGATTGCTCCTCCTTTCAGGCCAGACCTCGCTTCAAGCGATGTTCACCTATTTGGACACCTAAAATAATTCCAAGGTCAGAATTTCTGCACTGATTACGAATTTTGTTGTTGTTTTGTTTTGCGTTCGCCCTATTTCTCTAATCCACAAGGCTGTGTGTGTTGCACTGTGGTTTTTCTTTTGCGCCTGTCGGCCCAGTGCATCCGACTTCAGCATTTTGATGGCGAAATGAAACAGGCTGTCTTGGATTGGTTCAGACATACTGACAAATGTTTCTACACTGAAGCTTTTTAAGCATTACTAACACGCTGTGATAAGTGCATACAAGTTGCAGGATATTATATAGAAAAATCAATGGCATTTTGAGTACTAAAAAAAAATTATTTTTTTCCTTTAAAAAAAAAAGGACCGTTTAATTTGAACGCCCCTCGCAGTAAAGAAGATTTACCTTCTCTCTGCGGAACATAACTCACAACAGCCTATTTCAGGTGTCAAAGCTCATTAAATATCGTAGTAAATACTGTGTTGTAACAAATAGAGCGAAGCTGCATCGGTAATGAAGGCCAAACCCCATAGAAGCATATATGTGAGATTCAGTTGCCGAACGAAACGAAAATCAACGCTTTGGAAAACTACGCTTTCGACACGGACAAATAAACGGAAATACCCAAGAGATTATAAAATCATTAAGGGCAATAGACTCGAACAACAAACGCAATACAAAAGATGGGAATCAATATTCCGAGAGTGGCAGAGAATATGTGAATCATGATATACCACTTAAGACAGAGTAGTCCAAACAAGAAATGATAATACATGAAACTATGTGAAGACCTACAAACGCATATAACTAAATTTGTGTGTGTGTGTGTGTGTGTGTGTGTTTGTACAAATATATGTATTTTAAAATATATATACGACGGGAAATCCAAAAATAAACCGAACTTTGTATTTAAAGAAACGTTTTTGTACCTAGAATTTATTCAAACTTTTTTTCTTCCAAAAAGCTCATACCGTTCCCAACGAAATTTCCATTTTTTTTGTGAGTCCTGGAATTCGTTTTATGTGATAGCATGTTTGTCTCGTAGCGAATGTTTTAAAAAAAATATCACCTGTGTTCTGAAATTGGCGACTTTTAAGCGTAGTTTTCAACTTTGGTAGCACAAAAGTCTGCAAGTGCTAACTCCGGAGAATAACGCAAATGTGGTACAACAGTAGACTCGTGCAGGGACCAACTCCCGAGCATAACCGGCTGTGGTACAACAGTAGACTCGTGCAGGGACCAACTCCCGAGAATAACCGGCCGTGGTACAACAGTAGACTCATGCAGTGACCTGATCCGGAGAATAATGCAAATGTGGATCAACAGTCGCCGCATGCTACACTAAAATATCACGAACAAGCATGGGACGTGTGTGCATGTACGTTGTCGTGGTGCAGCATTCAAGTTTTGTTTGTTCATGCTTCAGGCTTCTTTCTTCGTATTGCATCTCTTAAACATATCATAACATCAAAGTAATACTAAGTTTTGATCGTCTGACCCCTTGGAACGCTCACGACGAACAACGTCCCTCCAATAACAAAAAAGGCAATGACCTTAACCTTGACATTTGAGTGACGTGTTTAATTTGGTTGCGATCATTCCGTTCCAGTCCAATGTGCGGATTACAATTTTGTTTTTGACATCTATCCGTAAAACCATTTTTCATCCTGCTATGACATTTTTCAGAAAGTCTCAGTCAGAATTTATTAACAGTGCTACCTAACTTTACACACACACCTTGCTCTTCAACATCCTTCATTGCTCTATTTTCAAAAAATTGCTGTGTACTCCACGGGTATTAACTTTACCAGATGCACATCGAAGTTTATAGATCATGGCGTGATGCGGTTATTATGAAACTGAAGGTCAATATCACCGGCACACATACAAACTGTAACTAACTCACTGCCCACTGCCTTTATTAGTTGCTGAGTCGTTTTGAAGGTCCATTTTCCCTTTTGACTACCCCCGTATATATATAAATATATATAATATATACGGGGGACGTTCAGAAAGTAATGCACCCCATCGTTGTTATCTGGAGCTGTTTATTCAAAAGACATAACATTTCTACATAATATACATGGACATGTCATGTACACATCTGTATTATTTAACATAATCCCCATCAACTTGTACAGTTTTATTCCAGCCCGAAACAAGTGCACGTATTCGTATTCCTAGCCCGTACCAGATTTTCTCTTGATCATGTTGCTATTTCATGGCTGCATTAATCAGTCACTTCTTCCTCAACTTTAAAACCTTGTTCAACAGAGTGCATCTTTGAGTGGACCAAACAGATGAAAATCAGAGGGTGCTAAATCGGGACTATAGGTTGGATGGGGTAGTACACTTCAACCAAATTTGGTGATTGCTTCCCTTGTTGTCAGACTTGTGTGATGGCGCACATTGTTGTGAAGGAGAAGCAGGTCTGCTGGATTCTTGTGCGGCCGAACTCTGCGGAAACGACGGGTTGTCTTGGGGTTGTCTTGAAATATTTTCTTCATGGTGATTGCGGGTGATGCCACTCCATGGACTGTCTTATTGTCCCAGGTTGAAAATGATGTGCCCAGTTTTCGTCACCTGTAACGATATTAGCGAAAAAGTTCCCTCCATCAACGTTGAAACGCTCCAACAATTCAGAAGAAATTGTTTTCATTTGCGATCGGTGGTCATTTGTGAGAATCGAGGAACACGTCTTGCGTAAACTTTAGAAAATCCGAGAGTTTGTATAACTGCATCTGAACTACCAATGCTGACTGATAGCTGTAAGGCCAATTGTTTAGTAGTGATTCGACTATCAGTAAGAATAATGCCCTCAGAACATTCTGGCATTGGTGGCTGTGACAAGATGTTCACTGCGCGGCCGATAAACCAGCTCCTTACATACACTTCCTGATTCTTTGGTTCTCTGAACTTAGCAACTAATTATACTCCTGTCGACTACAGAACTTCTGTACACATCACAGACACGCTTGTGAATGTTCACAGCCGTTTCCTTCTCTGCAACAAGAAATCCTACCACAATTCGCTGCTAATAACGCAAGCTGCTAACATGCCCCGTTTGAAGTGTGCAAAAGGCCATGTTTCTATTTTCATTATTAGCTGAGAAAAACGATGTGGTGCATTACTTTCTGATCGTCCCTCGTGTATTTATATATACACGAGGTATAACAAACGTATATGCACATGGGTACACATATACATATTTAAGAACACACACATTGATGTATACACATAATAATATACAAATAGAGAGATACATAGTTGGAGAGAGAGCGGTGGAAATGGAAAAGAGGAAAAGGACAGAAAGAAAGAGATGAATATGCAAGAGAGTTTAGGGAAAGGTATGGAATGTATTCAAATCATAAGGTTCAAATCATCCCAATAGGGGACGGCGTGGCCTAGTGGTTAAGTGGCACGGCTCACAACCAGAAGGTGCTGGGTTCGATCCCCATCACAGCACCGGCCGTTACCCCGGGGAAGCAAACCCTTAGAAAATGCAGGAGGAAGCAGACCCTTACATAAAATGCATGCTGAAGTCGGATGCACTGGGCCAACAGGCGCAAAATAAAAACCACAGTGTAACGCACACACGCCTTGGGGAATAGATAAATAAGGCGAACGCAAAAAAAAAAAAAAAAAAAAAAAAAAATCATCTCAATAGAAGAAATACGATTGTTGGACTCAAACCATTTCTGATCATGATGTAACAGATAAGGATGTCAGTGCAGGGAATATAGGGCGCATGCCTGACAGCATAAATAAAACGAAAGATGAAAGTGAGTTTAGACAACCTTTTGGGGCCTGACATAAATCACTTGTTATACCTCATTGGTAACCAGAACAACATATTCCAACCAAATCAGTGCTTTCATCAACAGATGTTCCCATTGCAATGTTCTGTCAGATAGCCAAAGGTGATGCAAATAAAACTGAACGTTATGTCCCCGAGGTGAGGGTGGTGGCGGGGGGAGGGGAATGGGAGGGAGGGGGGGTTGTCGCCTCTAGGGCACAGCTGGAAGAGATAGCTGAAAAACTTTATGGAAATTCATGGACCTAGAGAACTACCAGATATTACGTACACTCGTCATTACTGTAAAACGTCGAAACGTGGACAATGTAGACCAAGTTGGAGAAGAGAATTGATGTCTGACAAATGAAGAGATATACAGAAGAATGGGGCTCATTTCATAGAAAGGAAAGAAAACGAAGAACATCTCAGAGATATTTGGGGGAGTTGGGCGGTAATACAAATGATGAACGCAATCAGTCCGTTAACAGACGTAACACCAATAGAGGCAGCAGAGATGGAAGACAAGCGCGCCTGAGGCAAACATCACTTCAATTGTTTTAACATTTAACGATGAACATTTAAGAGCCTAGCAGATTGCACCGGGCCGACAAGAGCAACAGGACGACGGAGAACAATTGCTGCCAATCTTCGATGTAGAGATGGCAACTGTTGGGGCATCTTAGAAATGTTGACTGCAGTTCAAGAGCAATTATAGAAATGTTGACTGCAGTTCAAGATCAATTATATAAGTGTGTAGCTGCTCTGAACGACACCAAGTTTGATGATCACTGCTTGATTCGCCATTAATTGACTTTCAGCCGTCTTCGTCACCATCATCATCGTCTTCATCATCATCTTCTTCTTCTACTTTACCACACTGGACAACATGTGCTGTCAATGAACCTCATTCAAACAGATCTGTCCTGTTTTCTCCAGTTCTGTCCAGCTTCTTCTCGTGTATTATTATTGATGTGTACATTCAAATTAGATCTTTTCTTGAATTTAACGAAAGTAGTGTAATAATACTCTCTCCAATACTTTGTATTTGTTATCTACGCCAGTAATATGTTGCATTATGTTTATATTTGCCTTTTCAGTGCATACCATGTACTTTCAGTTTCTGTTTTCTGTCTATGATATCGGGAGAGCAGACTAACGTTAGGTCAGGTAAAACATACTGATCAGAAACGTTAGTCTTGGTTTGGTAAAACATACTGATCAGACACATTAGTCAGGGTCAGGTAAAACATACTGATCAGACACGTTAGTCTTGGTCAGGTAAAACATACTAATCAGACACATTAGTCAGGGTCAGGTAAAACATACTGATCAGACACACTAGTAAGGGTCAAGTAAAACATACTGATCAGACACGTTAGTCTTGGTTAGGTAAAACATACTGATCAGACACATTAGTCAGGGTCAGGTAAAACATACTGATCAGAAACGTTAGTCTTGGTTAGGTAAAACATACTGATCAGACACATTAGTCAGGGTCAGGTAAAACATACTGATCAGACACGTTAGTCTTGGTCAGGTAAAACATACTAATCAGACACATTAGTCAGGGTCAGGTAAAACATACTGATCAGACACACTAGTCAGGGTCAAGTAAAACATACTGATCAGACACGTTAGTCAAGGTCAGACAAAATATACTTGCCAAGACATTCACCTCAGTTCCACGCAGGTTTCCCTGCACACAACGAGAAGTATTCATGCCAGCATGACTAACAATTTGGTGGATCGATCTGCCACCCCCTAGCAGTAAGCGACACGCAGATACAGTCAAGCATAGCACTCCCGTCTGGAGGACCCCGGGTTACCTTCATCAGCACGCTCGGAATGTGAAGAAAGTTAATGCAATCCGCGACTTAACGCATTTTAAAGAGCGCATAAAAAAGGAATCTTAACCTTTGTGTGGATTCAACAACTGCCTGCAAATCATTTCAATGTGTAGAACCATTGTGTGGATTCAACAACTGCCTGCACATCATTTCAATGTGTAGAACCATTGTGTGGATTCAACAACTGCCTGCAAATCATTTCAATGTGTAGAGACATTGTGTGAATTCAACAACTGCCTGCAAATCATTTCAATGTGTAGAGACATTGTGTGGATTCAACAACTGCCTGCAAATCATTTCAATGTGTAGAGAACATAAAACAAATGATAATGTGAGAGATAAACTAAATGCCCTTGTTGGCCAACAAGAACAACTTCCGTCAGTTGTAAGACGTCGAAAACTTCACATGTATTGAACAAATAACGAAACATGATTGCCATCTCAACAGAAATATTACCGGAAACAGTTGATGGGGGAAGGAAACGTGGAGGCCATGGAGGACTTTGTCTCTTGATGTTTCTACCATTACACATGTACGACCCTAGCGATTTTATTGTCTATTGATTGATTGCTTTTTGCTTCCCTCTTTTTTTCAAGTTTGACAGTGTCTACCTTGACCTGTTATAACTCCCATTCCATAATAGATATGACATTGTTCAATGACGTCTTTACTACCTCTTCACCCCAACTTTTGGTCTGCTTTGAATAAAAGAAGTATGCCAGAAAGGACGCCAGTTATTCTATCTGCGTTCTTCATATTGGTCTGGCTCACCCAGCCGTCTATCCCCTATAGATTTCGCTCCAGCAACCCTTTGGTCGCATTAGGAATTGTTTGCTTCCCTGGCTGTCGTGATAGCGATCTTCTTTCATTTTGCAGACGGGCCAAAACCATCGGCTGAGATTGCTACACTCGATCTGCAAATGCTAGGTTTCGAGATCTTGTCGTATTTTCTAATTGTGGCCCTTATATTTTCTTGCGACTACATTAAAACAGCCTAACCAGTATTTAATTGCTATTTAATAAATAAGCTATGCGCCTGTTTTTAGAATCAACCATTTTTGCAGCCCTCGCATGCAGGTGGAGAACTGACAAACTATGTCAACACGTACCCTTCCCCTAAACTAAAGGGAATTGTCTAGTCGTCTTGTCAAATAGTTTAAACTTAAGTTACAGGGAGTTGCTTGTTTGAACCACCAATACTGTAAGAGGTGTGCTCGTCCCCAATTGCTCCCAATTTTGTGGAAATAATAAACACGATGGGTTAGGGGCATTGTTCTCATTAATTTGTACACGTGTGATGAAATATTCATTGTGAACGAATACCCCATTTGGTTTGGTTGTAAAATAATTATAGGTGTTTAATATAGACATAGCGTCGTCACAGATACTGTTAGCTTCCTATTTATGACCGACCTCTCTTCACTTGTCAGACATGTTTTCTGTGCAGTTAGTGTTTGAACAACATTGGGTAACGGTGCATATTTGATGAGTGCATCTGGGTAACGAGGGAATGTTTTGGTAGCATTGATGTAAAGTCATCTTTTGGAAACACTACTACGAAGTCATCTTTTGCAAGTACTAGTGTAAAGTCATTTTTTGGAAGCACTGATGTAAATTAATCTTTTGGAAGCACGGGCGTAAACTCATCTCTTAGAAGCACTGGTGTAACGTCATCTTGTGGAAGCACTGGTATACAGTCGTCTTTCTTAAACACTAGTCCAAAATAATCTTTTGGAAGCACTTTTGTAAAATTATCTTTTGGAAACACTGATGTAAAATCATCTTTTGGAAGCCCGGATATAAAGTCTTCTTGTGGAAGCTGTCGTATAAAGTCATCTTTTGAAAGTTTGAAAGCACTAGTGTAAACTAATTACTTGAAATAACTGGCGCAAGTCATCTTCTAAAAGCACTAGTGTAAACTAATTACTTGAAATAACTGGCGCAAGTCATCTTCTAAAAGCACTAGTGTAAACTAATTACTTGAAATAACTGGCGCAAGTCATCTTCTAAAAGCACTAGTGTAAACTAATTACTTGAAATAACTGGCGCAAGTCATCTTCTAAAAGCACTAGTGTAAACTAATTACTTGAAATAACTGGCGCAAGTCATCTTCTAAAAGCACTAGTGTAAACTAATTACTTGAAATAACTGGCGCAAGTCATCTTCTAAAAGCACTAGTGTAAACTAATTACTTGAAATAACTGGCGCAAGTCATCTTCTAAAAGCACTAGTGTAAACTAATTACTTGAAATAACTGGCGCAAGTCATCTTCTAAAAGCACTAGTGTAAACTAATTACTTGAAATAACTGGCGCAAGTCATCTTCTAAAAGCACTAGTGTAAACTAATTACTTGAAATAACTGGCGCAAGTCATCTTCTAAAAGCACTAGTGTAAACTAATTACTTGAAATAACTGGCGCAAGTCATCTTCTAAAAGCACTAGTGTAAACTAATTACTTGAAATAACTGGCGCAAGTCATCTTCTAAAAGCACTGGTGTAAAATAATGTTTTGGAATCACAAAAATGTCAATATGATTGTTTTACATACTGAAATCCTTTCCAATAATTAGCTCTCCTGCCGTATTAAAGTCTCCTGCAATACTTAGCTATCTTCCCATACTAAAGTCTACTCCCATACTTAGCTCTCCTTCCATACTTAGCTCTTCTTCCATATTTAGCTCTCCTCCATACGTAGCTCTTCTTCCATACTTAGCTCTCCTTCCATACTTAGCTCTCATTCCATATTGAAGTCTCCTTCCATACTTAGCTCTTCTTCCATATTTAGCTCTCCTCCATACTTAGCTCTTCTTCCATACTTAGCTCTCCTTCCATACTTAGCTCTCATTCCATATTGAAGTCTCCTTCCATACTTAGCTCTCATTCCATATTGAAGTCTCCTTCCATACTTAGCTGTTCTTCTATATTTAGCTCTCCTTCCATACTAAAGTCTCCTCCCATATTTAGCTCTCCTTCCATACTTAGCTCTTCTTCCATACTTAGCTCTCCTTCCATACTTAGCTCTCATTCCATATTGAAGTTTCCTTCCATACTTAGCTCTTCTTCCATATTTAGCTCTCCTTCGATACTAAAGTCTCCTCCCATATTTAGCTCTCCTTCCATACTTAGCTCTTCTTTCATACTTAGCTCTCCTTCCAAACTTAAGTCTCCTCCAATAATTTGCTCTTTTCCGATACTTAGCTCTCCTTCAATACTTAGCTCTCCTTCAATACTTAGCTCTCCTTCAATACTTAGCTCTCCTTCATTACTTTGCTCTTTTCCTATATTTAGCTCTCCTTCAATACTTAGCTCTACTTCAATACTTAGCTCTACTCCAATACTTAGCTCTCCTTCAATACTTAGCTCTACTTCAATACTTAGCTCTCCTTTCATACTAAAGTCTCCTCCCATAGTTAGCTCTCCTTCAATACTTAGCTCTACTTCAATACTTAGCTCTACTTCAATACTTAGCTCTCCTTTCATACTGAAGTCTCCACCCATACTTAGATCTCCTTTCATACTGGTCTCCACCCATACTTAGCTCTCCTCCAATACTTTGCTCTTTTCCCATACTAAGCTCTCCTTCAATACTTAGCTCTCCTTCAATACTTAGCTCTCCTCCCATACTTTGCTCTTTTCCCATACTTAGCTCTCCTTCAATACTTAGCTCTCCTTCCATACTGAAATCTCCTCCCATACTTAGCTCTCCTCCCATACTTAGCTCTCCTCCCATACTTAGCTCACCTTCCTCAATCAGACCCCTGTAGCAAGTTCCTTGCTTAAATCGATACATCATTTTGCTGTCGACCTCCTGATGTTCCATTCCCACCTATTGACTTGTCGCCGTCCTGTCCACATTTTTTCAGCCATTTCTTGAAGTCGCATTTTGTATTTCCCAAGTCGATGTACACTAATCGTCCTTAAATCATTCAATCAATCAATCAATCAAACAACAATCAAACACGTTTCAGTCTAATGTAGCTTTTGAATAAATGCATCCCAAGTCATAAAAATACAAACTTTTCCATTTTTATTAATGTGGCTAAAATGTTTTACTTAATTGTGTAATAGGGCCTTTGTCTAACTCTTCTTAGTCGAGTCTTATGAGATGTACGGCAGATTACAGTGTTACTAATCGTTGCTTCGTTTTCGGATTCATCATCATCATCATCCTGAAGCAGGTCTTCTACAGAACATGGTTCTCATACCAGCCGATCTGTAATACTCCTTATCTTTGACCAGCTCTCCCGTCTCTTTCACATTCATCATCAGAACCTCTTTAATGTCCTTTGGCCATCTTCTCCTCAATCTGCCTCCCTTGTCAGGTAACATATCATCCAAACTGTTCTTTTTAGAACACTGGGGCGTTTGATGTGGCCAAAGTATTTTAGTTTCATGAACGTCGTAATATTGTTAACTAGCAAGTTTTGTTCTATATCCAGCGCCTTTAGGATTTTGGTGTTTTTAATTATCGTAACCCATGGTATTTTCAGCATGTTCCTGTAGCATTTGATCCTGAGGGGTTCAATCTTCTTTCTTAGTTATTATGTGGTTGTCCAAGACTTGATCCTTATGTTGCCACTAAGAAGATGCAGGTTCTCATAATCTTGTTTTCTTACTTTGTTAGTATTCCGTCAAAAGTTGGTCTTTTTAGTTTACCTCGGTATCGTCATGTCTAATATTATTCTTTCTTTCTTTTGTCCATCACTAATGTTGCTTATAATCGAGCGCAAATATTCAAAACTTGTGACGATCAAAATATTTTGCTTCTATATGATAAATTTAGATCACTTTTTTGGCCTTATCAGTGCTAATTATGTTGATCTTGGTGATGTTTAGGTATACATTTTGTTTCTCGCTGTATTCCTTAATTAACCGAATAATCTATTCTAGCCCCATAGCTGACTTTAAAAGAACAGATATATCATCTGCATATCTATATAATATTAATGTTTTGTACTAGCTGACCCGTGCAGAACATCTGCCCGTCATTTGAACTGTACAAAATGTAAGAGACAATAACATTGAACCTTGCTACTGCACAACTGGGTGAACGAAAGATAAGAAAGTTAATTATGAGGGAAAGTAAAAATACATATGTCTATAATTTCATTTTAAATTTTGAACAATTCAACTGAAAAGCAGTGAGTACTGAATAATGAAAAATATTTCAATATAAAGCAAATATAATTGAAACCATTTAGTGAACAAGTTCTCCAAAATGAAAATAAGAGAAATCAGTGTTTAAAGATGATGATGTCTTATTTACATTTAATTTATTTGACAAAATTATGTTTCTATAAATGCATTTACCCATTACCATTTGTGGATTATTATAATATTACACTTTTACTTAGAACTTAATACACATCAGTCCAGAGGTTTTCAAACTGTGCGCCGCGGCACCCAGGGGCGTCGCGGCCCTCGGTTAAGGGCGTCGAAGTTTCTTAGAAAAAGTGTTGGGCTCGATCTTATGTGATATATTTT
Organism: Ariolimax columbianus; assembly: GCA_036924085.1. NCBI lineage: Eukaryota > Metazoa > Mollusca > Gastropoda > Stylommatophora > Arionidae > Ariolimax > Ariolimax columbianus. Next base: position 86,774,034 of record JAVGWX010000005.1, read on the forward strand.
TATGGAGTACAATTGCATATATATAGTATAGATAGGAGTCGCGGTGATACCGATCAAGGGAGCCGCGGACCAAACAAGTTTTAAAACCTCTGCTTTAGGCAATAACAGCAAATATTTTTAGCTATATATGCATATAATTCGTTTTTAGAAAAGATAGTGAAAAATACAACACGATTCATAAGGAACTGGTGACCCTATAAAGAGACTTAATTCTGTAAAAAAATAGATGCTGGTAACTAAAAATCCTAACAATTTCTAGAATGAAAAATAAGATTAAAAAAATTGACATGCCCATTAAAACTTAAACATAATCACTGTCATTATTTATGTATAGAGAAAGAATAAACATGTTATAGAATTTCTTTATGAGCACAATTTGTGACATAACAATTCTGTAACAGGAAACTTATTTAATTGCTACATAGCTTCTGGTGCACTCAGGTATCTGCCATCAATATATGTAATATCTCATCATTGTCAATCCTTTATTGTCACAAATAATATAACCACTTATGTGTCTTCCGTTAACATTGTGGTCCACATTAAGCTTCTCTTGACATCATAAAGTGTATCCCTAAATTGAGCTAGGAGATGTCATGTTATGACAATGCTCGTTTTCTCAATGTTGAAACTTCATCAATGTTTGCATATCATCGGTATTTAATTTTAAAAAAAATATGCTTATTTTCAAATGAGAGATTACTTCCTTGTACTGGGAACCAATTTCATTATGGACAAGGTATTTAAACTCAATTCTGAAATGCAAATTAATTAAAATAAGTTAAATAGAACATTCTTTAAAATAAATAATGTTTGACACATGTCTGTGTGTCCAATATGTAATATGCTGAACACATATTACCACCAAAAAATAATTTACAGTAACCTGCATGCAATTTCAATATTGAAACTTGATCTCTTCTTGGCAAACAATATTATACTTTCCAATCAATCATTCAATTAAAGCCATTGTCAGCCTCTGTAAAGCATAGGTTTTCAACAAATATACGACAGGCTTTCTTGTCTCAGACCATCTGTGGTAGTTCAATCCGCATCTTCCTAGTCTCAAGCTTTCTCTTCGCCATGAAAGAGTAGACCAGCGACTAATTCTTTTGTTGAGGCTGCATTGTCAATTTATATCTATTTTAACACTACATAAAAAAAGTCTACATTGCGTCTTATAATACGTCTGGTAGGTGGACAGCACTAACCATTGTAGCATGAAGGATTATCGTGCAAATAACAATCGGACAATCAATGAACACAGGTAATATTCTTTTGCTATTAGAATAAGCGATCTCTATATATCATATATTCACACTTATTTAGTTGCTCCCCTTTTGGTCTGATGTGTTGAGATTTGCTAGAAAAAAAGTATCAGACCATTTCATCCAAGTGTGAGGCTAAGGTCTTGAGCACTTCTGTTTGTTCTTAAACTACATTGGGCTTTCTCTGTCTGTGGCTCTGCTATATGTCTTAATCTCTGCTCTAGTATATCAGAGTAGCCTATGCTGGGGACTCTCAGGTGGAATATGCATCTTTGAGTTTTACAGTCTTGGTTGTCAACTTTTCTGAATATTGGTAAAATGATGACTATCTCACACTGCTTTCATATAGTCTTGTGGTGTCATGCTGTGTGGTGTACCTTCAGCAGGAAAAACAGTTCACCCTCAGTTTTCAGATACTTTTCTATTTCTGGTGATAGTTATGATATCATTCCAGCTGAAATGGTTTTGACTACATTGTGTGAATGCAACTAGACCACGTTGTTCATGCAACCAGACCACGTTGTTCATGCAACCTTCTGCAGAAGAACATCAGGAAGAAATGTGAGAGTAAGGCAGAGGAAAAGGTAGATAGACAGCGTAAACGAGACTTGTAAAGTGGGGATAAATGTCACTCGGATCACGAGAGAGGCGAAAGACAAAAACGACAAACACGACAAATACGACAAACACAACAAACACGACACTGAGCTACAGTGAGAAAGTGAAATGACAAAAGAAGAAAGAAAGAAGTCCTTTACTTTAATTTGGAACAAACCATTATCGCCCGCCTCGTCCAAGACTTCTCTCAATCAACTAACTAAAAAAAGGGGTGTTCTTACCAGTTGATCAGGAAGTGTTAGACACCTTAGTATACGAAGCCACAATCTGTGTGAGGTGGGCTGCTGAGTTTCCTTCCTCGGTGCCTTCTACCCTAACCGTTAATCAAATCCAAATTTCGATCCTATTATATATTAGAAAATAATATGACCCCAATACTTGTATTTAGTAAAACGAGAGTTGTGCATGGGAGTAGCTACCTCATCGCGCAAAAGGGATTGCTACAGGAACAGTCCCTACAAAATGCATACACAATGCTTTGTAGAAGGTTTCCCACATGAGACCAACTGTACTGGTGATCCTATACTTTGGTTATGGGCATGGAGTAGTGGTTATGTGGACGGCATGGGCTAGGGGTTATGGGGACGGCATGGGCTAGTGGTTAAGTGACACGGCTCCCAATGCGGAAGTGCTGAGTTCGATCCCCATCACAGCACTGGCAGTTACCCCGGGGAAGCAAATCTTTAGAAAATGCAGGAGGAAGCAGACCCTTACATAAAATGCATGCTGAAGTCGGATGCACTGGACCAACAGGCGCAACATAAAAACCACAGTGCAACGCACACCGCCTTGGGGAATAGAGAAATAAGGCGAACGAAAAAACAAAACAAAACACTATTAGCCACTCGCTATATTTCCCATACACATAGTAACTCTGATTGTAACCACTCAGATGGGATACTCTCATTTACATGTGACGTTTCTCGGCCATGAGGTTAAACTAATGTCCCGTTAGTGGTGCACACTGGATTGCTATTCTTAACTATGTTCTGTATTTCACTGTTACATAGTAGCACACAAATTACGCTACTGTTGAATATTGATATGACTTTACCACTGTTCTGTTCCATGTTCATTAAATTTCAAACTTTTTTGACCTCATTTCCAGCACATATCAGTTTGTGTTGTTTGTCCATCCTAATGGTGTCCCATTTCCATCGTAACTTTCTCAATTAAATCTCCAACTGTATTGACAATTGCCGTGTTTTTTTGTCACAGATCTGCCTTCATGATTACATCTGACTATTTGCTGCGACATGGGAACATATGTTAGTGAAGGTCTGCAGTCTGGATGTGATACCACGGCTTAATATTCTATTGAACCGTCGTTTTTCAATTCTCTTGTCTGTCTGTTCCAGGAGTTTCTAAATTTATAGAAACTAAATTGGGAATTTTATTTTTCTTATTTTGCAGCAAACTTAATTAGTTGCAACATTGTATACTTCACTACCACGGTTAGATATGCTTTCAGCTCATTTCTTCCAGCAAGGAACTTGGGCAGCATTCTCTATGGAGAATAGGCTTTGGTATTTTTTAGCTCGGCCCAGCTGTATGACTTGGTGATATAGTATATGACTAAATGGCTTAGAGCCATAGCGTATGACTAAAATTCGGAGACATGACGTGTGACTAAGTAGTTCAGCGACATGATGTATGACCAAGTGGCTCAGAGACATCGCGTGTGACTAAGTGACTCGGATACATGGCGTGCGACTATGTGACTCGGAGACATGGTGTATGCCTATGTAACTCGGAGACATGGCATGTGACTAAGTGACTCAGAGATATGGCGTGTGACTAAGTGACTCGGAGACATGGCATCTGACTAAGTGACTTGGAGGCATGGCTTGAGACTAAGTGACACAGATACATGGTATGCGACTAAGTGACTCGTAGACATGCTATGTGACTAAGTGACTCGGAGACATGGAATGCGATTAAGTGACTAGGAGATATAACATGTGACTAAGTGACTCGGAAACAATGTGACTAAGTGACTCAGAAACATGGTATGTGACTAAGTGACTCAGAGAGATGGCGTGTGACTAAGTGATTCTGAGACATGGCGTGTGACTAAGTGTATCATATCCAGAGGGCATTATTTCGTCAACAAATTTCTTCGTTGTACACTTCTTGTTAGATGACTGGAGGTAGCTGCTGTACACAGGCCTGCATGAAAGAACACGACAATAACTAACAGGGAAGAAGATTGGGGAAAGATACCCCGCTTGACGAAGTCGTCCTTATTCCCTTGCGGGGCTTGGTGGTAGATGTATTTTTCCTGTGACCATGTAGGGATAAATGTAGGGAAAAATTCCACTAGAAGGCTGTGACAAGTTATTCGTAAAATATTTCTACAGAATTACATTTCTGTTGCTACACATGATTTCTTTGTTTGCTTAATCATTTTTGTCCAGGGAATATTTAAGATGTTTCAAAAGTGGATATAAATAGTGTCATGTATGTGAGCCTGCTGCAAGGTTACGTCATGCCATGCATTTGCGAGATGTTTGCAGAATAGGAGGACTTTTATTTCCAGTAGAATAGAGCACCTCCCACTACCATCATGATGTAAGGGCATCCTGGTGACAATATGCCGATCAGATTAATGGAGGAAGAGGTGGCATTGAATATAACTCTCGCTCACCGGATCTCACGTTTTTGGACTTTTTATGATGCGTGTTCCATAAGGATAATATTTATCTCGCACAACAGGTCACAATTGAAAAGCAGCCATTGAAAGAGAATGCGTTCACATCTCAAACAAACTACTTGATGAGCAGCGAAGAAACATAACTTTTTCTTTCATTTCGGAAAGACGTTCGTTGAGGCTGATTCAATATTCAAACATTTGTATGGGGATCTATGCACCAGCCGCGCACGACGTTACGAACGGTTTACAAATGTTCTGCAGGCAACATATGACTACTCCCATTCGGAGCCACCCAAAATAATTTCGAATAACTCTCATGTTGCCTAGGTTAGTAAGATTGTGCGTCCGAATTGTTGTCTGACAATTCGTGAAATAGAAGAATTCAACATCTACGTAAGATCATATCATATTTTTGTCTATTTCCCTAGCGACCAAGCAACAGCTGCTCTCATGGTCTGCGATATTCGTGTGGTTTGTTCGTTCCACTTCATGTGTGAGGCGCGGTGTTGTGTGACGATCATTTTCTAGCACGTCCTACGCTATTCTCAGGAAGCATATGTGTGTAAATTTCATCGGAATTCGGAGATATACGATCTGTTCTTCATGTGTAATAGACTACACGTTGTTGGATAGGACGTCACTACGGATTTCGCACCGTCCTTGGTTGGTGTGCACGACCTGCTTGGAAATTGCGTGCCATGACCGGAAGATGTAAGGTGTGCTCATGCTTGGCGCCGCGTTCCAGTGTCCCTGAGGTCGGCTAGCTCTTCCCTGGAAGAGTGAATAGTGAAATTAGTAGCCTGCCGATTAAAGTGAGCTCACAAGCCAACCTCACCTCCTCGTGGTACACACTGGGCAACTAGAACCGTGAGGCTCTAGGCTAACGAGGCAATGGCTCGCCTGGGGGGACGGGCTTCTTCAGGTTAATTGCAGATGTTGGCCCACCGCAGCTTGGAGAAGAGATGGGGCCCGCCAGGTGATTTCAAGCCTATGAATCACACATGAGGAAAAAAAATGTCGTCATGTGTGCCCCAACGACCTGATCGGTTACGGGATGAACTGAACTGAACTGAGCTGATATTCACCTTTAACAAAAAAATTAATTTAAGGGAATTTTCAGACGGACTTACGCATGATCTCAACAAAGCTTAACAGGACTGCTTCCAGAAGTGGAACCTCGTTTGGAACGATGTACTAATAGAGGAGGACAGTTTTTGGAATGAGATAAGCCTGACTGAGTTCTAGGAACATTTTGAACAGTTCTCATAAATGAGTATTGTTGAATGAGCTTTGAGAAACCTAGACTAGCGTCAGAATCAGGTAAACATGTTTAAAAATACAGCCGTCCAAAAGAACAAGAGAGCACAGCTACAAATTAAGTAAAGAAAGGTCCAGATTAGATATTAGGAAATGTTTTGTTTAGTCAGAGAGCAGTGAATAGGTGGAATGCATTACCACAGGAAGTAGTGGAGGCAGGGTCAATTAATGCATTCACGAATAAATTGGATGTGCATAGTAAACGAAACTTGCTGCATATACACTCTACAGAGTCTTCTAGACCATTACAAAGAAGTTAAGCTAAGTTAAGTTAAGTATCATCATCATCAAGTGCCATTGTCATCGAAGTTGACAATCCGTGTTTATTACAACACTCTCTATCTCTTTCTCTCTCTCCCTCTAGTATCAGCATTTCAGAACTTTAGATGTTCTTGGTTTTTCGTATCCAGATTGTCATTCAATATCTTTATTCTCAGTCAAACTCTTTCTCCAATTGCTGTTGATCTGTCCTGTTATCGTGAGGTTTTGACCCCTTGTTTTTGGTCCATAATTCCTTGAACATGAGGAATTGCTGGTCGAGGACATCCGTTAAAATCATTGACACAGCCTGAAGGTAGCTCGATACATTAGCCATGCCTGTGAGGAGATTAAGTGTCACGGATTGACATACAGTAATATTGCAGACATATACCAGACACCCCACATACTTACAGGAAGTCTACAACTGACGCACTTGGTCAAAATACACAAAATACAACCCTCTACAAAACACTGTGCTATCTGCTCGTTTTGCATGAAACACAATATGGAAACATACTACTTGCCTTGCATGTGAGTTCAATGGGCACTCGCGTCGATTTGATTACATTGACTGTACTGGAAAATACATCGAAGATACACGCGATGCAACCGACCTGTCTGTATTAATGGGTATGACATCTAAACCAACTCTGCTGCACAGGATCCACCTCTCTCTCTCTCTCTCTCTCTCTCTCTCTCTCTCTCTCTCTCTCTCGGTCGATCTGACGACTATCTGCTTATCTGATTTGATAGACTATTACAACTTACAAATTCTTGACAACATTTGATGTATTCACAGCCATTCCTTACAGCAATAAGAACATCAATGAAACCATACGTCAAACGGATAGCACGTTGGAGCCTCTGAAAAGCTTACTGGAAGTTATTCTAAGAAGCATGAGACATTCTCCTTACACACACACCAACAGTGTTGAAATACTTGGTGAAGAGATCACAAATGCAATCCTGGAAGCAGTATTAGAATGGGTTCCATAGGAGCTGTCCAAGATCACATTAACGCGCCTGGAATAAATAAAAACACGGTTTTATATATTGTTGAAAGCATGAATGAACAACCATAGAGACAACGCTTTCGCAAGATGTGTATATGCAGTATAACAAAGCATACGCAAAGAATGGTATCAGTTATTGAAATTACAAGTGAAAAAAGGACAGAGACAAGCTGTACATTAGATTTCAGGCATAAAGAAAATAGAACCTGGTCATTGGTCGACAGACTGTTCTGGGGAAACAGGAGCGCAACCCAAAGCTAATGATAGATAGAGAAAGTACAATCGCTGGAGACCAGACACCAAAATTATAGAACACTTTACGCGTTACTTTACACCAGTAAATAGAGCACTTGCACAGAATCTAACCACATCAGACTACAGGGTGCCAGCTGTGTACACCCATACGAAACCGTTGATCATCATCTCCTTGAGTGCCCAGTGCTCAAAGATGTTAAAATAATGATTGTATATTCTTGTACGTAGCTAAACAACAACTAACAAACATGTACACACACCATTACATTGTACTTGGTCGAAGGGCATGAGCTTGGGTGTAACTGGATCCGTAAAAGCAACAATAGCACGTTTCCAAAGATACATGGTCAAGAGTGACACACTCGACGCAGTTAGATTAGAACAACAACAACAACCACAACAACAACATTTTAAAATCTTTTTTCTAAACCCAGAGAGCTGCCCATCAACCAATAAGATTTCAGCCTGTTACAGCATAATCATCATCAGTACAATCATCATCATCAGTCTTATCATCATCAGTACTATCAACACAATCAGTACTATCAATATCATCAGTACAATCATTATCATCAGTACAATCATTATCATCAGTACAATCATTATCATCAGTACAATCATCATCAGTACTATCATCATCAGTACTATCATCATCAGTACAATCATCATCAGTACTATCATCATCAGTACTATCATCATTAGAACAATCCTCATCAGTACCATCATAATCAGTACTATCATCATCAGTACTTTCATTATCAGTACTATCATCATCAAGTTATATTCCTTCTGAAGTTGCAGATCAATTGCATATACAACTTTCTCTCTCTTCCTCTCTCTTTCTCTCTCCCTCTCTATCACTCTCCCTCTCTCCATCTCTCTCTCTCTCTCTGTCTCTGTCTCTCTCTCTCTCTCTCTCTCTCTCTCTCTCCTTTCAGCATCTCACCAACTTGTCGTGCCAAGTTCATGTGACGTCTCATCAACTATTCTTTTTTACATTTTTCCACTGATCGCTGTTATGTGACAGAGTAGCCAAGTCATCCATAAAGCTCAGATTATCAAGTTGTTTTGTCCAATTCCATTGAATTCCATTTCTGCAAATTGAAGTTGTTGTCTTCGTAATCCAGCTAGTAGCCAGCTGAAAGTGATAGAAGAGGAGAGACTAAATAAATCAATGAATAAATAATGACAATTTGACTTAGTTCTAAAATTCAGTGTTGTACATCGATACATAGATCTTGATAAACAAAATACTTTTACAAGGGCACTATAATATTGAAATAGAGGTTCGAATCCCGGTATGGCAAATGTTGTTTTTCCAATGGGTGTGAAAAAAAACAACATAGCCAGCACAAGGCGTGACGACAGCAGTATTGAAGGGGCCTGTAGTTATCAGCTTAAAAACCCATCGACTAGCCGAGCAATGGGAACAAGTCGTATTGACAGTTTAAAAAAAAAAATTATAATATTGAAGAATTTAAGGTTGTCAAAAATAAACATGTTCAATCCACAAATTGAGAATTCCTTGGTAATAGATGCACAAAATAAGAAAACTAAGATGCTGCATACCACTCCACCTATGTGCCAATTTTGACTTAGCGATATGAATCATGTGCATTGACTTCAATCTAGAAAAGCCAGCCCCAAGTCTAATGAGATATCTGAGAGATGTGGTCCAAGTACCAAGAAGACAAGAAGAGACAAGATTCTCAATCAGGCAATACTGCAAAATCTTAAAACCAAGCTGTTGTAGACTCGAGTGGAGCAATGTCAACTTCAGTTGGGTCATGTCTGGAGAATGAAAGCAGATCTGCCACCACGGTAGTCCGGTGAGATGACAATACATGACAGTTTATAAGAGACGGAGAACTAGGCTGGGATGGGTCAAAACGAAAGCCGCGAATATAGTATTATGACGGTCTTTCTTGCAAACCTCTGCATACCAGAGTAGAGAAGAGCGAAATAAGTAAAGTAGAAGGCCCTACATCCCAAGGAGAGGATAGGATAGGAGAGGATAACTAAGTAGCTTACCAAAGTACACTTGTGCATGCTTCCTGTAAGCGGCCAGCTGTAGCGGTAGATCCTGCGCTTCACTGAAAGTCAGATGGAGACATAAAGAACAAGACGATACTGCGTGTTCACAAAGAGAGTATATCGTCTGAAATGTTGACACACGGAAGGAGCATAACAATTAACAAAAATAGCAGTGGTCCGCCTTGGTCTTTGTGTATGACAAGAATAGGACCACTGTTTCACAGGGAGCATGTCGTAAAAGGCAACTAACTGTGTGACATGACATAACACCAGCCATGGATAGGTGGTTTGTAGAGACCCGTATAGATGGTGCCTAACAGGCTGCGGGTCTACTTTGCTCTAGTGTTTGAGTCTATTAATATAGACTCGCACATCGGTTAACCACCTTCAGCGGCACTTGTCACAACGCAGCGGAGTAATAAGCTGCTTGAGACTAGCCCGCTAAGCAGGACATCTTCAATCCGGCTACATCCAGATCAAGACAGAGCTGGGACCTCCGCAGGAATGCCACTGTAAAAGTACAGGTCGACTAAGACAAGGGCCAACAAAAAAAAACTTAGTTCTTAGTTCTTAGTCGACTTTTACTTCTACAGGGCAGATGCCTCTGTGTAGGTTCCAGCTCTGGTATGAGCTGGATGCAGCCGGGAGAAGGGTTGTCTGCTTAGCGGGCTAGGCTCGAACAGCCTGATACTCCACGGCGTTGGGACAAGTGCTTAGCGAGGGTGGTTAACCGATGTGCGAGTCCATTCTTATAGACTCACACTAGAGCAAAGTAGACCCGCAGCCTGTTAGGCGCCATCTATGCTGCTCTAATAAAACCCCCTAATCATCATGACCGGTGTTATGCCATGTCACACAGTTAGTTGCCTTTTACGACATGCTCTCTGTAGGACAGTGGGGCTATTCTTGTCCTTGTCATTCACGAAGACCCCGGCAGACTATTCGACAAAAGAACTCTCGATAACAATTTGGATAACAATTATTTCTTTTCTGGCTATAAGTCAACTAGTTCCAACAGAATGATACTGTAGTAGACCGAAAGGTATGTCTTAAAGACGAGCTGTTCAAACTAAGAGCTTCGATTTGTAGACTTGTATATGTTATTTTCTTCAGAAAATGTGAAATAAGCAAGAAAACAAAGACGTATTTACTATTCCGCGTGTATATCTTTAAGAAATATGCGACAAATGTGATGAAAAAAAAGGAGTTTTGATTAAATAAATGTTGAGGGTTCCAGAGCCCAAACCATGTTAGAATCACTGATTTTAACCGCCTTGGCTAATAAGATATTGTCTTTGCTACTTAAGTATTGTAAAAGGGAAAAACGAACTAAAAACAAATCGTTCTGGTTGAGCCCCCACACAGATTATCAATTAGAACGCTCATATTCAAATAGTGAAGCATCTATTCAAGTCTAATCAAGATGTCCTGTTTTCACAATTCACCTGGACAGAAGATGGAGTGATCCGTGACCAGATTAAATGGATGTAGCCACGCCTTCTGCATGTGAACCAACATACGAATTAGCTGTGTTCTTGAAGTGTTATTAATTGTGAACGCCCGAGTTACTTCACTTGACGTCCCTCTACCGGTTCACTTTCGAACTGCCAATAAAGAAATGTTTATTTTAGTGGGCGTAGGGTTTGAATGTCGGCCATCTGACCACGTGGACATGCGTTAAAAACCTTCCCAAGGGATTTTTTATTATCATCATCATCTTTTATCCACGTGTGCCAATAGACGCCTCGGGAAAGGTGTAGTTTAATGTCGTGCGCCATCTTTGATGTTGTTGTCATTCAGTGTTTCTTCATTGTCTCACTGACGCCATCAATCCATCTTATTCCTGGCTGCCTCTTGCTCTGAACCTTGTCTGGTATTTAACTGGTAACTTTAGTTGCATTTTTGCTAGAACCATGTCATTATCTGCCTTTCTATGTATTCCACGCATGGTGTTGCACCCGCCGTCTGTCTAATTACTTCGCTTCGTGCTCTGTCCAGTCTTGTGACTCCGACAGCCTTTCTCAACTCATTTCCCATACCATGATTTTTCTTATTCCTGCCTTAGTGTGAGTTTCATGTCAGACACTGGTAGCAGAGAGTTAGTACATCCATATTATTTATCAACTGTCTTTTTGTCTTCATTGGAATGTGTTTGTGTCTTAGTAATGGTGAGAACTGATATGAAACCACAATATGTTTCTGTGTTCTTGATTCCACCTGTCTATCCAGCCTTCCATCTTATGTGAGCACGAAGTCCAAGTCTTTAAATTCTCTGACTTGTTTAAGTTCTGTACTTTTTACCTACATTTTAATATTTTCTTTATTCTACTGATTTTCAATGTCTCCGTTTTTGAAGTACTATTACTCATATTTTATCTATCGCAAACATTGTTAAGGTTATTCAGATATTCTTAGAGGTTTTGTTCACCGGGATGAAAGATACTCTGATCATCTGCAAAAAGGAGCTGGTTCATTGTTGTTTTCTGGTCTCGCTTCAGTTGTTATTTGATCCATGCATACAATGAACAAAAGTGGTGATAGTACTCACCCCTTTCTTACCCTGGTCTTAACTGCAAACCACTTAGTGAGTCCGCTTGTTGTTCTCACAGTACTTTGGCTGTTTTTATACATTGCTATTATAATTTTTAAATAACTGTCCTTGCACTCCATGGTTTTCCAGGATCTCCCATATATTGTTTCTATCCCCTTGGTCAAACGCTTTCTCTTAGTCTACAGAGACGATGTTCTGTTCCTGATTGTATTCAATAGTTTGTTCACAAATTTGTCTTAGAGTAAATATTTCGTCTGTGCAACCTCTTCCTTTTCTGAAGCCAAGCTATGCATCACTTAATTGTACTTCGACTATTGATCTTTTTTTGTTTTCCAGGATCTTCGCGTACATTTTACTTATGTGGCCCAAGAGAGATATTCACCTGCATGTTACACAGTCTCTTTTGTTTTAGTTTTTTCTTCCAAATGGATATAGCTATTAATTTTTGCCAGTCTTCCAGAACTTCCATTGTTGTCTATGCCACATTCATTATCCTGGACAGCCATTTTACTCCCGTATCTCCGCAGGCTTATACTGCCTCTGTTGTAATACCGTCTATTCCTGGTGCCTTGCTTCGTGAACTCTTTTCGAAAGATTTTTCGACTTCTGCTGCTTGGATTGGTAGTTCTTCTCTCTCCTTGTGGGCTGTAAGAATATTTAATTATCGCCTATTTTTGCCGGATTGAGAATGTTTCCTTAATATAGGAAGTAAAATTAAAAGCATGCCTGTACACTACATGGAAACTGTCGGCGCAAGGAGCCTTTATTTCTCAGACCTATAATCGTCCTGGTGGACTTCACCAACGATAATGTACTCGTTGTGGTAGTTTTTATTTTAATTCTCTTTCTGGAGTCGGTTTCCCATTACTTACTTCCTGTGTCCAAGCACCACGTTATATATCTTGCATCAAGTATTCAGCGACATGGATTGCCTTGTCATTTGCCTCCAGCATGTCGCATCTAATGCATTTTTCCTGGAGGTTGGAGCAGGTCATCAGGGGTCTGGGTCCTGTATTGCGCCACAATCACATGTGTCCCCATCGCTTCATATTCTTCTTGCACGGTGATACACCAGTTCGGAGTCTGTTAAGCGAGTCCCATGTTGTGTATGGTAGATGATGTCCGGGGGCAGGTTCCTCCGGAAGTTACTCTGTGGTCTGAACCAATTCGTGCCACCTCTCGATAAGGCAACTTTCAGGGTTTGTATGGGATTTGTTGTTTTTAGAAAGCTATGTCTGGATTTGAGTCTTGTGTTCTGCACCTGATATCTAAACATTGGGTGCCTTGGGTCGGGCTCCTGTTTTTCTCGTTCGATGTCTGCTGCGACAGTTCTTCGGATCTCAGGTGGGGGTTGCGGGTGCTATGCCAATTATATTGTATATTGTATCAATGGGGGTGGGTTTCAGGCACCCTGGTACTATCAGACCCGCCTCATTTATTGATGTATCAACTAGTTTCGCATGAGCAGCTACGGAGAAACACAAGGCACATGCAGATGTCCGAAAGACTGATGGCTGTGCGCCCCCCCCCCCACATGTTGTGCCGTCAGTTTTCTGATGATATTATTTTTTGCGTGTATCTTTCTCTTTGTGTCTTGGCAGTACGTTATGTAAGACAATGTGCGGCCTAATTTCACTTCTAGATATTTGGGAGCCATGCAGTGTTCTAGCTCCTGCCCTTGCCACCTAATCTGAAGTTTTCTGTTTGCCTCTCTGTTTCCAAGATGGTAGGCACATAACTGGGTTTTACTGGGATTTGGTTTAAGGTGATTCTTGTGGTAGTATTCTGCGAGGGCATTGAGAAAACTTGACAGTTTGCTTTCCACTTCCTCAAACCCTTTTCCCTGGGCAGCAACTGATGTGTCATCAGCGTAGATGAATTTTTGTGTGTCTGTGTCCATGGGTAGGACACTTCGATGCGCCAGATCGTTGTGTTGGTTTCGCCGTCTGCTGTCTTTTTTCGCCAGAGTTACCTTGCATCATCTATTTGTCAGGAGGCATTTGATGATATTGATCAGACGCCAGTCTTTTGTCATTGTGTATAGCTTTTATAGTAGTCTCCGATGATTTATTGTGCTGCACTTAGATCAATATAGCTCACTCTTGTAACTTGTTTGCGTTCGTAACCACCCTCTATTAATTGTTTTATGTTAAGGATTTGACTGCTGCAAGATCTTCCAGGTCTGAAACCAGCTTGTTCCTTGATCAGCTTCTCATCTATAGAGGAGGAGATGCGATTCAGGATCAGCCTTTCGAAGATCTTATACATGTGACATAACAGCGATACTGGACGGAAATTCTTAGGTTCGGTTGGTGGTTTTCCTGGTTTTATCAGCGCAACCACATGCGATTTCCACCAGATCTCAGGTTCGGTTGGTGGTTTTCCTGGTTTTATCAGCGCAACCACATGCGATTTCCACCAAATCATAGGTTCGGTTGGTGGTTTTCCTGGTTTTATCAGCGCAACGACATTAAATTTTCTCCAGATCTCAGGTTCGGTTTGTGGTTTTCCTGGTTTTATTAGCACAACTACATGAGATTTTCTCCAGATCTTAGCTTTGGTTGGTGGTTTTCCTGGTTTTATCAGTCCAACCACATGAGATTTCCTCCAGATTTTAGGAATTTGCATTTTGTCAATGCACATGTTCATGAACTTCAGCAGCCATTTGATTGTTTCTGGTCCGAATTTTAAAATTTGTTTTGTTCTCAGTTCATCGGGACCAGCTGCTTTATTGTTTTTCATTTGATTTACTGCATGATTTATTTCCTCTATGGACAAGGGTATGTTCATTGCGTCGTTCTCATTCTTATTAGGTCATTGTTTGCTGTTTTGTGACTGATTTTCCCATTCATCAGTAATTGGTGGGCTATTTGGTTTAGGGTAACTTGCATTATCCACATAGGAGCGCTTGTTTGATCGTAACTGAGGTTTTTTTATGAGTTTCCAGGCGCGTCGACTGCTTTTTTTCATGTCCAAGTTTTCTACAAGACGAAACCACTTTTCTATTTGTAAGTCTGAGATGGCATGGAGGAGGTCTTCTCCAGCCTGGATAGACCATCCAGGTTCCCCACTGAGCACTGGCGTTGATCAATTAATGATCTGGTTATTAATATTTATAGTTGGCATTGAGGATAACATGAATAGATCTACTGTCACCTACAAACAAAGGTCAAGGTAGTTCAGTAGCAGACACTGCTGTCGGAGATGAAGTGTTAGACTTCATTGTGCAAGACCACAGCTTGTTATGAGGTGGGGTGACCAGTTTCCTTCATTGCTTCCCTTAACCTTCATAACAGTAGCTAATTTTCTATTTAGAGCTAGGCTGATTTGAGTATTTCATGACAAAAGATAACCCTCGTACATTTTGTCGCGGAAAGGGAATACGCTACCACTACCCTAATCAGACGATCTTAAAGATCTTATACACATATTGTTATAGGTGACTAAAGAGAGTTGTATTTGGGGCTGGCAACATAATCAAGCAAAAGAAAAACACTATAATTAAAATAAGCTATAGCAACATAATCCAATCAGCCACTCCAAAATATCACCAGACACTCCAAAATATTATCATCAACCCCCAAATCACATCATGCACCCTCAAATCACATCATGCACCATCAAATCACATCATGCACCCTCAAATCACATCATGCACCCCTAAATCACATCATGCACTCCCAAATCACATCATAAAAAGACTTGATTTTCATTGCCTGTTGCTCACTATCTTTTCAGTTGTCAGGTGTTTTGTTTTATGAGTGCCAATAATATATTTGTCTCTTCGATTATCGTAGTAGCTAATGTAAATGTTAAATCTTGGTTCACAAGTAATTACTGTACTTGGAAGTTTCTCTAACTGAGTTAACTATTGGCGACGTTTATTTAGTAGCACATTACAATGGCTCTTTTTACATCACGAGGCGTACTTGACAAACTGGACTGAGGTATTGCTGGCTGTAGCGCAATATGACACTCGTCAGTAAGCACACCATTATGGGGACTACAGTGTCGATATCCACCTTGTTTTCCAAATACAAGTCTGTTTCCAGGAGCACGAACAAGAACATTAGAAAGCTTTCCAAAATGGTGGCGCCGTATCATTCTTTCTCATTCTGAAAACTATTAAGAGACAAGTAGTATTCCAACTGGTAATGTCTGTTCCAGCTTGTAATGTCTGTTCCAGCTGGTAATGTCTGTTCCAGCTGGTAATGTCAGTTCCAACTGGTAATGTCTGTTCCAACTGGTAATGCCTGTTCCAACTGGTAATGTCTGTTCCAGCTGGTAATGTCAGTTCCAGCTGGCAATGTCTGTTCCAGCTGGTAATGTCTGTTCCAATTGGTAATGTCTGTTTCAACTGGTAATGTCTGTTCCAACTGGTAATGTCTGTTCCAGCTGGTAATGTCTGTTCCAACTGGTAATGTCTGTTCCAGCTGGCTATGTCTGTTCCAGCTGGTAATGTGTGTTCCAACTGGTAATGTCTATTCCACCTGGCAATGTCTGTTCTCACTGGTAATGTCTGTTTCAATTGTTAATGTTTCTTCCAGCTGGTAATGTCTGGTCCAACTACACAATTAAGGTTCAAGCTCTCGAACAAGCTGCTAATATTACAGACAACAGTAATTGTGACTCTAATTAGATAGACATCTTCATAGACACATTATATATATTGCTAGCCTTCAAATGTGCTGGACTCCTACATGTGAGGAATGAACTAAGTAGGTCAGCTGTCAGTAGACTCCCACATGTGAGGAATGAAATAAGTAGGTCAGCTGTCAGTGGACTCCCACATGTGAGGAATGAACTAAGTAGGTCAGCTGTCAGTGGACTCCCACATATGAGGAATGAACTAAGTAGGTCAGCTGTCAGTGGACTCCCACATGTGAGGAATGAACTAAGTAGGTCAGCTGTCAGTGGACTCCCACATGTGAGGAATGAACTAAGTAGGTCAGCTGTCAGTGGACTCCTACATGTGAGGAATGAACTAAGTAGGTCAGCTGTCAGTGGACTCCCACATATGAGGAATGAACTAAGTAGGTCAGCTGTCAGTGGACTCCCACATGTGAGGAATGAACTAAGTAGGTCAGCTGTCAGTGGACTCCCACATGTGAGGAATGAACTAAGTAGGTCAGCTGTCAGTAGACTCCAACATGTGAGTAATGAACGAAGTAGGTCAGCTGTCAGTAGACTCCAACATGTGAGTAATGAACGAAGTAGGTGAGCTGTCAGTAAGCAAACCATTCTTCAGTGGTTTACTGGAAATTAAACAGTGGGCAGACTTGCAAGTGGAGAAGATAATGCACAAGAAGACAGGAAAATCACATACTTTAAGAAAAAGCAATCCAGGTCGTTGGAAGAGATTAGAACCAACATGACGATAACTAACACGCTGTTAACCGGTAGGGGCAGATCACCATACTTCGTCTCATGACAGAGCATAACAAGCTAAAAAAAATACTCGTAGGAGTATCGTGTGTCTGCTTCATCGCGTGTCTGCTTCATCCCTGTGCACATGTGTACTGAGTGAACAAACTGCAGATACAATTTTCATGACTGAACTACATTTAGCCAGTTCAGGATTGAACATTAAATTAAAACCTGTACGGAGCAAGAGAAGAGCCCCGGACAATGGCCAAGTTTATCATAAGTACAGGTCTGACGGTATCAAAATCAATGAACTAACGCAACGAAAAAGACAAAGTATGTTCACACAGCGCAGCAGACTACTGGAATAATCACTATGCACTCACTTCCCAATATCCAATATACCCAGGGAGAATAAACACAAACAATATACCCGGATTTCAGTCATGTCAGTTTGAAACAGAACAGAGCCGTCAACTACATAGAACTTTCGCTTGTGTTAGTAACAGGCAATCGAAGAAGAGCGGTAGTTTCGAATTCTTCTTTAAAGGCACATCTATTGTTCCTTTGGAAGTGTAGGTTTGCCACCAAAAACTAGACTATTCTAATGAAGATAGTTCTAGTTATTCTCTCTCTTGTTACTTGTCCTCATATTATACGCCACACAAGTCGTTTGGCTGATTGGTCGGTTGAGTCTAGTTTCAAATAAATAAACATAATCAGGCTATTTGTTTGTTGCTACAGTTGTTAAAGACACATATTTGGCTCGACTTTAGTGTATGTTCCATAACACTTAAAGCTTATGTGTGCTGCCTCGTTGTTTCTGGGTTGCCTCATGCCTTATGTGTGCTGCCTCGTTGTTTCTGGGTTGTCTCATGCCTTATGTGTGCTGCCTCGTTGTTTCTGGGCTGTCTCATGCCTTATGTGTGCTGCCTCGTTGTTTCTGGGCTGCCTCATGCCTTATGTGTGCTGCCTCGTTATTTCTGGGTTGCCTCATGCTTCAAGTGTGCTGCCTCGTTGTTTCTGGGTTGCCTCATGCTTCATGTGTGCTGCTTCGTTGTTTCTGGGCTGCCTCATGCCTTATGTGTGCTGCCTCGTTGTTTCTGGGCTGCCTCATGCAGTCCAATTCCACGTCCACGTCGCATGAGGCAGACACGGGATGAAGTAAGCGTGTATTCCGAGAAGCCGCTTGTGATTGGTGATATGAATATGTTCTAACTAGAAAAGCAAACCGACACACATTATGTGATTTCTACCTAACTAATTAACGGTCGTAACGGCGCAGATTTAAACTAATTACAGATTGATCTAAATGGATTTTGAACTGTAGAAGCTTAAGGACTACGAAATAGGCATGCAATTAAAATAATAACTTTTAATGTTTATTGTTTGATGAAACGGCTCATAGAATTTAGAAAAAATAAACGCTGGTGGGAACTCCAGTGCGAGGAGATATGAAAGGGTCAGAACATCAAAGAGATTAATCGAAACGCTTTATTAGTGTAGGACGACGTCGATACAAAGGAAAAAGCCAAGCATTGTGTAAGTTCTATTGTACACCCTGGGAAATTAAAGTTCAGTTTAGAAACATAATACAAGTCATCAGGTATAGACTAACACGCCGGCAAACAGTTTAACGTGGAAAAACAGCAGCGAGGATTCCGTAATGTACCCCACCCAGTAACAACAACAATGATCAAGGTATACCCCCTTGTAATGGCAACAGCAATGATCCAGGAATACTACTCACGCAATGGAAAAGGCAATGAGCCAGTTATACACCCCACTCAATGAAATGTGGAAGATGTTTTTTGTGTGGAGGATGTATATTTGGAAAATGGCTGTGGTTCTTCCAGGAAGCTCAAAAGTTACATCTGCTTTAATAAGACACACACGCAAGTGTACTCTTACACGTGCACACACGAGACACAAAGAAACAGACTTACAAACACACCAAGAGACGCATTTGCAACTGCGTATCACATACTAACTCACTACCATTGAACATATACACATGCACTACACACACACAAACAAACACATACACATACATACACCCCACTCCACACATACACGCCCACAGATACACAACATGCGCACACAAATACTAATAAACAAATGTCTTTAAAATGAAATAGATCAAATAAATACCGTTAGCACGATTTCTATGTATAATGTTTACATAAAACTCACAATGTATTTCCTAGGTGTAATGGTTACATAAAACTGACAATGTATTTCCTAGGTGTAATAGTTACATAAAACGTACGATGTATTTCCTAGGTGTAATGTTACATAAAACTCACAATGTATATCCTAGGTGTAATAGTTACATAAAACTTACGATGTATTTCCTAGATGTAATGTTACATAAACTCACCTTGTATTTCCTAGGTGTAATAGTTACATGAAACTCATGATGTATTTCCTAGGTGTAATAATTACATACAACTCACGATGTATTTTCTAGATGTAATGGTTACATAAAACTCACAATGTATTTCCTAGGTGTAATAGTTACATGAAACTCACGATGTATTTCCTAGGTGTAATAGTTACATAAAACTCACGATGTATTTCCTAGGTGTAATAGTTACATAAAACTCATGATGTATTTCCTAGGTGTAATGTTACATAAACGTCAGGATGCATTTCCTAGGTGTAATAGTTACATAACACTCACGATGTATTTCCTAGGTGTAATATTACATAAAACTCACGATGTATTTTCTAGGTGTAATGGTTACATAAAACTTACAGTGTATTTCCTAGGTGTAATGTTACATAAAACTCACGATGAATTTCCTAGTTGTAATGTTACATAAAACTCATTATGAATTTCCAAGGTGTAATGTTACATAAATTCGCCTTGTATTCCCTAGGTGTAATGTTACATAAAACTCACAATGTATTTTCTAGGTGTAATAGTTACATAAAACTCACGATGTATTTGAGCCTCTCGTGATCAAGCTTACCCCAACTACAAGCCGCAGACCGTGTTTTCACAGTTTTACAGCTGAAGCTTGGGGGTTAAATCTTTAGAGGGACCTATGTAAGATGGCAGGCGAGGTTCAGGCGAACTCTTTTTATTTCTCAGCAATTTGAGTTAGGGATAAGTCCGTTCTCCCAGTGAAAGGATGCTAGAAGCCGTCATACTGATACAGAAGGCGCACCACAAACCACAACATCACACATTTTTCGCTCTCTGGGGATGAGTTCACCAGTAATGGATGTTGAGACGATGACGTCAGCTCTTGGACGTCTGTTGTTGAAAGCCGACAATGTGTATGATTACTCTTTTGTGCGCACGAAAAGGGCGTTCTGTGGTGAGTTGCAGTAGCTTTTTTTACATCCCTAGCCTGCTGATGAAGGTGGACCGCTGTCCTCCATGCGGTTGTGCTACACTTGACTTCATCTGCGTGTTTCTCATTACAACAGGGATCAGGTCGAACTAATAACACGTTAACCAGTCTGCTTCCAGGGAGAACTGCTTCAAAGCGAGGAGGTGATCTTAATATATTTTCCCCAGACGTTAGTCTCATCTCCACATCTGAGTGGATGTCTGAGACCTCTTTAGTAATGGTATTAATACGGTCAATTTATCAATCCTTGCTAATGAAAATGACATAAGGTTCGACACATACTATTTCATCTTACTTTTTTTGAGAACTGGGTTTGCCCCACGCACTGTGATCCGTATACTTTGACCAGATTACACTAGTGCAGACTGTTTCCAGGGCCGCGACGTGGAGGCGGAATAAGGTCTTGATCAGATATGGTTGGCGGACCCTGATTCGAGCAGTCAACTATGTGTCGCTGGCAGATGTTAGCTAATGAACTGCTGCATCTTGGCCCCGCTATGTACATGCAACACGTGCTCAGTCTATCTCAGGACATCACGAAGAGTGTAAACTGATGGTCCCTGTCGCCTGTTGGTGGTACACACTTATCCGTCTTCGCATGCACCGCACTCAGATTGACCGTAGTTTGATTTAAAGTCATATCTGTGAATTAGTTCCTGTCACCATTCAGTTTGATTTCAAGTCATGTCTGTGAATTATTTCCTGTCACCATTCAATTTGATTTCAAGTCATGTCTGTGAATTATTTCCTGTCACCATTCAAAAGGCGGTCATTAATTTGCTTGAATATATCACTCTTTTCCAAATCTAATATATCCATTGTAAGTGTTGTGGAAGCCAAAATGTAAGATCTTGCATTGCCCTTGTGTGGATAACTGCTTTGCATTTTTCAGGTCTTATGTGAAACAACTGTCCTGGTCGTGGCGGGGTTCACGGTAGTGACAGGGTAGGATAGCATGCATAGAGGTCTCAAGTCTTCAACGGCATGTCTGAATATACTGTCCTATCACGCTCGATAAAAGCAATCAATAACCACATGATCGACAATCGATCAATTGACATTATGCAGGAGTTTGAAATTTAATCTGGATCAAACAGGGAGCAACACATTAGGAATTAGACCAGGAGTGTGTTCAACCAGCGAGCTGCGGGAACCATTATAATCTATATATTTTAACATGCGCCGAAACGTTGCACTAATTGGTTTTTCTGTGGTACATTGATGTCGATTGTTCATGTAACACATAAGAAAAAGTTTGGAAAGAGACATAGGGGAAAGAGATTCATTTAGAAAGAAAGAGAGCGATGGATAGAAAGAGACAGGTCGAGAAAAGTACAGATAGAGAGAGAGAGAGAGTCAAAGAGAGAGAGAGAGAAAGAATGATATATATATATATATATATATATATATATATATGTATATATATATATATAGAAACAGAGAAGGAGGAAGACGAAAACCGGTAGAGAAAGAAAGAGAGAAAGACAAACAGATATAAAGGGTCAAGAGAGAGAGAGAGAGAGAGAGAGAGAGAGAGATAAGGGAAGAAGGATATAGAGAAAGAGAAACAATGAAGAGGAGGATTGATAATGACTTTCCAAAGAGATAGAAGCAGACGTATGTAAAGAAAGAGACATGAACGTAGGCAATGAGAGACAAGCATCGATATATTGAGACAGAGAAAGATACATATATGACAGATAGATAAATGAAGAAACAGAAAGACAGAGAAAGGGGAGATACGAGTATGTATATAAATGTAAATATATATATATATATATATATATATATATATATATACATATATATACATATACGTATATATATAAATAGCAATAGATAGATATATACTTTGATAGATAGATAGTTAGCCAGACAGCCAGACAGACAGACAGATATATATATATATATATATATATATATAGATAGATAGATAGATAGATAGATAGATAGATAGATAAATAGATAGATAGATAGATAGATAGATAGATAGATAGATAGATAGATAGATAGATTGATAGATAGATAGATAAATATATAGATAGACAAATATATATATATATATATATATTTGTCTATCTATCTATTTATCTATTTATCTATCTATCTATCTATCTATCTATCTATCTATCTATCTATCTATCTATCTATCTATCTATCTATCTATCTATCTATCTATCTATCTATCTATCTATCTATCTATCTATCTCTGTCTGTCTGTCTGGCTAATTCTTTGTGTCTTTAAATGTCCACCTCCTGTTGTCCTCCTCCTCTCTCTATCTCTGTTTGCTTCTGTCAATCTTTCTTTCACATTGCCATTATCTAAAGAAGGACACAGAAAGAGTAGGATAGATAACGAAAAACAGGGAGAGAGAGAAGGGGTGAAAGAGAGAAAGAGAGAGAGAGAGAGAGATAGAGAGATATAGTATGAATATATAAGACAATCACAGACATAAGCAGACAGAGCACCACAGAAGCAGCGAGTTATAAAGACATTTAGAAAGGACGAGAGATACAGAAAAAGAAAAACAGCGATATATGAAGTGAGAGAGAGAAGAGAGAGAAAGAGAGAGAGAGAGAGAGAAAGCGAAACAGTAAGACAGATAGAGAGAAAGTCACAGAGAGAGAAAGACAGAAAGAGAAACTCTTTGTTTCTAAACACAACAATATGGCAGAACGAGTAGAAGGAGGAAACGGAAAACACCACTCCATATTTTTAGCTTCCATTACGCTCTCTCACTCTGGCCTTCTAACAATAAATCCTGTTCCTCTTGTCCGCCCCTTAGCCATCTCACCATTTTTGTCCTTCAATTTTGCAGGCACCTTTCTGTGCAATACTGCTTTTTTATATGTGAGCTGGCGCTTTTTACACCCGATTTTCGTAAAGGCAGTGCGTTTGTACTTTTTATCTGTTCTCGTTATTGAATTCTTTTTTGGACACATATGTAGATAAAGCGTATATATATATATTTATAAAGTTATTGCCTATCGCGAAGCGATGATGGACACAACATCAGACATATTTGTCTTAATAATGTGATGTGCGCTGTATTTGGATTATAGCGCGGAAGTGAATGCGCTGGTCATTAATCTCACTCTTGACCCGAGTTACCTTGGGCCAGTCGCAAGACTATTGATCGAGACGACTGGGGGTAACTTGGGATGCAGGCATTCTGGTCTTACCGCCCGTGAGACCAGGGGTCGCTGGAAACTTGCGGGATTCGATCGCCCACTGTTTCTGTTCATCACTGCATTAAGCTCTTATCTACAAGGACCCTCATATACACATACATATAAACACATATACGGTATGGTCACAATTGGATGACCTGGACTACGCATATGATCTTGTATTTTTGTCGCACAGTCATAGCCAAATGCAAGAAAAAAACTGGACAGGGTAAAAAAAACATTCAATAAAATTGTTTCTGAATGTTAACATGAAAAATGGAAACAAGTTTCTTAAAATAAACAGGATCAACAAAGAAACCATCATGCTGGAAAGAGAGCCGTTAGAATAGATTCCGTTCTTATCTGGGCAGCACATTTGACACGTCAGAAGTTACAACTACAGATGTAAAACTAGAATTTAAAAGACAAGAGTGACAATCGTGACACTAAACAAACAATATATAGGAATCCAGATAAATCAAGATTCACATGAACGTTAGAATATTAAACACCAGTGTCATGTCGGGGATATTGAATGCTAGGGAGACGTGTATAACGTACAAGGCTATACAACACAAACTCCAGTCTTCCGTAAAAATATTTCTATGAACGGTTATAGGTGTACAGTGGTAGGTCATGGTGAGGAATGAAGACTTGTAATAATGGAGCCAACAAAGGCCAGTGGAACAACAAACAGATTAAGGTAAGAAAATGGGGTTGGCTATGACAACCGATAAGGAGGGTACAGCCCATCCATGGCCAAGCACGAGGTATCGGCAGGGAAAGAGAAGAAAAGATAAACTTAAAAAATTATCGGAGAATAGAATGTGAGAGGGAACTACGATTTTATGGCTGCACCTAAAGAGAGGAAGGAAGAGCCTAGAGTCCTAAATGCTGGCGGCATGTGGTCAATTGCCTATTCAGCGTGAGGAACGACGGGCGTTGATTGATTGATTGATTACCGGTATATAAAATGTCTTTCCGTGCAATAGGGAATCTAGCCACCTCTGCAGGTGACCTCATAAGGAAAAAATATTGATAACAAAACGCTCATACATTTAAAATTAGGGTGATCAAGTTTTATGTATCGTCGTCTTTACTGTATGACATAGCAACGTGGACAATGAACAAACGTTTAGAGAGGAGATTGGTGCCTTTGAAATGTGAATAAATATAAGATTGAGGAGTTTTTTTTCGGAAAGCAACGAAAACAAATGAGAAAGCCTTGGAATATTATGAGTGCAAAGATAATTGCGGAAGAAAATCAGAGTCCGACAATTAAAATATTTTGGTCAGATGGAAAGACATAACTCCTTACTGAAAACTGTACTCCAAGTAAAGCCTTACTGAAAACTGTACTCCAAGTAAAGGTGAAGAGCTGACGGCTCAGCGCTAAATGTGGTAGGATAACATCACACGATCTTCAGGAAAAAACCTCACAAATTGTACCACCAAGGCGCCAGACAGAGGACATTGGATATCCATTGCGCAGAAGAACTTCAAGAGAACTTAATAGTAGATGTTCGTGCACGTTAGACTGACATTCTTCTTCTTCTTCTTCTTCGTACGCAGTCAGACAGTAACCATTATTTTTTCGAAAAAAGTGGCGGTCATCCTGAGGCTGTCACCACTGCCATAGAGCTTGTCTTGCAGTTCCACTGGTGATGGCCACATCTGCTCTCTCTGATCCTCGTATGTCGGGCAGTTCTGCAGCAGATGTTCAGCGGTCATTTTACCAGTACCGCACGGGCATTCGTCGGTACCACCTATCTTCAATTTGTTGAATAGGTGGTACCTCAGTCTATTGTGGCCAGTGCGAAGTCTGAAGACAACGACCTGCTCTCTTCGGTTCAACTGGTAATAGGCATCGTTTTTGGTGTAACCAGTATGTTCGGTTTCCCATTTGGTCATGTATCTGGCTTTGATAAGCCGTTTTGACTCTTCGTACGTCATACTAGTATCTGTTTGTGGTAGTCTTGCACCTTCTTTTGCCAGTCTGTCTGCCTCCTCGTTGCCTTGGATGTTGCAGTGTGATGGGACCCACTGTACCACTACCCTTTTTGGTGCGGACTGCTGGCACAATTTGCAGAGTGCTGCTCTTAAGTCACTAAGCTCAGTGTTTTTCTGGCTTTTTAGCGCTGTGACTACGGCGAGAGCATCTGTAAGCAGGACTATATGGCTTTCATTGTCATTGTGTGTCACCATTTCTTCCACTGCCGCCCTCAGTGCCTCTGCCTCCGCTCTGAAATTGCTTGTGTACTTACCGGTAGCGAATGACAGTGTTATTTGTCTGCCATTTGGTAGGTTCAGGAATGCTCCTGCCCCTCCGTTCTGTGTAGTGTTTGTTACAGAACCGTCGGTGTATGCATGGGTCCAGTCCATGCTTGGATAGCTTTTCGATATGAAGCTTAGGGTAGTATCTCTCCTTTCATTTCAGTCTGGCAGTTTTTGTTTCCAATACCTGGTATATTTTCGACCACCTCTGGAAATATATCCTGCCTCCAGGTAGGTTTTCGTACAGCAGTGATGGGTTTTGGTGTTGTTAGTGCGTTTATGGGATCTTCGTGCATCTTTGCTTTGGCTATTTCTGCAAAGTTTCTCCGCTTTAGTTTCCCATTTCCCAAATTGTTTAGTCTCTGGTGCATTGGATGGTCAGTCAGTCTTCGGAGTTTCTCTGACTGCAGCTGGGCTCTGCAGTCTCTTCTATCGATCATGGATTGCAGTTTTGTAATCTTTTCAAGTTCTACAATTGGCGTTGACTTCATGCCTCCTGTTATAATTCTCATGGCTTGGTTTTGAAGTTTGCTAACTTTATCGAAGTTCGCCTTTGCTGCTGTTGTCCATGCCGCAATGCCATACTCGAGCACTGGTCTCACTCTTCCAGTGTACAGTTTCTTTAGTAGACTGACATTCAAACGAAATGACAAACTTAAAACTTCAGTAATTAAGTTTTAAATGTATATTTGTCATTATTGCATTACATAGAAACACTGACGATAGACAATTAGTTGGTGTGAATAATGACCACAAATTTCCGCTAACAGCCTGGACGCACGCCTTTACGGATGGCTCAGCCAAAGATGCCAATGGAAACGGGGGAGGAGGCATCACTATAAAACTAAAAATCAAAATATACTCAGCAGCATTTGCCACTGGGAGACGCTGCAGCAACTTCAGTGCCGAAGCCAGTGCCCTGAGACAAGCAACTGAAATCCTTATAGACCATAAGGAGCAGGCTGAAAAGGAAGTGGTCATTTTTACAGACGCCTTCGCAGTGTTAATGGCGCTCAAGAATCAGCATAAAAATGAACTCGTTGCTCTGGCAGACTCTCTCGAACGCCTGTCCCAGTGCTTTAAAAAAAGCACAGTCCAGTGGATACCAGCCCATTGCGACATTCCAGGCAATGGAGAGGCAGACAGACTCGCCAGAGAGGGAGGAATGCTGCAGCAGAGTGATCCAGAAATCACATACAATGAGACACAAGCATTTATCAGGGCAACGTACAGTGCAAAATGGAAAAAAGACCACCATGGCCACATAGAAAACGATGCCTACCATCAACTCTCCAGGCGAGACCAGATGATAATTCTCCGGCTACACACAGTTACACAACAGACTTAGATGCCATCTGTACAACAAGTTCAAGATTGGCACTTCAGACCTTTGAGCCTGCGGCACAGCCCCCATGAAGACAGAACATATTTTGCAGTCCTGTCCACTGTATACCGACAAAAGAAGTAGCATTTGGCAACAGGCAATGTCCTCCTACGAGAAGCTGTACGGAAGCATACAGGGCCTTGGGTCGACCGCTGCCTTCGTTAGTCATTGAAGTTGTGGTCTGAAGATGAACGAGGAAGAAAAAATGAAATGACACACTTAAAACTTCAGTAATTAAGTTTTAAATGTATATTCGTCATTACTGCATTACATAGAAACACTGACGATAGACAATTAGTTGGTGTGAATAATGATATGTATAGATATATCGAAGCAAATTGTCCAATTCGTGGAAAGGATAAATGACGCAAGAAAATCGTGGTGAAGTTGGAGATAACAAATAAACGATGTCAATGCACGCATTTTGGCAGTATCAAACAGGTAATATTTTGATGAAAGCCGTAGTGTTAGAAGAAGCAGAGGACAAATATGCAAGAGTAAAACAACGTTAGATCAAGAGAAGGACAGAATAAACAAGTCGATGAAAGAGAAAGATGTTAGATATCCATTGTAGATATCAAATGATCGATACTGATGTGCGTGACCAAGTCAAAAAGTTACATTAAGATCTTTTATTAATCTAATTGCCACATCCAAACTTTAAGTGAATCCGCTTCATATGTGTGTACTAGCGAGGCATGTTGTATGTGTGTACTAGCGTGTCCGTTCGTATGTGTGTACTAGCGTGGCACGTCGTATGTGTGTACTAGCGTGTACCTTAGTATGCGTGTACTAGCTGGGCACGTCGTGTGTGTGTACTGCTTGTACCTTTGTATGTGTGTACTAGCGTGGCACGTCGTATGTGTGTACTAGCGTATCCCTTCGTATGTGTGTACTAACGTGTACCTTCGTATGTGTATACCAGCGTGGCAAGTTGTATGTGTGTACTAGCGTGGCACGTCGTATGTATGCATTGGTGTGTCATTTCAAATGTGTGCTAGATGTGTCACGTGGTGTGTGTGTATTAGCGGGACACTTCGTATGCATATTTTAGCGTGACATTTTACCTTCACTTGCCTGAGAGCAAGGCTACTTACAATGAGATATCTTCTATGTTAAATACTCCCCAACTTATGAGATTGCACCCTCACCCCCCCCCCCCCCCCGCCCCACCTCCCGGCCATTCTATTTAGTCAGAAGTGGAGAGTGTGGAAGTATTTTCTAGCAGTAAAAGAACGCTCTGGAAACAATTCCTCATGTACGTCACTTGAATAAAGAAGGGTATATCCATGATCAGCAAGTGATTGAAGGAAGAAGCAGATACCTCCTTATCCAGTCTTGACTAAATCTGCCTTTATTCTAATGTTTGTCTTCTTCACGTTATAAGCTTCAATTCAGCGCATGTCTCTTTACACTGCAAGGTGGCTTACTCCAAGACATTTTCGTACCACGTTCCCAACTGGGCAGTATTGAATGTTTGTGTATTGAGATACATTCTTTACAACTATATGTTCTTATCTACTGACCACACCGGAAGAGTCGAGAAAACAGAGATAGTACAGCACATCGTTATATTACTTCTTCTTCTTCATGTACTTCTTGTACGTTCGTTCTCAAATAATCAAATATATTCCTCATGCACTTGGCAGTCCGTCTCTGGCTTTATTTATCCATGAACTGGGATGGAGAGGATTATGCTCTCTGTTCTTCTCGTGGAGTCAAGAGACTCAGGGAACATGTTCCACTGTCCGTCTGTTCTCTTTACATGGACACACGTCTGCGTGACATGTGAATAGACGGTATCCGAGAATGCAATGACTGCTGAATCCCATTGTGCATATTGTAACTTGATCCTGTCTTGTTAAGAATGTGTTTGCATATATTACATCCGATTCTACGTGTTCTTTTGTGTAATTTTTCTGCGAGGTTGTTTTTTTTATTATTGTCTTTACTTCTCCGTACTTTAATTTGTCTTCAGTTTGAGGTTTGACGTCCTGTGTTATTGGCTAGTCTATCGACCATCTTATTTCCATGTAACTTGGGCAATATTAATGATAAACATTGAATAGTTGACAATCATACAACCGCTTTACCAAATCAATAAACCAACTTCTGCAAGTGGTGTGTATGAGGGAGTTGTGTATGAGGGAGTTGTGTATGAGGGAGTTGTGTATCATGATCATCATCATGATCATCATTATTATTTATCCGTCTGGCTCGCCTTCGAACAAAGGGCTGCAACAGACACTTTCTTTTTGTTCCTATTGTGAGTCGTCTTCTGGAGTTCTGCCCACTAGACCGGGATCAAATTTACTTCCTACTGGACAATTCGCATTCAGGCGTTTCTTGGCTTACACAATAGTATCTTTCCCTGTGGATTTCAATCCAGCATATGTTTATTAAACTGCCTGACCTCTTTCTGAAAGTGTGTCAATTCCATTCCCACTTTATATGCCAATTTCCTGCTCTATTGGTTTTCGCTGTGTTCTCTCCCACATACCTGTGTTTGCCAATACTCCTGGCCATCTACCACAACGTATGCACCGAAGATACTTGTTAATAAAGTCTGAATTTGATACTCTTAGTTACTTGCCATGTTTCCGAATCGTATATTAGCATGTCCTTACATTGTGTTAAACAGTCGACGTATTCTCTATGGAGAATGACGATTAGAATGTGCGAAGAGAGTTGGAAGCAAATCTGGCCATATTAATCCTGGCGATAACATGTTGGTTTATTCTTAGTTTGTGTTAGGTCCATGATGCATACAATGAATTGGTGTGTGACAGACGAGAATATGGCCAACAGTACACTGATAGCATTTTGTAAATGGTGAATAACATTACCTACAAATCCTCATGTAGAATGTGTTATTTGTGTGACATAACCAATGGTAGGACCACTGCAAGGATAAGGTCATTTTGTAGAAGAACCACTGCAAGAATGGAGCATGTCGTAAGTGGACCACAGTCTGCATAGACCATGTCGTAAATGGGACCACAGTAATATGAGGAGCATGTCGTAAGTGGACCACAGTCTGCATAGACCATGTCGTAAATGGGACCACAGTAATATGAGGAGCATGTCGTAAGTGGACCACAGTCTGCATAGACCATGTCGTAAATGGGACCACAGTAATATGAGGAGCATGTCGTAAGTGGACCACAGTCTGCATAGACCATGTCGTAAATGGGACCACAGTAATATGAGGAGCATGTCATAAGTGGACCACAGTCTGCATAGACCATGTCGTAAATGGGACCACAGTAATATGAGGAGCATGTCGTAAGTGGACCACAGTCTGCATAGACCATGTCGTAAATGGGACCACAGTAATATGAGGAGCATGTCATAAGTGGACCACAGTCTGCATAGACCATGTCGTAAATGGGACCACAGTAATATGAGGAGCATGTCGTAAGTGGACCACAGTCTGCATAGACCATGTCGTAAATGGGACCACAGTAATATGAGGAGCATGTCGTAAGTGGACCACAGTCTGCATAGACCATGTCGTAAATGGGACCACAGTAATATGAGGAGCATGTCATAAGTGGACCACAGTCTGCATAGACCATGTCGTAAATGGGACCACAGTAATATGAGGAGCATGTCGTAAGTGGACCACAGTCTGCATAGACCATGTCGTAAATGGGACCACAGTAATATGAGGAGCATGTCGTAAGTGGACCACAGTCTGCATAGACCATGTCGTAAATGGGACCACAGTAATATGGGGAGCATGTCGTAAATGGGACCACCGTCATAAGAGGAGCATTTCGTAAGGGGACCATAGACAACAGGATTAAGCTGTTAGGGATCACAGCCAGAATATGATCATGCAGTAATACTGGTTTAGAAGACTCTGGAGATTCTGTATACAACCAGTTTCATTAACATTTTCTTGTTCTAAAACCTATGCGCATCCAATCTATTCTTAAATGCATTAATTGTCCCAGCCTCCACTACTTCATGTGGCAATGCATTCCAAGCATTCATCACTCTCTGACTAAAAAAGTATTTACTAAAATCTAATGTTTTTTTTTCTTTAGTTAATTTGTAGCTATGCTCTGTTGTCCTTTTAGGGGGTTGTATTTTGGAAAAAAAATTTGTTATAGTCTAATTTATCCGATCCTTTGAATATCATATAAACCTGTATTAAGTTACCTCGAATTATTCTCTTTTCTAGACACTGTAGGCCGGTTTTTCTTTTCTCATAATTGTAATTCTGGAATCCGATTATCAGCTTTGGCGCTCTTTTTTTAATTTACTTTCCACCATGTTTGTATCTCATCTATGATAAATACTCCACACCTGTACACAGTACTCCAATCTAGGTCTAACTAATGCTTTATACAGTTTGCCTTTCACTTCCTTGCTCCTATGTTTAATATTTCTTTTTGTCATACCTAACATTGCATTTGTTTTTTTCATTGATATTGGGGCTTGTTCACTCCTTTACTTGTATGATCTGTTATAACTCATAAGGTCCCTTTCCGTTTCTATAATTCTAATATTGTTCTCGCCCATTCTGTAATTATGGTCCATATTGAATCTACCCAAGTGGATGCCTGTATATTTATCTACATTAAACTCCAACTGCCAGCTCGCAGACGATTCTCGAATTTTATCTAAATCCGACCTCAATATATCCACTTCTGCTTTAGGTGAGGCACAACTGCATAGTTTTGTGTTATCAACAAATTTTGCAATCATGGATCCGATATCAATATCCAAATCGTTTATGTAAATCAAGAATAAAATTGGTCCCAAAACCAAACCCCGTGGCACTCTACTTTTTTTCACACTACTCAGAGTACTTCTTATTTATGCCCACTCTCTGCCTTCTTTCCGTTAACCAATTTTCAATCCATTTGGCAACCTCCCCACCTATTCCATGTGATTTTAACTTTCTAAATAATTTTTGATGAGGTACTCCATCAAATGCCTTTGCAAAATCTGTACAAATACTGGCTCGCCTTTATCTATCATTTAAGTAACATCTTCCATGAATTCTAATACATTTTTTTAACCACGATCTCCCTCTAGTAAACCCATGCTGACTATTTCTGATTAGATTAAACTATCTAAATGCATTACAATGTTTTCTTTGATTATTGACTAACAATTCACAGACTATGCTCGTTAAACACACTGGTCTACAATTAGCTTGATCTGATTTTTTGCCCTTTTTGAATAAGGGGATCACTCTTGCATCTTTCAAATCCCTTAGAACAATATCTTTTGCACGTGATTGAGAAATAATATTGCCAATGGTTTTGTTAGTTGGTCTTTAATTCCAAACAGCAGTTTTGGATGAATGCCATCTTGACCTGGACGTTTATCCACTTTCAACCACCAACATTTTTTTCAAAAACCATTTCCTCTGTAATACAAATCTTCATTCCGCTTTATCCATATCTCTTTGGAAAATATCTATAGGCTCTTGGATCTTAGAGCAGTCTTCTTTTGTGTAGACTGTGCCAAAATGCTGATTGAGTAGACCATATCGAACGGGGACCACAGCCAGAATAGGGCCATGTAAGCAGACCACAGCCAGAATAAGATCATGTCATAAGAGGATCACATCCAGAATAGGATCATGTCATAAGAGGACCACATCCAGAATTGGATCATGTCATAAGAGGACCACATCCAGAATAAGATCATGTCATAAGAGGACCACATCCAGAATAGGATCATGTCATAAGAGGACCACATCCAGAAAAGGATCATGTCATAAGAGGACCACATCCAGAATACGATCATGTCATAAGAGGACCACATCCAGAATATGATCATGTCATAAGAGGACCACATCCAGAATAGGATCATGTCATAAGAGGACCACATCCAGAATACGATCATGTCATAAGAGGACCACATCCAGAATAGGATCATGTCATAAGAGGACCACATCCAGAATAAGATCATATCATAAGAGGACCACATCCAGAATAGGATCATGTCATAAGAGGACCACATCCAGAATAGGATCATATTGTAAGGAGACCACAGTCAGAATAATATCATGTCGTAAGGAGACCACAGTCAGAATAAGATCATGTCTTAAGGGGACCACAGTCAGAATAGGATCATGTCGTAAAGAGACCACATCCAGAATATGATCATGTTAGGAGACCACATCCAGAATAGGATCATGTAAGGAGACCACATCCAGAATAGGATCATGTCGTAAGGAGACCACATCCAGAATATGATCATGTTAGGAGACCATATCCAGAATAGGATCCTGTAGGGAGACCACATCCAAAATAGTATCATGTCGTAAGGAGAACACAGCCAGAATAGGATCATGTCGTAAGGGACAACTAACTCTGCAGTGAAACTCCTCTAGTGTGGCCAATGAAGAATAACATCATGGTCAATTGCAACATGCTGATCGAGACAGCACCTCAAGTTCGCGTCGGGCCTCCTGTAAACAGTCTGACCAACGAGGTGGGGATCGACATTGTAATCACCATACTCGTGAACTTACCAAGAATACTTGTATTGCAGTACATCTAAGAAAATAACGACCCACCTTCTTAAGTACACCTCGAGAAGTCAGAAGTGCCAAAATAAGACATTACCAAAAAACGTCGCCAAGAGTTAAACAACAACAACAACAACAACAACAACAACTTTCCCTCACAGCTAGAAGACTCTAATTGTTTGATCGAAGTTAGTGTAGAATTGTGCCATACTGAGAGCATATTGTAGACGTTAATGCCCAGTAGTTTCTAACATTTCTAGTGTAGTGAAATGTGTATAACAGAAATGGGAATATTGGTCCAAACACTGTCACTCAAAAGGGGTATGTTATAGTCAGTAGTTACAGGTTATAGTAAGAAGTGACATGTTTATGCAAGTTATTATTTAAATTGGCAAGATGTTATCTGAATTGAAAAGTTTTTATCTAAATTTAAATGTTTTTATCTAAATTGGCAAATTGTTATCTAAACTAGAACGTTTTTATCTAAACTGACATGTTATTATATAAACCGGCAAATTTGTATCTAAATTGGCAAGTTTTTAAATTCTAAATTGAAAAGTTATGATCTAAATTGACACTTTTTATGTAAATGTCAAGACTTTCTAAATTGCTAGGTCAATTTAAATAATTGGTCAAGGCAACCAGGGCCCGTCTGGTTGACTGTTCATGACCACGGTTGACGGTTGCCGGCCAGATAGAGGGTTAGGCGATGTGCTTCAGCCGGGAAGGAGAGAGGTGCGATGTTTTCCCGCCACTGATTTCTAGGGACAGGTGTAGAATCTCTCGAACCAGAACGTCGAAAGATGATAATATCGATACCGATAAGTTATATTTGTTGCTGCTACATTAATTAACAACGGAAGTCCATTCTTTCTTCTTCTTCTTCTTCATCGTACGCAGTCAGACAGTAACCATTATTTTTTCGAAAAAAGCGGTGGTCATCCTGAGGCTGTCGACACTGCCATAAAGCTTGTCTTGTGTTGCCACTGGTGATGGCCACATCTGCTCTCTCTGATCCTCGTATGTCGTGCAGTTCTGCAGCAGATGCTCAGCCTTCATTTTCCCGGTACCATACGGGCATTCGTCGGTACGACCTCTCTTCAATTTGTTGAATAGGTGGTACCTCAGTCTATTGAGGCCAGTGCGAAGTCTGAAGACAACGACCTGCTCTCTTCTGTTCAACTGGTAATAGGCATCGTTTTTGGGTCCATTCTTTCAAAAGACGGCTAATTATTCACAATGTTGAGAGTCTTTTAAAAATCTCGTAATCATACAATGAAAAGCCCACACAATCAACAATTATAGAAAAGGGTTTTGAATTGCGACAACTTATTTACTGGTCTCGAGGTAAGGTGTCCGCCTCGAGTGCCGGAAGTCGCGGGTTCGAATCACAGTGGAGATCGTGATTTTTGTCACGTGGATTTTCTGGTAAAAATTCTGCTATACTCTGGGTAGTAGTGAGATCGGACTCCCGTGATCAGTGTCGAGCACATTAAAAATACCTTGGCAGTCAGAAATCGAAAAGAGGAGTTAAAAATCTATCAAAATTATGTGTACCTTCCCCAGACTTAGTAAGCCACAGGAAGTTGTGAAATACCTACTACATATAGCCGAAATTTTCGGCTACCTGACAGTAGGCATTAACATGCCTGTCTGAGTACCAGGATTCCAAGTATTCCCAGATAATTTATTTAGAAAGGCGAGATATTCTTATTTGACCGTTACATATAATTCAACATAGTTTCAAAATATTCAAAAAACCTACAAATGTTTGTATTTTTGAAAAATTGAAAAAGAACACATTATTCATGAATATGACAAATTATTGATGACTTACAAATTATACGCGAACATTGCATATTATTCATGACGGTTAGACACTATTCAGATAAACGACACATTGAGAGGGAATATGCCAAATTATTCAGGACAAGAACAAATTATTAGGAAATACGACACATTATTCAAGAAATATAACAGATTGTTCAAGACTAAGAGAAATTGTTCAGAAATAACGCAAAATATTCTGAAATACAACACACTGTATAAAAATAACGGCAAATCGCTCAATAACGCGATAAACTATTCAGGCACACACCAAATTGTTATAGTAAATGACACAGTATTCAGGAAGGCGAAACATTATTCTGAAATACCACAAATTGGCTTGCATTATAAAGCATAATTCAGGAATACATTAAATTTGTTATAGCGACATATTATTTAGAATACTGACAAATTATTCATTATGATGACAAATTATTAATGATCGTGAGAAAATACAAAAATATGTGACATATTATTCATGGAGGAAACAAAATATAAAGGAAAGCGAAATATTATTCACCAAGAAGACAAGTTCCTTACAGGCGTGAAGGCACACATTATTCCTAGAAGAAGTGTCAAGTCTTTTTTAATTCGCAGAAGTGGCAGACAATTCATACAAACATCATTTTACCAAGGAAGCAAAAAAGAATGCAAACAAAGTAGACACAAAAACTTTGATGAAAGACAGGTCTGCTAAGGAAACTTTTAACAACACGACAATGTCAACAGACACGGTCTAAAACTAAACACCGATGTCGAGGACATATACGACTTAAACAAACAAACAAAGACAGCAAACACAAAAAGGCAGACAATTACAGCGGGATACTCCACTTGAGGGGTAGGGACAAAGAAAGCGGCGTGCCACAGAAATCCTGACATTGCCATAGTGGAATAAGTATCAACACACACGCCATTGGTTTCACAGACATTCTACAGCAAATAGAAGATTCCAGAAATGTTTCTAAGGGTGTATTTGTCAAAAGACAACACCAAGTTTTCCTTAGTCTCGTAATGCGTTTGAATGTTTTCTATTTTTAGAATTGAATTTGTTTTCTTTGTTTTCTTTTACGATGTTCAACCGGAGACGGTTTCAATTTGCGACATCTTCCTATTTTGAATCACCATTGATTTTCTCGTTTGCATTTTCTTGATTTATCTCTGACACACTTTCTCTTCTTATATAAACATATATTCCTAGTACAACCACTATTAACCTTTATAAAAGTCATGCCCATTGACTGCATCTTATGTATGTACATGAAAGCGGTACCTAGGGAATTGATCAGACGATCATTGCAATCTAAGCATGGCGAAACGTTGGCTCATTAGGGGTGTGCATAGGATTAGCAACCCTATCAAGTACACATTGCATCATGTACCACCATCGGCACAAGAGAAGACGTTAGGGCATTGTTCCATGTTTCATACAAAGCGCAAGCAGTTGTGATCTCTTTGTGATTTTTATTCATCTATAATAATAATAATAATGTTCGCTTAGGCATCACAGGCCCGTTGAGACGATCGACCACTACCAAGTCCAACTACTGAGGATTGTTTGTGCGAATTGTATTGACCGAAATCCCTACAGGTGGAGCCCAGTACTCCGCAGCCTCGAGATGAGGGCCGGAGGAGTGTGTGTTGAACCAATGTTTGTGTCGGTTTTCCTTGTCTGTCCGTGTCTGTCCCTATTTCTTTGCCCTCCGCCACCGTGGATTGTGTCCACCTTCGGGGCAGCCTGACACTTCCTGTGATGAGAATACGAGGTTGGGAGAGGTATGGTGTAACCTCTGGTTGAAGGAGGCAGGCAGTAGACGGCTTCAATCCCAGAAGGAAGGCCCTTGAGTAGTTATCACCTGGGCTGAATTCTGGGGTGCAGTCAAGCGGAACGATCAGCTCATCTTGGACTGTTTTCTCACGGTTAAGCCAGAATTAGCCGCAGCAAGATGCAGCATAACAACTGGATAACCGGACGAAAGCACATGAATTCCACAGAATAAAGTCCTTGATGTCACCTCGATATCAATAATTCATCGATAAGGACTTTCTAAATGTTAAATAAGGCACGCATGTCTAACTAATTCTAACAATAATAGATGTCTGCAAGCGACAGAGATGACTGGAAACGACAAATAAAATAGATGTCTGGAAACGACAAAGAAAATAGATGACTGGAAACGACAAATAAAATAGATGACTGGCAGCGACAGAGATGACCAGAAGCGAGAGCCATAAATATGACTGAAAGCGACAGAGATGACCAGAAGCGAGAGAGATATAAGTTGACCGAAAGTGGCAGAGATGACTGGAAGTGAGCGAGATAAAAGATGACTGGAAGCGACAGAGATACATGCAAGCGACAGAAATAATAGATGACTGGATTCGATCGAGATGATGTATGACTGAAAGCAACCGAGATAAAAGATGACTGGAAGCGACACAGATGACTGAAAACGACAAAGATGACTGATAGCGACAGAGATTGCTGGAAGAGACAGAGATAATAGATGACTCTAATCGACAGAGATGACTGGAAATAAAAAAGATAATAGATGACTGGAATCGACATAGATGACTGGAAGCGACAGAGATAACACGTGACTGAAAGGAACAGAGCTGACTGGAAGCGAAATAGATGACTGGGAGCAACAGAGATGCAAGGAAGCGACTGAGATGAAAGGAAGCGACAGAGATGACTGCAGTTGACAGGGATGAAAGGAAGCGACAGAGATGAGAGAGGAAGCGACAGAGAACTGGAAGCGACTGAGATAATAGATGATTGGAAGGGACAGCGATGACTAGAATCTACATAGATGACTGGAAACGACAGAGATAATAGATGACTGGAAACGACAGAGATAATAGATGACTGTAAGTGACAGAGATAATAGATGACAGCAAACGGCAGAGAAAATAGATGACTGGAAACGACAGAGATAATAGATGACTGGAAACGACAGAGATAATAGATGACTGGAAGTGACAGAGATAATAGATGACAGCAAACGGCAGAGAAAATAGATGACTGGAAACGACAGAGATAATAGATGACTGGAAACGACAGAGATAATAGATGACTGGAAGTGACAGAGATAATAGATGACAGCAAACGGCAGAGAAAATAGATGACTGGAAACGACAGAGATAATAGATGACTGGAAACGACAGAGATAATAGATGACTGGAAGTGACAGAGATAATAGATGACAGCAAACGGCAGAGAAAATAGATGACTGGAAACGACAGAGATAATAGATGACTGGAAACGACAGAGATAATAGATGACTGGAAGTGACAGAGATAATAGATGACAGCAAACGGCAGAGAAAATAGATGACTGGAAACGACAGAGATAATAGATGACTGGAAACGACAGAGATAATAGATGACAGCAAACGGCAGAGAAAATAGATGACTGGAAACGACAGAGATAATAGATGACTGGAAACGACAGAAATAATAGATGATCGCAAACGGCAGAGAAAATAGATGACTGGAAGTGACAGAGATAACTGGAAGCGAGAGAGATAACATGACCGGAAGCGACAGAAAGTACTGGAAGAGTTAGCGATGACTGCAAGCTACAGAGATGATAGATGACTTCAAGCGGTATAGACATTTTTGTCCAGAATAATTCTACGCATGGCACTAGAGAAACAAGGACACACACACAAAGCAATTTGATGTTTGTGGCCAGTGCACAAAGATAACACATCATGGATATTAGAATATCAGTCCTCGGCTACCATTAGGCAGGTCGCCAAGACCTGTGTCGGGGTCAAATGCTGCAGACGATCATATCGACTGAATATCTGTGGAAACTGGCTTTTGCAGCAAATTTGTCAACGAGGCTTAATTAACATTGTGATCCACCTTGTGGTATGATAACCAAGTGTGGAGCCATGAATTTCAAAATAGCCTGGTAGAACCATGTAACAGTTCCATGGGGAGCAGAGGAGTTTGGGCTAGCAACTTATTCTCGGAGAGCCGGAATTAGCGGGGACAGTAATATAATAGTTCATCTCAGGTAGAAAAAGTTGCAACTAAGGTAAAGCCGTCGTGCAGTCATTGACAATGTCCGGGTTTTGATTAGTAAAACGAGTGGGAGAGAGAAATGTTTACTTTTGTAAGTTGAAGATTGTTATAAAGAATAGTGGGGGTACTGGTTGAGTTCATTTACTGTATTAACTAGAGTCCAAGACAAGGAAGTAGAGGTAGTGAGCGACACATCGTTAGGACAGGCTGTCAAATTTAGATTGACAAGGTGACAAGATAGCCAGTGAAGTTATTAGAACTTCAGGTGGAATGAGCTAGATAGACTGACAAGCGTTGCAGTCAAGAGAACGACATTTATTGCTGACTGGTCAAGGGAGGAGGGACAGATATATCTCGTTATAATTGGCCATGTTGTTTTGAGAGGTGCTAAGATTCCAATAACAAGTAGAGGCAATGCTCATTTTGGACAGAGCGGGACAGAAAGTTAACCAACTATTCTATAGGGTAATTGCACTAGTGCCAATTTGGCTGAATCGTGTCCCTTCAAGATCCGAAAAAAAAGAGACAAACAAATCGTTTCTGTCTCTCTCTCTCTCAGGTTCAGATTTTGCGCCTGCTGAGAAAGAGAGAGAGAGAGAGAGAGATTTATAAAGAGAAAGAGAAAGACAGAGAAAGAGAGAGAGAACGGTGCATGTCTGAACGTACGAAAAAGGTGTAAGAGGGACACTTAAAAGAGCAGTTTCGTGAACTGTCTCGAACACTGTCTGTGTCAAATTAGTCTGAGGGTCGGTCAGAGTGTCCTGAGAACTGTCTCGAACACTGTCTGTGTCAAATTAGTCTGAGGGTCGGCCAGAGTGTCCTGAGAACTGTCTCGAACACTGTCTTTGTCAAGCTAGTCTGAGGGTCGGCCAGAGTGTCCTGAGAACTGTCTCGAACACTGTCTGTGTCAAATTAGTCTGAGGGTCGGCCAGAGTGTCCTGAGAACTGTCTCGAACACTGTCTTTGTCAAGCTAGTCTGAGGGTCGGCCAGAGTGTCCTGAGAACTGTCTCGAACACTGTCTGTATCCAATTATATAATTTTCGCATTTCCCATGATGGGATGAATAAAATAAATCCGTATCCGCATTGATGTAGTACAATAATAGGTTTTGCTATAAGTTTCGCAATTATGGAGATCACAATAACAGCAACCACCTCGTTGGTCGTGATGCTGTAACACAGGATGCACTTGATTTTGACATGATCATCGAAGGACACATACAATCCGGATACACATTTGTGTAGATTACATTCTATATCTCAATCCTCGCCAACATAAAGTTTTCCGTTGAACAGGAACATTGCAGATTTCAAGTAAGTTTTTGTTCTTGTTCGAAGATGCCCTTGCAGAATCTATTAACTCATGACGACGTTTCTTTGATAGCATGTTACAGTGGCTCTTCCTACATCTCGAGGCACACTTGAAAAGTTAAACCTTGGTCCACATGGCTGTTGTGCAATGCAAAGTTCTTCAGTGAGATCACCACAATAGGGATTGCAGTGTTGATCCCTATTTTGTTAGCCGGAATGCTGTGACGCAGCCTGTTTCCAGGAGCACGAACGAAAGTCTGAAGCTGGATCTTGACCAGCAGGTTTACCCGGATCCTGATGACTGTTCGCTCCCTTCAAATCTGCTCAAGGTGCCAAGCTTACTGCCATCCGTTCATGTCCACTTCGAAAATGCATTTTAAAATCAAAAGTGGGTTGAACGGGGAAGGGAGATACATAAAACCAAATAGGAATGAGAAAGCAATGTAATTAGTTAGTGTGTGATCTGTTGAGCGCATGATCTTGTGAGTTTAGTGATAGGCCGAAGATAGATCAATGAATGAGCTGACAACAGCCAGCAACTCTTAGCTGGATGCTTGCGTCATGGTCTTGCTCCTAGTGGCGGCCCTAGACACAGACTGTACCCATAATGCCTGACTAAGAGATTATGGATCAAAGAGAGAAGACAAACCCAATCCCAAAAATTCCTCGTTGAAATTGGATGTGTCGGGCCGAAACACGCAGCTATCGCAGTCTCGCTGAAAACTAATACACAACCTCACAAACGTCATTTTGAGGACTTATGCCGAAGAAGAAGGCGAAGAATTAAGTGAGATGGCAGAATAAAAGTGTGTATAACCCGCAAGTTACGCCTACTATAAATATCCTCATCCTTCATCAATTGCTGAAAGACACCGACAACCTTCTAGTCTGCCTTATGTACAGTGCTATCGATTCGTCATGACATAATAACGATAACAGAAAACACTTTTCTCTTCAAACCCATTTTATCTTGCGACTTTCCTTTAACCGTATCGCTTTGACCACATTTAATCTACTTGTCTCATGAAATTTCGTTATCTTCTGTTTCTCTCATCCTTCTACCCTCTAGACC
Source organism: Ariolimax columbianus (assembly GCA_036924085.1). Lineage (NCBI taxonomy): Eukaryota > Metazoa > Mollusca > Gastropoda > Stylommatophora > Arionidae > Ariolimax > Ariolimax columbianus. Next base: position 86,816,300 of record JAVGWX010000005.1, read on the forward strand.
ACACTTATTCTTTCCCTCTTACTCTCAGTTCAAGTTATATAACAACTCTTCTGTATACGCTGTTTGCTATCTGCGTCAGTTAAGGGCGACTCATTCGGAACACGACGCATTTTTTAATTGCTAGCGTAAAGGACAACCTCTCTGTAATTAATTCTCTTGTTTTATTCATGACATTGGTGAATTACTTTTACGATGTTACCATTTTAAGTTGTCATTTTGTTGAGTTAGCTGGTGTCACAATGGCGTCCGGGTTGTAGGTTGGCCGGTTAGCTGGGTGATCAAACGATTTGGATGCGGATATCTTAACCAGGAGATAATGGTTCAAGCCTCCGTAGGTCCCAGGTTGATATTTTATTATTGGGACAAATAAAAGCTGGTACTGTGTGAGCTTAGTTGAGTGAGTTGGTGTGTGACTGAGCGAGTGAGTGGGTTGGTTGGGTAGTGGTGACTAGGTAGGTGATTGATTGGGTTATGATTGGGAGGGTAGGTGAGTGGGGGAGGGGGAGGGTGTAGGTTATTGAGTGAGTGAGTGGACGATTGATTGTATAATTTGGTAGGTCGAAAGTAAAATGGGTGACTGAGATGAGTCGGGTGATTGAATGAGTGAATGAGTGAATAATTGAGAAAGTGGTTTACTGGGTGATTGGTTGAGTTAGTGATTGAATAAGAGAGTGAGTGAGTGGCTGTGTGAGTGAGTGGGTGACTGTCTGGGTGAATATGTAGATGAGTAAGTCACTGATCGAATGATTGAGTGAGTTGGTGGATCAGTTTGTGTGTGTTATAGCACAACGATGTACATGTACAACTGGCAAAGTGGTTGGAGGACCTGCCTTTCACTGCGAGTGGATACAATTAAATACCTGATAATTGAAGAAATATATTTAATTTGTATATATTCGTATTGACATATTCACTTTGGATTACTTAGATCTCAGGAATCCCTCTAATTTTACCTATTGTTCTGTTGAATTATATTTGAAGTTTTACCATATAATTTTTTTGCTTTTACTTTGTTATTTTCTTCTTCATTTTCATTAGCATCTTCTTTCTCTGTTTTAAAGAGAAAAATAAGCTTTTCAATGTTTTATTTATGCACTATATAAGCGTTATTGCTAGTGAAGATATGTTTTTTAAAGTCAGAAGCCTTCTCCACACTCTAATGGTCTTTCTACTCGTCTAGATTGCGGGTTATATAAAGCTGTGCAATGGTTAACCTTGTATCCCATCACCCCGGGGCTGTTCAACATCTACACAGTTAAAGTGGCCAATACTCAACCCAAAGGGACAGGGTGAACGTTGACATATGCCGATGACATCCTAACTTACATGACAGGCTCAGACAGGCAAGAGTTGGTCAATGACATCCAGGAAACCTTGCAAGCATTCTCACAGTGGTTCGGTGACTCAAGTTCAGTTCAGTTCATCCCGTAACCTATCAGATCGTTGGGGCACACTTGAAGACACTCCCAAAATCCAACGCCATCCCTCTCTGTCTGTCACCGCCTGTCACCGGGACAAAGCCCTGGCCACTCAGTGATGTTGTCCACCCATCCCTTCTTTGGACGTCCTCGCCCTCTCTGTCCCGGTATGGAACCAAAGAGTATCGATTTGGTAATTCCGTTGGACCTCGCGACGTGCCCGCACCAGGCCATCTTTCGTCTTTTGATAGCTGTGAACAGATCTTCAAAAGAACCAATATCGTCTTCAACTCTCTGACGTATTTCTACGTTCGTGACACGATCTTTATATGTAACATTTAGGAGTTTTCTATAGCACCTCATTTCCATTGCATGTATTCTGCCCTGGATATCTGCTGTAATGGTCCAGGTCTCGCAGGCATACATAAATATTGATAGCATCAGAGAGCGCATTAGTCTAACTTTTATGCCGAGGGCGAGCCGCTTGTTTTACCATATAGGTTTCAGCCGAGTCAGCGACGCTGTTGTTTGTGCTATTCTTGCAATTACCTCTGGCTTCCATCCCTCTTCGCTGATCAATGATCCCAGATATTTGAAACGTTTTACCACCTCAAGTTCCTGCCCATTTGCCTCTATTACAGATTTAAACCCTGCTATGTTATTGATCATGAGCATTATTTTATCGGCATTTATTTCCATACCAAAACTCAGGGCCGCTCTATCCAAGTTACCGATCCACTCCTGGAGTTCCCTTTCTGTGCATGCCAATACATCAATATCCTCAGCAAATCGGAAGTTTGTGATAAGCCTGTCACCTATTTTAACCGTGCCAACATGTTCTTTTAAGGTCGTCTCCATTATTCTCTCCAAGAATATATTGAAGAGTGTATGGGGAGAGTATACATCATTGTCTCACACCCACCGTCGTACGGAACCAATCGCCTAGCGTTCCCTCTTCAGAGACTGCGCTTGTCGTCTGCTCATAAAGGTTTGCAATTACCCTCACACACTGGTTTATGCGTCCTGATATCGCCCAATGGACTACGGTCTGGGGTGGAAAATGCCGCGCCTCCGCCAGTAGAAACTAGTGAGGCAAACATCTAAGCAAAAACAAAAAAAATACAATATCACTGTTGAACATATAATGCGTCATTGTTGACCATAGCGCCGCATGCCACACTCTATCAAACCCCTTTCTAAAGTCAATGAAGGCATGGTAGAGTTGTTGTTGATACTCTGAGTACTTCTCATTCATTAGCCGAAGATTAAATATCTGCTCGATGGTAATCCTTCCCGCTCGAAAGCCCGCTTATTCTTCGGCAATGATATTCTCCGCCTGTGGTTTCAGTCTGTTAAGTATTATTCTCAAGAAAACTTTACTTGGATGACTTATCAGACTGATTGTTCGATAGTTCTGACTCAAGCTCTAAGACCAATTCGAACAAGGCCTGCATAATGTGGTGCTCTTTGAATAACTCCATAGTAAAGGCTGAACTCCCGGGCATCACTTTTGATGGTTGCATCATTGACAGGTGTGACAAGTTAAAATAACTCGGAGTGACATTTGATCGCAGTCTCTCCTATAATTGCCATGTTGGCCATATCGTACAACGATGTAAGCGAGGGTTAGGAGCACTCAAAACCATGGCTGGTGCCAAATTGAAACAACGCCTCCTGTTCATATTATTTCGTCAGTTCGTGTTGTCTGTTATCGATTACGGACTGGGCATCCTCACACTATTAAGAATACAGTATGCAAGGTTGGAACTCATTCAGAATGAAGGTATGCGACTGGTTCTGGGCTGCACTAGATATACCCCGATTGTGATGATGCGGTGCATGTTGGGATTGTTATCGGTGACATCCAGACATAAACTAGCACGTCAAAGCCTATTTGCGTTTCTTCACAAACACGCGGCTCCCTCTGTTAGTAGTATCTTAGACATCAAGAGATCCAGATTCAAGAGAGGGGCGTCATGGATGGCACAGGCAGAGACAATAATCGGACACGTCACCCCAGATGAGACAATATCCAAGGGTGAAAGAAGAGTCATCATAACCTTCGGCAAGGAATACAGAGAATGGATCAACTGGAGAGCAGAGCACGAAGTGAATCAGCTGATAAATGAGAACACGCAGGAGAGTGATGACGTCATATACACCGACTGATCAGTACTGCGCAGTGGGACATCAGGCTGGGATTTCTCGGCTAGAGTGAGAGGACAGGTCTTTGCTGAGCGCAGTAGGACATACATGTCTTCTTCTTCTTCTTCTTCTTCTTCTTCTTCTTCTTCTTCTTCTTCGTACGCAGTCAGACAGTAACCATTATTTTTTCGAAAAAAGCAGCGGTCATCCTGAGGCTGTCGACACTGCCATAGAGCTTGTCTAGTGTTGCCACTGGTGATGGCCACATCTGCTCTCTCTGATCCTCGTATGTCGGGCAGTTTTGCAGCAAATGCTCAGCGGTCATTTTCCCTGTACCACACGGGCATTTGTCGGTGCCACCTATCTTCAATTTGTTGAATAGGTGGTACCTCAGTCTATTGTGGCCAGTGCGAAGTCTGAAGACCACGACCTGCTCTCTTCTGTTCAACTGGTTATAGGCATCGTTTTTTTGTGTAGCCAGTATGTTCGGTTTCCCATTTGGTCATGTATCTAGCTATAATAAGCCGTTTTGACTCTTCGTATGTCATACTAGTTTCTGATTGTGGTAGTTTTGCACCTTCTTTTGCCAGTCTGTCTGCCTTCTCCTTGCCTTGGATGTTGCAGTGAGATGGAACTCACTGCACCACTACTCTTTTTGGTGCGGCCTGCTGGCATAGTTGACAGAGTACTGCTCTTAAATCATTAAGTTCAGTATTTTTCTGGCTTTTCAGTGCTGTGACTACGGCCAGAGCATCTGTAAGCAGGACTATGGGGCATACATGTCAACAACCACCAGTTTAAGAATGGAGACAGCAGTGACCTCAGCACTGAAATGAATATCTGAGACTTCTATAACAAGGGCAGTCATCGTGACAGACGCGCAAGCCATACTTCAGAAGGTACATAAGGGATGGCTTAGGTATGAGTGGATAGCAGCTGTTAAGGCCTCAAACCTGCAGGGGTTGATATGGATCTACTGTCCTGCTCGTGCTGGGGTTCAGGGCAATGAAAGTGCTGATATACTGACTTCACAAGCTCCCATCTTGAGCACATTAATGATGGATAGAAGTGCAATTTTGAAATCAACCAATGACTGCCTGTTAAATGAGGACGCCGCAATAGATGAAGCAGCAATCCACAGGCTGCAGTTTAGACATTAAACGAGATTCGAGCAGAATATGGTTCGCGAGAGGACGGCGAAGGAGAGTGTACAACCAGCGAGCTACAGGGACCATCAATATCTATACCCTACGCGATTTGCTGAGAGAAAATGGGCACCTATGGACATGCCCTGAGTGCAGTGACGTCGATTCTTAGAAACAGAAGCAGAAACAGAACAGAAACAGTAGGTTTCAGTCTCACAGTGCTCAACTACATTATTTGATCGCTTTATTCACTTTTTTACCAGCCGTTTACGGACGTTCGATCTACCTAGAACTGTATCAAATAAACATAAAATTAATTGTGTCAAGCAATAAGTGAATTTTGGTTTTCTTTCAGGTTTTTTTTATATACGCTATTCTTGAAACGGGAAAATAAAATAATTTAACTTGCTGAGAGGTCACACATAATGAGACTAAAAACACACATAGAAAAACACAGATTATGAAAACAAATGCAACAAACGACAATCATATTGTGTTGGGAGACACACCTAAATTATCTGGAATCATTCAAATATCTTGGTAGCAACATATAAAAAGTAGGAGGTACAGATGAAGATATAAAATTAAGATTACAAAAGGCGAGAGGAGCTTTCATTGCATTAGAGAATTTTTAAAAATAAATATTACTAAATTCCAACACACAATACATCAACTCTTATGTAAAGTCCATTCGCATGTATGTCTCTGAAACATGGACAGCAGCAGAAACAACAGCCACAACGATACAGATTTTCATAAATGGGTCCCCACGCAGAATAGTAGAGAGAAATAGTATTATGAGATCCCTAACGTGGAACTGTCTGAAAGAAACAGACATATAGCAGTGGAACATGGCATGAGATAGAGGCGTTGGTGTTGAATAGGATACATACGAGATGGAAGTCAGTTAATAGCTTTACTAGACAATTTTTATTCTGGAACCCCCTAGGATTTGTGAAGTCAAGACAAACCACAAAAAGAACAAACATGGCAAAGAGCGTTCGAGATACACATATGGAAAATTGGAAAGGCATGAACCGAGCTGGAACGGTTGGCCCAATAGAGGAGGACGACGTAGAAATGTAGAAGACCTGGTCTACTTAGGGCATTGAAAGGTTTTAGTTCCTGTAACTTATTTTTGCTATTTTATTTGCGGTGTGACTCTTGTTTGCCCAGTCCTTGAAAGGCATATATGTGATCTGTAATTCAGGTTTTCAATCGGACATAACAAGTTTAGATCAATTCAAGTGACATCTCTATGTCGAAGCCTGGCTGCGATGGAACGCCAAACGTCCTTTGATAGTACGTCTGCAATACTTTCCCCTGTCCATCTCACAATGTTTTCATCCCTCTTACAGCGTTGTTTACCTCTTGCACGTTAGTCATCGATGGTTGTTTTTTCCTCAGCATTGTTTTCACCAAGGTGTGGTGTCCTATGTGACACCAACTATCTTAACTGGCGGACTCAAATTTCGTTCTTCAATTCTTTATGCACTCTTCATTTTTTAAATTGCAAGAATTGCACTCTAAATTGCAAACCAGATTGTTTGTTTGATTAATTTCCAGGAGAGTGTATACTTCTTCTTTAAATGCACATTTCAAAGCCATACAATCTGGTTTCCAATCGTTTGCTTATTTTATACACCATACAGTACAGACACATATGCAGAACACCTAATTAGTCACATTTTCAGTTTGTGAGTGACTTGTTTGTATGTCAAATATGACTCATATTGGTGAAAACAGATTTGTGGGGACTTGTTTGTACGTCAAATATTACTCATATTGGTGAAAAAAGATTTGTGGGGATTTGTGTGGATGTCAAACATGACTCATATTGGTGAAAACATATTTGACAATCCATATGCACTTAGTGATTTCCATTTGGCATCTGCAATTGTCCATGATTATATTTCCAAGATAGAGAAACTTTTGGCCTCTTCCACTATTTGACTGTCGAATAAAGTGAGTCTGAACGTTGTTTAAACTCATTTCGGTCATGTAGCCTTAGTGTATCATGTTGCTCCAGGGATTATAACCAGATTAACATTTGCTGAAGACCTATGCTCCACAGGAAGCTACACGGTTTTGATTGATTGAAATGATCAAAAGTGAGGGAGTAAGTGAATGCGCGCGTCAACCAGGGAATCAGTGAATGCTTGAATGAGTCAGCAAGAGCGGGAGTGAGCAAATGCGCCAGTCACCACTTGAGTTGATGAATGTACGAGTGAGAGAATGAGTTAGTACTGAATAAGGTTACGTGCGAACGAGTGAGGGATTGAACGGTAAGTCTGATAGCAAACGAGAAGACGACATGTCTAATATAAAATTAGAAAAAACAACACATCATCACTTATAACAATGAAAGGGATGAGCATAAATGATAAATGAAAATCGTTCTCAATCAACTATCGATATCAACGAAGCAACAAATATAAACAAATAAAATCACATAAATTACGGAAGCGAATAACAAGGCATTAAACAAAAAAACTAAAAACTAAAGGGACCTAAAAAAATTCAGCAAAATCGTGATTCTCAAATTAAACAAACAAAAAAACAAAAAAAATAACGGAAACCAAATCTTAATCACGTTTCCTTTCTGCCAAAAGGGGATCTCTGCAATTCTCATTTAAGAGAGTTCCTCTCTAGGCCAAGCGTTCATCTTTCTCTCATTCGATTTAAATGACCCAGCGTTGACAGTTGATCCTCATATTGTAAGCGGTTTCTATTCTCATTGAGCTTATGGGCTTCTATAGCAAGCCTTTTTAACACATGTTATATAATCGAGGTGCAGTTTTATTTAAACGGAAAATGGATACATTTTAACTGGTCACAGTCATGTTGTGAAGGATGTTTCTCCAAGCCCTTCCTGTGGATTTCAGTAGCAGGCCTTTCTGGAAGGTTTCATGGTCGTTGTGCAATGTTATTTTAATGGATAGGGATGGGGGAGGGGGGTGTTGATGGTGGAGTGGTGGGGGGAGGGGGAGTGAGTAGGCCAGGTCAAACATACTTCTTCGTGCTCATTACAATGCATGCGACGCAGACATCTGCCAGCGTGTGTGGTGATAGACATTGTAAACCCCATTATGCTGTGCTTACTTATGAACCTCGCATTACACTACAGCCAGGAAGACTTACCTTCTCAAGAACGCCTCTGTAAGAAGGGCCACTAACCCGTCACCATAGACATGTCATAAATAGTTAACGCAACTAAGCAAACGTAGCTTCGAACATCTGCAACAGCTGCATCAACAACAACATTAGCATCCGCAGTAACAACAACAGTAGCATCCGCAGTAACAACAACAGTAGCATCAACAACAACAGTAGCGTCCGCAGTAACAACAACAGTAGCATCAACAACAACAGTAGCATCCGCAGTAACAACAACAGTAGCATCAACAACAACAGTAGCGTCCGCAGTAACAACAACAGTAGCATCAACAACAATAGTAGCATCCGCAGTAACAACAACAGTAGCGTCCGCAGTAACAACAACAGTAGCGTCCGCAGTAACAACAACAGTAGCGTCCGCAGTAACAACAACAGTAGCGTCCGCAGTAACAACAACAGTAGCGTCCGCAGTAACAACAACAGTAGCGTCCGCAGTAACAACAACAGTAGCGTCCGCAGTAACAACAACAGTAGCGTCCGCAGTAACAACAACAGTAGCGTCCGCAGTAACAACAACAGTAGCGTCCGCAGTAACAACAACAGTAGCATCAACAACAACAGTAGCGTCCGCAGTAACAACAACAGTAGCGTCCGCAGTAACAACAACAGTAGCGTCCGCAGTAACAACAACAGTAGCGTCCGCAGTAACAACAACAGTAGCGTCCGCAGTAACAACAACAGTAGCGTCCGCAGTAACAACAACAGTAGCGTCCGCAGTAACAACAACAGTAGCATCAACAACAACAGTAGCGTCCGCAGTAACAACAACAGTAGCATCAACAACAATAGTAGCATCCGCAGTAACAACAACAGTAGCGTCCGCAGTAACAACAACAGTAGCGTCCGCAGTAACAACAACAGTAGCGTCCGCAGTAACAACAACAGTAGCGTCCGCAGTAACAACAACAGTAGCATCCGCAGTAACAACAACAGTAGCATCAACAACAACAGTAGCGTCCGCAGTAACAACAACAGTAGCGTCCGCAGTAACAACAACAGTAGCATCAACAACAATAGTAGCATCAACAACAATAGTAGCATCAACAACAATAGTAGCATCAACAACAATAGTAGCATCAACAACAACAGTAGCGTCCGCAGTAACAACAACAGTAGCGTCAACAGTAACAACAACAGTAGCGTCAACAGTAACAACCACAGTAGCATGAGTAGCCACAACAGCATCAGCAGCAACAACAACAGTAGCGTCAACAACAACAGTAGCCTCAGCAGCAACAATAACAGTAGCCTCAGCAGCAACAACAACAGTAGCATCGGTATCCGACCTAATGTTTTTCCGAAGAAACAAATGAAGCAAGGGTGTTGCCCTTCTGCAACAGATATAGACCACTTTCCTACGCAAACTTGAATTACTTCTCGCCCGCAGATTGAACCAGTCGCTGACAATCAGCATTTCAGTGTTGATTGTTATAAGCATCGGTCGGGAAAGAATTGAACATCGGTGTTGCATCATTTTTTGCCAAAAGCTAGGCAATACAAAAATAGGAACCATTCGGAACATTCAACAGACTTTCAGTGACGGCCCAGAAACCAAGCTGCAGCCGTCTCCTTGGAGACATTTATCATCACCGACACCGATAAAAAGTGATGCAGGTGCGCAGCAATGCCAAAGTAATGTTGTTCGTTTTCTTTGACGCCATTTTGATTGCGCACCACGAGTATGCATCACAAGGTCAAACCATTACCAATAAGTACTACCTAAAGGTAATCTGTCGCTTTGGTGGTGCTGTTTGACGCAAACGACCGGACCTGTGGACAACGGGGACCTGGCAGCTCCATCATGACAACTCACCCGTCCATTCTTTGCATCTGATCCAGACGTCCATGGCCAAGCGCAACATTTTTCTGGCTTGCCAGCTTCCATATTCTCCCGGCATGGTCCCGTGTGATTTTTTGCTGTTCTATATGCTGATATTTTCGCCTTAGGGGATCCGATTTGAGTCACAAAAAGAAATTATGAGGAATGCGGCGACCAGCTATACTTCATTTCTAAAGCCTGAAATGCTTCCAGCAATGGCGGGACGGGTGAGAGAAGAGTGTGAAGTCTCATGGCAGGTACTTTGAAAGGGATAAGGGTTTTAAACCTTCAGGTCGGATACTTTTTTAACACACTTAGTAGATGTGATTATTTGAGAGGTAAACTACGGTGACGAGAGAAGCCTGTGTGTGATCAACAGTTTTATAAAGGAAATATATTGGACGATCAGCTGATGGCCAAACGGTTTGGTTACGGGTGATGTCAACGAGACACGGGTTCACAATCTAGGCACAGCATAGTTTATTCTTCTTTCTTGAGTCAAACTGAAATCTGGTCTGAACACTTTATGACTATGACACTGTAAGTGTCATCGACCATTAATCCACAGCGAGGCTGTGATACATGCTTCTTTCAGCCCGATACATCTAATTTCACGAAGCTTTCTTGATAAACGGATTTGCCTTCCCACTGAGATCAATATCTTTTTGCCAGACTACACTAGTGACTAGTGGAGCCTGTTTACAGACATACCACCAGGAGACAAAATAGAGTCTTTGTCAACTCTGGTTCGCTGATCCTGATACAATCAGCCAGCTATTGGTAGTTGGCTGCTGTCAGGTCATGCACTTCTGGTATCTTGTATCGGATTCTGTCTTTTATTAATGTGTACTTTCGTCTTCCTTTGCATCGTTTTTCTCATCAGTATCGGAAGATGAATGAAAAAATGGAATTCTGCTCACTCCAATTGATCAGGACGCCAGAGGGACGCCCCTGACAACAGATGAAGATAAAGGTCATGGATTTTGTAATCTTTATGTTGCTCAGACAGAAAAATAATACAGAGATGTTCGCCAGGAAATACGAAAACATGTTCTAGACGAAAGCGTGTTCTAGACACTGATATGGTCAAGAATACGTATGTAAACCTGATAACTGAGACAGAGGGGATGCATATTATAAGCTCCAGCAAGAACACTACACCAGGTCCTGATCGAATACAGTATTGTCACATCAAGCAACTGGGTAAGGCAAAGATTATAAATTGTTTAAACAGATTTAAATACCAGGATAGAGAAGGCATCAGTGCCCGAAGACTGACTCCGTAGCTTCCTGCACCCATTCCCTAAACCTAGAATGGATTCCACACTGCTCAATAGCTATAGAACAATCACTCTTACAAAACGTCTATGACAATCTGCTTGAGAAGATTGTAGGGAGAACAATAATGTTCCATATAGGACGTGGACAGATTCTACCTGATAATCTGAGCAGTTACAGACCAATGAAGGAGACATTGGATAATACCCGGGTAATTGCTTGTGATGTGTATGAGTTCTTACAGACCTGGCAGAAAATTGTCGCAGATGCTCTAGACCTCGAGGAAGCATATAACGGAGTCAATATTAAGACCCTCGTGTATTGTCTGCAGCAGCGTGAAATAAATCCATGACTGGTGAGTTAAATGTTAACTGGCCTGATGGGGAGAACAGTTGCACTCCGCTTTGGATCTTGGACATCAGAGCCGAGGCGTATACGTCCAGTTCTACCTCAAGGCTCTTCACTCTCATCGTGCTGTTCAATCTCTACACAACAAAGGTGGACAACATTCAACCTACTGAACGACGCGAACGCTAACATTTTCAGATGGCATCTTGACGTAGAGGACTGACTCCGACAGGGCTGAGATGGTCAAAGACATCCAAGAGACCATGCAGACAATCTCACAATGGCGTGCTGATTCAGCCCCCAGATCAATCCTAACAAAGTATTCATGATATGGCGAGAGTTCCTTGAATAACGTTATAGTGAAGGCTGTTCACTTGGATGCTACAATCAACATGTTTGAAAGGTTGAAATACCTTAGGGTAACCTCTGATCGTAGCCTTTCATATAAGTACCACTTCGACCAGACCATACAGAGATGCAAGCGAGACATGGAACACTCACGACCATGGCACCGACAAACTTAGAACAACGACTTTTTTTATCCTATACATTCAGTTGGTACTGTCTGTTGTGGATTACGGACTGGGCATCCTCACACTGTCAAGATTAAGGCGCAGACGGTTAGAATCTATCCGAAATGAAGATATGCCACTGACTCTGAGATGCACCAGAGAAACCCCGATCTTAAAGGTACAAAATATACTGGAACTTCTCTCTGTGACATCCAAATATAAATTGACATAGACCAAAGTATTTTTGCGGGTTACCACAGACAGGCGGCACACACTGTACACTAACACCTTAGACATCACGGGACCAGAATCAAGAGAGGAAGGCACATGGATAGGGAACAATTGAATAGGTGACCATAGTTGTTGAGACGATAGTTAAGGGAGAAGAACCGATCCACACTGGTGATAGAATAACAGATTTAACAGAGTCATAACCCTAGGCAGGAAATGCAGAGAGTGGTTCAACGGGAAAGCAGATCTCGAGTTTAAGAAGCTGATACAATACAGAATAGTGATGTTATCATACTACTTGACAGTCCCTTCTAAATACCGATGAATTGGTGCTAGATATTTTTAAAGTTAGAACGTCTCCGCTAGAGTAATACGACTGATCGTCGATGAGTAAAGCGGTTTATACAGAATAGCAACTTTCAGTACGAGAATAGAGATGGTAGCTGGGGCATCAGCTATGAGTTATCCGGGACCTTCTTAAGAAAGGCAGTAATAGTTTCAGACTCCCTTTAAAAAAAACCCAAAACACCAAATTAAGTCTTAACGGCAAATACCTGCAGCCAAACGACTGGAAGAGTGAGACCAGTACTCGAGTATGGCATTGCGGCATGGACAACAGCAGCAAAGGCGAACTTCGATAAAGTTAGCAAACTCCAAAACGAAGCCATGAGAGTTATAACAGGAGGCATGAAGTCAACGACAATTGTAGAACTTGAAAAGATTACAAAACTGCAATCCATGACCGATAGAAGAGACTGCAGAGCCCAGCAGCAATCAGAGAAACTCAGAAGACTGACTGACCATCCAATGCACCAGAGACTAAACAATTTCGGAAATGGGAAACTAAAGCGGAGAAACTTTGCAGAAATAGCCAAAGCAAAGATGCACGAAGATCCCATAAACGCACTAACAACACCAAAACCCATCACTACTGTACGAAAACCTACCTGGAGGCAGGATATATTTCCAGAGGTGGTAGAAAATATACCAGGTATTGGAAACAAAAACTGCCAGACTGAAAAAGAAAGGAGAGATACTACCCTAAGCTACATAACGATAAACTACTCAAGCATGGACTGGACCCATGCATACACCGACGGTTCTGTAACAAACACAACACAGAACGGAGGGGCAGGAGCATTTTTGAACCTACAAAATGGCAGAAAAATAACACTGTCATTCGCTACTGGAAATTACACAAGCAATTTCAGAGCGGTGGCAGAGGCACTGAGGGCGGCAGTGGAAGAAATGGTGACAGGTAAAAGGAATGAAAGCCACATAGTCCTGCTTACAGATGCCTTGGCCGTAGTCACAGTACTAAAAAGCCAGAAAAATACTGAACTTAATGATTTAAGAGCAGTACTCTGTCAACTATGCCAGCAGTCCGCACCAAAAAGGGTAGTGGTGCAGTGGGTTCCATCCCACTGCAAAATCCAAGGCAACGATCAGGCAGACAGACTGGCAAAAGAAGGTGCAAGACTACCACAATCAGATACTAGTATGACATACGAAGAGTCAAAACGGCTTATTAGAGCTAGATACATGACCAAATGGGAAACCGAACATACTGGCTACACAAAAAACGATGCCTATTACCAGTTGAACAGAATAAAGTAGGTCGTGGTCTTCAGACTTCGAACTGGCCACAATAAACTGATGTACCACCTATTCAACAAATTAAAAATAGGTGGCACTGACGAATGCCCGTGTGGTACCGGGAAAATGACCGCTGAGCATTTGCTGCAAAACTGCCCGACATACGAGGGTCAGAGAGAGCAGATGTGGCCATCACCAGTGGCAACACTAGACAATCTCTATGTCAGTGTCGACAGCCTCAGGATGACCGCTGCTTTTTTCGAAAAAATAAAGGTTGATGTCTGACTGCATACGATGAAGAAGAAGAAGGAGAAGTTTCAGACTCCCAATCCTTACTTTTGAAGGTGCAGAAGAGCTGGCTAGGGTATGTGTGGATGACAACTGTAGATGCATTAAACCTGGAGGGGATCTACTGCCTGGTCTTTCTGTTCAAGGCTACGAGAGAGCCGACGGTCTGGCTTTACAGGCACCAATTAATGGTACACTCAAATGGATAAGAGTGATATTTCAAAGTCTATCAATAGTCGTGTGTTAAACGATGACACCGCAATAGATGAATCAGGAAATAAGATATTGCAGATCGTTTATATCAAAGGAGGTTCGAATCGATTGAGACGCAAGAGAGTACTGAGCAGAAGTGTGTACAGTCAACGAGCTGATGGAACCACCAGTAACCACATCCTTTGTCATTTACTGAGAAAAAAACTGAGCCCCTATATGTACTGCCGGAGTGCAGTGAAGTCGACTCTTATGTACAGCACCGATTATAACCTCTTCACGACGTATCTTTGACGATGGGTTACGGTGGCTCTTACAACATTCCGTGACGTACTTGAGATGTTAGATCGGTCCTCTTGGCAATAGTGTAATTGCGAAGCTACTCCGGAAGCAGGCCACCATTAGAGAAAACTATATCGATCTCGACTTCGATAGTCATACTGATATGTGGCATAAGGGAGTCCGATGTGGATAGGAAGTTGGGTTCTTGATCAGTATGTTTCACATGACCTTTGTTAGTCTTCGCGCCCTAACCTGGAAGAGTTATACCCCCATGTTTATCGGTTTTATCAAATTATCCAGGTGCAGCAGTGGTCCACTTTTCGACTGTCACACACAGTCGTTTACCCTGGAGGTGTTAGACCATACTACTAGTCCCCTTAACGATGTTCAGCCTGCCAATAACGCTATACTAGCCTATGTCCCAGTCTTTTACCCTGGAGGTGTTAGACCATACTACTAGTCCCCTTAACGATGTTCAGCCTGTCAATAACGCTATACTCGCCTATGTACCAGTCTTTTACCCTGGATGTGTTAGACCATACTACTAGTTCCCTTAACGATGTTCAGCCTGTCAATAACGCTATACTCGCCTATGTCTCAGTCTTTTAGCCTGGAGGTGTTAGACCATACTGCTACTCTCCTTAACGATGTTCAGTGTGTCAGCGACCCTATCAGGCATGAACTATAAACTAAAAGCTTGCAATCTTGGCAGACATTCTACAAAATAGACCATACATACCTGATAGTAATCGCATACTGACAAACTCGATTAGAATGCATTAGTTGATTAGTAGCGCCCAGACTCACGAATCATTTTTCCAGCTTATTAGGTATCGAGTATCTGTCAAGCAGTAGCGACTGGGTTACACAAATATGTAAATATGTTTCCCACTTGATTTTCAGCTCTAATTGATTTGCTTGGTGGTCTGTGATAGTTTGTTATGGTAGAGATCAGGAGAACTACACGAATACTGAGTATCTGTACTCATTCGTTCGTCTATATTCTGAATCTTGAAACGCATTTATTTCTTGCGATTTATAAATACACAAAGGAGAAATTTGAAGACTGAAGTAGAGAAGATTTTTACGTGAACAGCAAATGAACATTGGAGACAGGAGATAGAGAAAATTCGTACTGACCCCGTGGCACTCTATCTACCGTGCGCAACTAGAGTCTGCGGATGTTCTCCAAAGGGAATCGGGTTAATGTCCCGAATCCTGGACACGGTGATTGGTCCTCTGGGGCCATGTGCGGCATTTCAAACGAAGTGAGGGACGTCGGCGGGAGCACTGGGATGAGTTTTCTGTTTCTTGTAAAGATTGACATCTGGAAACGGCTTGCCTGACAGAGGTCCTGTAACGCATCGCGACTCATGCGATGTCCGGCACTCTCACTGTCGGCCGTAAAAATCCTAGAGAGAGTGTGAATTTAGTGCATGGCCGTATTCATATCTGCCACAGGTCTGCTCTAGTCGATATAACATTGTAGAAGTAGAAAGTCGACAAAATGGATTTGCACCTTCGGAATTTGGATTGACTGTTTCTGGAATGAAATTGGCCCAGCCTGGGCGAGGCTGCCTCTTCTAGTAGGCACACCAGTCGAGCTTAGTTCGTGGATTCTACCATCTCTGCAGCCACTCTAGCTACTCCAATGTACCTTCACTGGTATCGTCCGCGTCGGCAGCCAGCTCAGAGCGTGTGCGAAACACGGCAATCCGACTATCTACTCGTAATTAAAATTATTTTCATATCCAAACAAGGGATTAAGATGCTGAGCAGCGCATGAGCTGCAGTGGTCAGCGACCCATAGCTAACTGCTAGCGTCAGGGCCAGCGAACCAGAGCTGCCAAGACCCTTTTACACCTCCACGCGGTGATCCTGGATAACAGGTTCCATAAGGTTGACTGGCTAAGGAGAAGTGATCGAAGAGGGAATGCTAGCCCGGTACTAAAAAAATTCTTGCTGAAGTCGGATATGTTGAACCAAAAGGTGGGTGCAAATATCGCAACCAAGCTGTAAACTACGACACAACGCATTCCGTTCTCTGGACTACATTCTGCTACTGAAGCCCTTTCATGGTTTGGTAGCAGGAGATTGAGAACGAATGAAGCCAAACCAAGCCATTTCCAAACAAAGTGTTTTCCTCCAGATATGTATCTTTGCAAATGTCTCCTAAAAATGCGGTGGCTACCAGCTGTTAAGAGTTAGTTAGAGATCTTGATGGTAGTAGTAATTGCATCATCATTAAACAGTGGCCACTATCTGTTAAGACTGTGTCTTTCTTAACTGTGAGAATTGTTCAAAACAGACGGTCAATATCTTCTCTGTCCGCTCAAAATGCTTATCGTCTCTCACTGGACTCGCCTCGGCGCTCGAGTCATCCACAGGCAAAACAAAATAGTCACTATTTCATTCCTAGCAGATTGTGACATGCGACTAGGGACAGTTGTGGATGGGGCTAGCAACCACACCATGCAAACTACTAACATATGTTCAGTATTTTCGTAAATACTGGGTCGATTTTAGGGTAGAATCAATACGATGTTGAAAGATGATTAGGGTGGAATCAATGCGATGTTGAATGCTGATTAGGGTGGATTCAATAGGATTTTGAAAGCTGATTAGAGTGGATTCAATGGGATTTTGAAAGATGATTAGGGTGGATTCAAAACGATATTGAAAACCGATTAGGGTGGCATCAATGCGATGTTGAAAGCTGATTAGAGTGGATTCAATGCGATGTTGAAAGCTAATTAGGGTTGAGCATATACTCTGCGATCTGGGGTGATGATGGTACTATCACATATTTGAAACCTTTTCGTCTTTGTTTAAAAGAGTTTAAGCGACGTATTAAGTATTGTAGATCAAAATGTTCAGATATGAAAACAAAACACAAATAGTTTTGCATATTTGTCAGAGAATCACCGGGGTCAGAAAGGTGAGCACAGAAGAGTAACACCGTAACCGGCCAGATATGCGAATAAGACTAAGTAGCAGGTTCGACATTGGGCTGGCTAGATCTTCCTGTAGAAACTGAAGGTCATAGCAAATGTAGACGGGCAGACGTTTGATGACTTGGTATGTATTTATTGAAGACCTGTGCTCGTCAGGAAGCTAGCTTTTCATTATTTATCATTGATAATGTACATTTCGCATTTAGGGAAATATGTGCCAATGTGGGATTATGTTGGGTATTGATTGTAATCCAATGTACCAACCATCTGATTATCGTAGTGGGAGACCGACCGTTTATCACGTAAAGGCTCACCTTTTGTTACAGGTACACCCCAGTTGATCCGGCCGTAAATGAGCACCTGACTTACCCTCCAGGGAAGTAATGGCAGAGAGGATAGGAACTGGTCATCGCTCCTCATACATAAATTGTTGTCTTGTACAGTTCTTTCTACTCTTTGCTGTTCGTTTTTAGATAATTACATTTGATTTCCTCAAAAGTGTGGCAGTCGAGTTTTGGCTTATCACGTCAATATGCCACTTTATCCCACAATTGAGATTAGGAAGATCATGTTATCACTCTGTTCCTTTCGTGGAGCTGGTATACCTCAAAACATCTTCTGGCGTTTGTTTGTACTATCCACGTCGGCGCATGTTTGTGTGCCAATTGTTTAATTAGTGGAAGATGATTTTTCGATCTGCTTTGGTCTGTTCGAAGTCTGATTATTGTAACCTGATCTCTTCTTGACAACGAACAGTATTCTTCTGTTATATTCAGGGTGTTCTCAGTGCCATTTTGTCGACGTTAATTAAAATTGCTGCCTTTCTTCGTTAATTTTGAGTTCTGTCGTTAATTTCGGTTTTGTTTCCCCCATCTTAGTCTAGTCTATCTGCGTCCTCATTTTCATGTATCTTACAGCTTGAATTTGTCCACTGGATTTTCTCTGTGTTGGAAATGCAGTTGATATTCAATGAAATACAATGAAGCCTCATCACCTTATCCACGACATTAATGTCCGCTTTCGGATTGTCTTTTTAGCTTTTCTTCTGAGTGAATCAGTTACGTCATTGGGTCAAAGCCGCAATAAATGAGTTGACAGCAGTCAGCAGCTTAAAGCTGGCTGCTTGAATCAGGTTCAGGGAATCATAACTACATAAGAGCCTATTCCGTCTTCAAGTGGCGGCCCTAGAACCATGCTGTATCTGTGCAGCCTGGATGAAAGACTGAGTCAATTAGTTAAGTATTGCAAAGTTTCTAATCCACTGGGCTCCACAGACTAATTATTTTGTTTTACAGTTTCTCACACTTGATATCTATGAACAATCAATGATTACTCCTCCAGGGATCGTGAGAGACAAATATATACAGTCTAGTAATTGTGATCATTTTTGACTTATCCAGTAAGACAGATCGCAATGAAAATGCTATATTTCTAATTCAGACAGTTTCTAATTATTCGATGAGGCCTGTAAGCTGGCATGCATCTGCTTTGCGAAACCCGTAGTTTCTTGCTTACATAATTGCTCCACCTACCCTGGAGTGTAGAGATCTGCCAAAAGGAGCGCTGTACTGTTCCATTCCCTTCTTCCCTTTTTGTTTGGTTCCATGTTTGCCTCGGTCTCTTGTCTTATGTTGTCATACAAGCAGTATCTGGGCCGGGCTAGGAATTGGGGTCCTTGGATCCTTGCTTCAAATGGCTCTAGTGGTAGCCGATTTGCTTGGATTCTGGCAGACGTGATCATGCCATCGACTTTGAGACTGCTCGACACTAGCCTGTTCCCCTTGAATGTCTGGTTGCAGACCCCGTCTCTTTCTGTTGCTTGAACGTTTTTTAGTTATCTCATCTCAAAGGTTAACAGCTGGAGTGTATATGTTGTGGTCGATGCGCATGATTCACATCCGTTAAAATAAATTGGAAGATTTTGGAGTGGTATACATATATCTTATACATCATCATCACCATCATCATGTGCTCTACTGGTTGGCGTTATCGATCATGGACCTCCATTCACTTCTATCTCATGTGTCGTTTACAACTCTGTTGTTGATTGTCGCCTGTGCCATTCTCTTAGGCCGTCCAACATCTTCTTTCTCGGCCTTCCTCTGTATCTCTTTCCTGCTATCTTTCCCGTTGTCCCAGAGCGCTCCACACCCCCTGTACTCATAACATGTCTGAAAAAGTTTGAATCCTTTGTTCTGATCCTTGCAACAAGTTGTTTTGATGTTTGTGCCTCCTTTAGTACTGCATTATTAGTCTTCTTTGCAGTCCACTGGATTTGCAGCTTTCTTCTGTAAAACCACATATCCGTTGCTTCCAAAGATCTAAGCTCTTGCTTGCTAATTAATTGTCCATGATTCACTGCCATATCTCAGTAGCGGTTCCACTTAGCATCGAAAGGCTCTCATTCTCAGTTCCTGCGACAAAGTTTTGTTGTACAATATTCCTTTTATTGTCTGGAAGACCAATTTTGTTTGGGCTGTTCTGCATTTTATTTCGTAATTGCAACTTCCATCTCATGTCATGGATGTGCCCAGGTATTTAAACCTGTTAACCTGTCTCAATTCGGTCACATTCGCTTTGACGCAGCGTTTTGGAGAGACCGGTTTCTTAGTCAATACCATCACCACCGATTTCCTTTGATTTAAACTGATATCTTAGACATCATTACCTATTCCTTTTTTGTTGAATTGATATTATTTGTTATATTTATATTTATATTAGATGAAACAGCAATTCACAGGCTGCAAAGTTTCGACTTTAAACGAGGTTAGAGCGGAGTATGTCACATGAGAGGACGGAGCAAGAGAGTGTACAACCAGCGAGCTACAGAGCCCATGAGCATCCATACCTTACACCATTTGCTGAGAGAGACTGAGCACCTATGGGTATGCCCAGAGGGCAGTGACGTCGATTTTTAGAAACGGATATAGACATTTTTTTTCTCTATTAACAATATGAAAAACTTTGCCATTGGCTGCTCTCTCAGTAGCACTCTTATTTGATATCATCAGTCTGCAGACACACAACCAAAATGTGTTTCAGTCGCTTGACCTATTTCAGAGGCTGGTCATCCATTATTATGTGGTGTTTCTTTTCTATCGAGACCACTGCGGGTTTTTCATGGCACCTGGCGTTGCCCTGGATTTTTGTCCAGGTTTTGCACCTTTAACAACCCCCTTTCAGGAACCCCTATCCCTTAACCAATTTCTTACATACCTACTGCACTACTCTCTACCCCCCCCCCACCCATCCCTAACACCTCTATCAAAAGGGGTGGTATTTTTATGATCTTTTGCGTTGTCCACTTCGATTAACGAGTCTCGATCACGCGATAAACCACTACCCTAAGCTTCATAACGAAAAGCTACCCAAGCATGGACTGGACCCATGCATACACCGACGGTTCTGTAACAAACACTACACAGAACGGAGGGGCAGGAGCATTCCTGAACCTACCAAATGGCAGAAAAATAACACTGTCATTCGCTACTGGTAAGTACACAAGCAATTTCAGAGCGGAGGCAGAGGCACTGAGGGCGGCAGTGGAAGAAATGGTGACACACAGTGAAAATGAGAGCCATATAGTCCTGCTGACAGATGCTCTCGCCGTAGTCACAGCGCTAAAAAGCCAGAAAAACACTGAGCTTAATGACTTAAGAGCAGCACTCTGCAAACTGTGCCAGCAGTCCGCACCAAAAAAGGGTAGTGGTACAGTGGGTTCCGTCACACTGTAACATCCAAGGCAACGAGGAGGCAGACAGACTGGCAAAAGAAGGTGCAAGACTACCACAAACAGATACCAGTATGACGTACGAAGAGTCAAAACGGCTTATCAAAGCCAGATACATGACCAAATGGGAAACCGAACATACTGGTTACACCAAAAACGATGCCTATTACCAGTTGAACCGAAGAGAGCAGGTCGTTGTCTTCAGACTTCGCACTGGCCACAACAGACTGAGGTACCACCTATTCAACAAATTGAAGATAGGGTGTACCGACAAATGCCCGTGCGGTACTGGTAAAATGACCACTGAACATCTGCTGCAGAACTGCCCGACATACGAGGATCAGAGAGAGCAGATGTGGCCATTACCAGTGGAACTGCAAGACAAGCTCTATGGCAGTGTCGAGAGCCTCAGGATGCCCGCCGCTTTTTTCGAAAAAATAATGGTTACTGTCTGACTGTGTACGCAGAAGAAGAAGAAGAAGAAGATCACGCGATAAACCATCTTAACGGTGTTACACTGCCTCATGCTATTCCACACTGCCTCATGCTATTCCACACTGCCTCATGCCATTCCACCCTATCTCATGCTATTCCACACTGCCTCATGCTATTCCACCCTATCTCATGCTATTCCACCCTATCTCATGCTATTCCACACAGCCTCATGCTATTCCACACTGCCTCATGCTATTCCACCCTATCTCATGCTATTCCACCCTATCTCATGCTATTCCACCCTATCTCATGCTATTCCACCCTATCTCATGCTATTCCACCCTATCTCATGCTATTCCACCCTATCTCATGCTATTCCACCCTATCTCATGCTATTCCACCCTATCTCATGCTATTCCACACAGCCTCATGCTATTCCACACTGCCTCATGCTATTCCACCCTATCTCATGCTATTCCACCCTATCTCATGCTATTCCACCCTATCTCATGCTATTCCACCCTATCTCATGCTATTCCACCCTATCTCATGCTATTCCACCCTATCTCATGCTATTCCACACTGCCTCATGCTATTCCACCCTATCTCATACTATTCCACCCTATCTCATGCTATTCCACACTGCCTCATGCTATTCCACCCTATCTCATCCTATTCCACCCTCTCTCATGCTATTCCACCCTATCTCATGCTATTCCACCATATCTTATGCTATTCCACCCTATCTCATGCTATTCCACACTATGATTGTTAAATACAATACAGGAATCAAGATGGCGACCAATGCGTGAGCTGTAGCTGTCAGCGACCTAAAGCTGTCTGCTAGCGTCAGGACCAACGACTCAGATCTACCAAGACCCTTCTCCATCTGTACGTGGTGATTTGGATACCAGGCTGCAACATAGCAGCCTCTCTAAGCACTATGGATCGAACAGAGAAGACTAACCAGGTATCCACAAATGGTATGCTGAAGTTGGATGTGTCCGACTAAAAGGTTCAAATATCACAGTAAAGCTGTAAACTCCGACACAACGAATTCCGTTCTCAGAAGAAGAAGAAGAAGAAGACGAAGAAGAAGAAGAAGAAGAAGAAGAAGTAGAAGAAGAAGAAGTAGAAGAAGACAAAGAAGAAGAAGAAGAATATGATACGTGCAAAAGTGTCACAATTTACTGTTCTGTACAATGTCTTTGTAATTAATTCAACAGATCGTTTACACTTTATCTCAATTGCGGTGTAGTTCTAGCGGGGACTAAAATCTTAGACAGATCAAATGGGATCCAAGTGCTTAATTTGGTAAATCTAGGACCCTAGATTCGGGCGTGCATGACCTTGTTAACACAAACAAGTCTTCGTTCACTATTGTTGATGAGAATCTTGGGATTGGTTATATCTCTTTCCAGTAATTTTTTTGTTCACTGCGTAACATAGCGACATTCAGAATGACAAATTGGCAATTCCATTACAGATAAACACCATTAGTCCTTTAAGTGACTGTGCTGAGGTCCGCTAGTATGGCTTACATGGTCAGGTTAGGTCATCCCGTAACCGGTGAGGTCGTTGGGGCACACATGAAGACATCCTCACAACCCCATGCCATCCTTCTCTGTCAGCGGCCGCTGCCTGTGCCTCTTCTGGTCGGAGATTGGTCCATTCTTTTATTTTGTCCTCCCACCTCTTTTTGATACGGCCTCTTCATCGTCTGCTTTGCACCTTTCCGTGGAGGATCGTTTTTGCAAGACCATTTGATCTCGATCTGTGACCGTACCAAGAGAGTTTTCTTCTTTTGACAGTTGCCAAGAGGTCTTCAAAAGGCCCTATTGCTGTTGTAATTCTATCTCGTATTTCCTCATGTGTAACTCGATCTTTGTACGTGACATTTAAAAGTCTTCGGAAACATCTCATCTCCAAGGCCTGTATCCTTCGCTAAAGGTCAGATGTAACTGTCCATGTCTCACAATCACAGAGGAATATTGACAGGACTAGTGTACGCATTAATCTGATTTTCGTGCATAGTGCAAACCGTTTATCTTGCCAGATTTTGTTAAGCCGTGCAAGCGCCGCTATTGTCTGTGCTATTCTGACCAACACCTCACATTTTGATCCTTCATCACTGACAATCGACCCTAGATATTTAAAACGGTCAACCACTTCGAGTTCCTGACCATTAACTTTTATCTTCTTGTTGGTCATTAATTTTGTCTTTCCAGCGTTTATCTGCATACCATAGTCAAGAGCTGTTTCATCGAGCCATTCCTGGAGTTCTTATTCTGAACCCGCCAACCCGTTGATATCATCTGGTAATTGTTCAGGTCCCTATCTTGACAGTACCAACGTCATCGCCAAGGGGCCTCACTCGTCCCTCAAAGAATATGTTGAAAAGAGTTGGAGAGAGTGTACAGCCCTGTCTCACATCAACTGATGTACGAAACCAGTCCCCTCGCCTCCCATTCACAAGAGCTGCGCTGGACGCCTTGTCATACAGGTGTTCAAGGACCTTTATAATATTTTCCTTGATTTTATACATCCTCCTGACTGAGAAATAAAGACCGATTGCTCCTGCAATCGCTACGCAGTGCGCAGGCTTGAGTTTCTAGACTGTAACTCTCGGTGGAGAAGAAAAGCACCTCTGACATCGTTTTGAATCAATGCCCCATATGTCTATATATTTGTATCCTAGATATCTCTCATGTCCGATGTATTGTATCCTAACTTTCCAATCCTAACTATCCCTATGTTAGACGATTTGAATCCTAATTGGTCTTCATGTCAGATGAGTTGTGTTCTAACTAGCACTTGCCAGACGAGTTGTGTCCTAACTAGCCCTCGCGTCAGACGATTTGTATTCAACTATTTGGGTACCAAATCCGAATTAAGAAAAAGACACGAACAATGTGATATTTTGCTAGTCGTAAAGCAGCACATGAAGAGATATTTCCATCAAGAGGTAATAATCAAACGAGAACAAGACGAGAGCAGAGGCTCTGCGAACGCGCGTGCCGAAGTAGCCTTCACGAGTAGTGGCGCACACGGAAAGTGAGAGAGGCCTATGGAGGAGAAGGAAGACACTCCTGGACGGCGTACCATGTGCGTCTGATGTGGAGGATTTTAAAAGTAGTCAACGCTGAAGGGAGGAGAAAGGGTTATGGAAACTAGTTGAGGGAGTTTCAAATTCATTTATCTACTTGTGAGGACTTCTATGAAGTTGTGTGTCGTCTGTATGTGGATGTTGTACACCTGGAGATGACTAGGGTTTAACACAGACAGGTAATGTTTCTTGTGTAACCATTCAATAAATGAATTGTCGGTTTTTGAATATTCTGGTAGATGTCTGCAGATTACTTTCGTAATATTTGCTGTTTGGGTGGTACTAACAGTTGCAGTTAGGGTAGTTGTAGTTGTTGTGAGAGTAGGTTTAGTGTAACTGTCATTAGTCGTAGTTATGTTAGGAGTAATATCAGTGTGAATTGTAGTGCATGTAGAAGTAATAGATACAGGAGTTCTTTTTGTTACTGTAATAGCAGTGTTAATTGTAGTATGTGTAGAAGCAATAGTTATAGAAGTAGTAATTGTTATTGTAATAGTAGTGTTATTTTGTAGTACGTGTAGAACTAATAGTTACAGAGTAGTAGTTGAAGTAGCAGTTTTATTTGTAGTATGCGTAGAAGTAAATATTAAAGAAACAGTAATTGTTGTCTGATTTAAAAACCTGTTCACACTGAGTTATCTTGACGATTGTGTTTGTGAGTTTACATTAACTAATACTATCCCAGGTTTTATTGAGGAAGGTGCACTTAAGTTATATTCGCTGTAGGACAATTAAAGGTTTTTAATCAGACTCACAACTATGAGAATGATATTGTCTATCACCACTTTGTTGTCCAGGTGATCTAACTACAACATGCTTCCAGGTGCACCCCAAAGGCATAAGGCTGGGTCTTGGTCAATATGCTGCATCTGACCCTAACACTTCCATTAGAAGCCTCAGTATTTGTAGTAATTTATTCTGTCATCTTTTTGCGCCAATGTGAAGCAAAGACCACCACTGCAGCTAGCCCCTTTTAATGGAAGCATTTTCCCAAGCACTATCAGACATTCAAATTTCTGCTGCAATTTGAAACATGTTTTAACTGCAGCTGATACCTTTATTGAAAACTGTATCTGAATATTTGCATTGGCTGATTATAACGGCAACGTTTTTTTACAAGATGATGTAGCCATGTTCAAGCACATCGTTCTAGAGTCGCCTGTTTCGTAATGCTTGAAAGGGGACGGCATTTCTGTTCATTTCATCTCGGGTACCACTTTTGTCATAGTGGTAATTGTTATTGTAATAGTAGTTTCAGTAGTAATATTAATGGCTGTAGTAGCAGTAGTGTGGTTGTAGTAGCAATAGTGGCTGTAGTAGTAGTAGTGGTTGTAGTAGCAGAAGTAACAATAGTAGCAGAGTGGTTGTAGTAGCAGTAGTGGTTGTAGTAGCAGTAGTGGTTGTAGTAGTAGCAGTAACAATAGTAGCAGAGTGGTTGTAGTTGCATTAGTGGCTGTAGTAGTAGTAGTGGCTGTAGTAGCAGTAGTGGCTGTAGTAGTAGTGGTGGTTGTAGTAGCAGTAGTGGTTGTAGTAGCAGTAGTGGTTGTAGTGGCAGGCATAGTCATTATTGCTGCGATGTGTTTTTTGTCATAGTTAGAAAGGTGCAAGAGGCGCTAGCGGAGTAGAAAATATAACAATATTCTGAAGCAATACTGGCTTACTACAAACAAAACTACACACTCGACTTGTGAAAAGAATCGACAGCTTCCCACAGTTTGATTTAATTGAACAAATAAAATGTTTGTAGAAGTCCGACTTCACGTGGAATGACCAGGTTTTAATCTAATGCGTACAACAAATATGTCTATCATTCGACTAATTGGTATACATTTCTTCCAGAGCGTCCAAATCAGCATTTTCAAACATTGATATCACTGAGGAATAAGCGTTTAATTGTTCCTATACATTTTTTTTGTTTTGTTTTTGGGACCCATAATCATCATCATCAGTCATGTAATCGGAAATGTCATTAGGGCACCAGTGCTGCAGATTGTTGGACCACTTCCAGCACCTCCATTAGGTTTTGAGCCAGGATAATTGTTTCAGCTATGAACCTTCCGGTCCACTCTCTAATGTTGTCTTCCCAAATCTGTTTCTGCCTCCCTCTCTCACGCTTCCCACGCACGTGCCTTGCAGGATCGTCTTGGTCAACCCAAACGATCTTAACACATGCCCATAACCCCTAAGCTTTCGTGCTTTTACCATAATTTATAGGTCTGGATATTGGCCGACCTATCTTTTACCATAGTTTATAGGTCTGGATATTGGCCGACCTCTCTTTTACCATAGTTTATAGGTCTGATATTGGCCGACCTCTCTTTTACCATAGTTTATAGGTCTGGATATTGGCCGACCTCTCTTTTACCATAGTTTATAGGTCTGGATATTGGCCGACCTCTCTTTTACCATAGTTTATAGGTCTGGATATTGGCCGACCTCTCTTTTACCATAGTTTGTAGGTCTGGACATTGGCCAAACTCTCTTTTACCATAGTTTATAGGTCTGGATATTGGACGACCTCTCTTTTAACTTGGTTTATAGGTCTCGATATTTGACGACCTCTCTTTTACCATAGTTTATAGGTCTGGATATTGGACGACCTCTCTTTTACCATAGTTTATAGGACTGGATATTGGACGACCTCTCTTTCACTATAGTTTATAGGTCTGGATAATGGCCGACCTCTCTTTTACCATAGTTTGTAGGTCTGAATATTGGCCGAACTCTCTTTTAGCATAGTTTATAGGTCTGGATATTGGACGACCTCTCTTTTAACATGGTTTATAGGTCTGGATATTGGACGACCTCTCTTTTACCATAGTTTATAGGTCTTGGTATTGGACGACCTCTCTTTTACCATAGTTTATAAGTCTAGATATTGGACGACCTCTCTTTTACCATAGTTTATAGGTCTGGATATTGGCCGACCTCTATTTTACCATAGTTTATAGGTGTGGATATTGGACGACCTCTCGTTTACCATAGTTTATTGGTCTGGATATTGGCCGACCTCTCTTTTACCATAGTTTATAGGTCTAGATATTGGCCGACCTCTCTTTTACAATAGTTTATAGGTTTGGATATTTGCCGACCTCTCTTTTACCATAGTTTATAGGTCTGGATATTTGTCGACCTCTTTTTTACCATAGTTTGTAGGTCTGGACATTGGCCAAACTCTCTTTTACCATAGTTTATAGGTCTAGATATTGGCCGACCTCTCTTTTAACGGT
Organism: Ariolimax columbianus; assembly: GCA_036924085.1. NCBI lineage: Eukaryota > Metazoa > Mollusca > Gastropoda > Stylommatophora > Arionidae > Ariolimax > Ariolimax columbianus. The sequence continues at coordinate 86,844,204 of JAVGWX010000005.1, forward strand.
GTCCCAAAATGTCTTATTCGTGACTTGGTCTAGATACGCAATGCACAAAGGATACCAGACTTCGTGCTGATATCTTCGACCCAGTAGTCCTGCCAGCGCTCTGCTATGGTAGCGAAACCTGGTCTCTAACCAAAGCAGCAGAGAACCAACTGAAAACAGCACACGCATCTCTTGAAAAACGCCTCGTGGGCATAACTCTCAGACAACAGTGGCAGATCGAACTACACAATAGCGACATCCGGAGAATGTCACACATCAAGAATGTCTTACAGTACGTCAACCATTCGAAACACCGCTAGGCTGGTCGTAACTCTCAGACAACAGTGGCTGAGCGAACTACACAATAGCGACATCCGGAGAATGTCACACATCAAGAATGTCTTACAATACGTCAACCATTCGAAACACCACTGGGCTGGTCATATATCCAGAAGACAAGATGAGAGATGGAGTACCATAACCACCATGTGGGTCCCGCGGGGCCAATTTAGACCTCGGGGACGGCCCCCAACTCGCTGGCGAGATTCACTAGCAAATACAACATTTCACGACCCCACAACAGACAGACTACTATCACACTGGACGACACTCGTCCGCGATAGAAATGACTGGAACCTGAGTTGGGACCCGGTCAAGGGTGACCCCCTCATGACGAAGAACCGGTCGAACTAAGACTAAGACAATAGATTTCTTCGCAAACGGACAACGGTCATGTCAAGTTAAATAAAAGCTTGTTAAAAGATATAACTTTATAATTCTTTTGGTTAAAACATTGGGAAACTTTGGTACAATATTAATAAAATATTTTGATATTCAAACTTGATAATATATGTGTCATATAATCGCCCAAGTTGAAGGTTAACTGTAAGGCTATCAACTAAAAGCATACGTTAATGGTGTATTCGTTCAGGACACCATGTATATGCAAGAGTACGTTAGAGAGACCTATTAGTTCTAAATACTAGTGAATGTCAATGTGTGACATTAACAATTTGGTATTTCCAGAATAAGCCATACTAAGGTGTTGTTTAATAAAAAAACGATATCGTTACAGCGTTTATTGACATTACTGAAAACGCACCAAGACGATTAATAAAGCTGAGGAATAAATGCCATTTGTCACTGCAGTCCATACGTTTTGTACAGGCTAGATTAATCTTAATCTCCGATAGAATGAAATGTTATACCTTACCAAGGTTTTGTACACGTGTCTCCGAGACCAGAAGACCGACTTCCAAACAACTTGGCCAGCCGTTCTTTTGTGAATCTAAATATATCGAAATTACGGCTGTAGTGAAGGTCGAAAGTTAATAAAAACATATACAAGAAATGGCTCTGTGACAGAACCAGGACACCAAACATAAATATTGGTATCAGCTCTGTGACAGAACCAGGACAAAAACATAAATATAGGCATCAGTTCGGTAACACAACCAAGACAAAAACATAAATATAGGCATCAGTTCTGTAACAGAACCAGGACAAAAACATAAATATAGGCATCAGTTCGGTGACAGAACCAGAACAAAATATAAAGGATATGTTCCAATGACAGCACAAGGACAGAAAACATATACGCAGGCAATAGCTCGGTGACAGTACAAGACAACAAAACAAATCACTTTACGGCCATAATACATTCGTCAGAGACAAAGAACAAACTAAAAAATACAATGAACAAATTCTCAATAAAAACAAAGACCTTATACATGACTTCCTGCTAATGGCTGCCAAGTCAAAACGTATTATATCGTCGTCCATACTATCTTGGTTTGTGTTGGGATCTATAAACTGTTTTTTTTTTTTCGCTGAGGAAAGTATTGTACCTGTACCATGTGTCTTGTTTAGTTTTTGTTCTGGTACGGTCACTGAAACATTACATATATATGTTGTATCGACTCTCTTAAATATAGTAATATTACTATAATTATCCATACCCTTTTGATTGATTTTATTTCATTATAAATCATAATTTACATGTCACTCCAGATGTCGGAGTATAGATCTAACACTACATTCGGTGTATCTTAACCAGCTTTTATGGAAATCCCAACTCAATTTTTGCAATACAGTTTCAGTTATAAATAGAACATAGAGGTTACATAAAGAATGTCAAGATGACTATTAAATTGGGGAAACATATCAACAAATGTAGGTTTTTTCTGATCATAAAAGTACATATGACGAGATGTTTCTAACAAAAGGTAAAAGTCAAATACTGGCAATAAGAGAGCAGACAATTTATGAATGAGTTTGCAGAAGTACCTTTTAGAAAGTGTTGCGTAGATGGAAAGGGAGAGGAGATGGGAGAAAGAGACGCTTGAGGAAAAGCAGAACACGCCTAGATGGCCTAGCCTGTTCGTCTACTGCTTAGACACTTAAAAGCTGTCAACGACAAAGTGAGGAGAAACATTTGTGGAACCTTAACTCAAGAATCCGGTTCTATAACTTGGAAGACTTATATACACGCACGTGTCGTGAGATTGTCCATGTTTTATACGAGCATCAGATGAGGGTTTAAACAAATATGTGAGGTTTGTATGTTATGTTCACATATGTTTATTGTGAGAAATCGAGGCTTTTGTAAAGTTGTCGTCTCCTAATTGGTCCTGGAGACTCTATTTTTGTAAAGGATATAATATAACCACTGAACTTACATGCGATTGACTAAGGAGGATTGTGCATGGGATACCGACCTCATCTCGTAAAACAAATGACTACATGAACAATCCCAGCAGCAGCACATACAATGATTTGGTGCAGGCTGCCGGAAACAGGTCAATTGTCTTGGTGGTTGTCCTTCTACTTCGGCAGGGGCGAATAAGGGCAAGAAGAAGAAGAAGGTATCTCAGAATTATGGAGAGTTGATGTTGTTTGTTGTTGATATTCTTATGATGCTGTTGTTGATGTTGCTGCTGTTGTTGTTCCTATTGTTGTTGATGTTGTTGTTAACATCGTTGATATTGTTGTTGAGATTGTTGCTAATGCTGTTGGTGTTGCATTTGCTGTTGTTGTTTGGCTGTAATATCTGCGGCTAATGAAAAATATAGCTGTTGTGTTTGTGACATTTAGTCTGGCAGTAAAGACTATTACCGGGTATGGCGCTGTTAGAGACTTCATTGTTCTTAGCTACAGCTTCTTGTGGGGTAGGTTAGCCATTGCAATGTTCACTAACTTCCTATCGCTTACAGTACGCCTCGTACCATTTAATAGTTGTAGTAGTAGTAGTAATAGTCGTATCAGTGGTAGTGGCAGTAGTAATAGTAGTAGTAGAAGTAGCTGTTGTAGAAGTAGTAAAAGTAATATCAGTAGTAGTAGTAGTAGTAGAGGCAGTAGTGGTAGTAGTAGTGGTAGTAGTGATAGAAGTAGTAGTAGAAGTAGTACTAACAGTAGTAGTAGGAGTAATAGTAATAGTAGTACTCTAGTAGTAGTAGTATAGTATCAGAAGTAGTAGCAGTAGGAGTAGTAGTAGTACCAGTGGTAGTAGCAGTAGTAATAGTAGTAGTAGTAGTAGTAATTTCAGTAGCAGCAGTAACGCAAGCAAAACGATTATTCTAACAGACTCCAGTAGCATAGTCCAAGCCATCTCAAGCTCCAAACAATATAAACTCAGACGAAATAAAATACTACATCGGATTGCTGTCCTAAAAAAACCAGATCTAGTCCTACAATGGATTCCAGCCCACTGTGGGATCATTGAAAACGAGAAAGCAGATGGGCTCACAAAAGTCGGAATTGTCGGCACGCAGACTCCCCATCCACAGAGTTATAGAGAAGCAAAGACACTCTTCAAATGATCCACGAGAAGGGAATGCAAAGAGCAGCACCAAGAATAAAGGCCAAACAATGGCAGCATAGATGGACAGACAAAGATCTTCAGACTCGGAACGGGAAATTGCAGACTCACGGTCTACCTCCACAGAATTGGTCTCGGAGACACCGGCACGTGCGATTGTGGAGCACTCAAGCAAACACCAGAACATTTTCTGCAGGACTGCCCGACTTATGCAAACCAAAGAGAGGCAGTTTGGTCTGGGGGAGCAACCATGCTCGAAAAGCTGTGGTGCCCGGCGGAAAACCTGAAACGCACAGTGCCCTTCTTGAACGTCAGCGGACAAGAAACATATCATCAGTTGATCGAAGAAGAAGACATAGTAGTAGTAGTAGCAATAATAATAGTAGTAGATGTAGTAGTTGTAATAGCGATAGTAGTAATAGTAGTAATGTATGTAGTAGTAGTACTACTACCAGTAGTAGTAGTAGTAGTAGCAGTAGTAGTAGTAGTTATGATAGGAATATGTGTAGTAGAAGAAGTAGTAGTAATATGATCAGTATTAGTAGTAATAGTAGTAGCATTAGTCGTAATAGTGGAAGTAGTAGTAGTTGTTGTTGTTACTGTAATTGTAGTAGTAGTGTTTAGTAATAGTTATAATATGAGTAATAGTTGTAGTGCTGGTACCATCTGTAGAAGAACAAGTAGTCGTACTTGTAGTTATTGAAAGAGTAATTATAAATTTATGACCAAGCGTAAGTAATATTGTTCTCTGAAGGACACTTACGTAGCACCAAGCAGGTCTCCGTCTGGTTATCCATTTACACTAACAATAACAACAATAATCCTTTTTAAAAAACGCACAACTACGTTCTGGTGGTTTTGTATCCATTTCGCTTGTCGTGGAACATAGGCCCAAGGCCGACGATGTTTCCATACCTGAGCTTACTTCAAACGTACCTTGGGGGCCAGGGAACACTGGAAGGAGGCCAGGGAACACTGAAAGGCGGCTAGGGAACACTGAAAGGCGGCCAGAGAACACTGGAAGGGGCCAGGGAACAATGGAAGGGGGCCAGGGAACACTGAAAGAGACCAAGGAACAATGGAAGGGGCCAGGGAACACTGGAAGGGGCTCAGCGAACACTGGAAGGGGATCAGGGAACACTGGAAGGGGGCCAGGGAACACTGAAAGGCGGCCAGAGAACACTGGAAGGGGGCCAGGGAACACTGGAAGAGGGCCAGGGAATACTGGAAGAGGGCCAGGGAACACTGGAAGGGGCCAGGGAACACTGGAAGGGGCCAGGGAACACTGGAAGGGGATCAGGGAACACTGGAACTGGATCAGGTAACACTGGAAGGGGGCCAGGGAACACTGGAAAGGGATCAGGGAACACTGGAAGGGGGCCAGGGGACACTGGAAGGGAATCAGGGAACACTGGAAGGGGGCCAGGGAACACTGGAAAGGGGTCAAGGAACACTGGAAGGGACTAGGGAACAGTGGAAAGCGCTATCCTGGTATTCAATCAGGTAGGTCAGCAGTACCTGTTTCCAGATAATTAAGAATAGTTTCATTTTGTTCTGGAAATCCTTCTGGCCATTAGAAGATGATGTCGTCCCATGAACGTATGGTTTTCTTCATGGACTTTCATTTTCCTATTTGTAATTACTAGGCCCGATGAAGATGCAGCTCATGTGTTTTCATTCAACAGACTTTCTTGACATTTATCCTACTCAGCGGCATAGGACATGCTCCTTGCCTAAGGCGATGATTGTAACCTTGAAACTGTCATTGGGTGAAGGCCTGCTTATGAACGTTTCCCTCTGTCATGTATATCAACATCGATACCCCTGGATATAAATGATCATATCTACAGATCAAAGTACGTCAGCATGATAATTAAGTTGTGAATATAATAAATGCCGGATAACTTTTGATTGATTTTTGAATGCGGGGTAACAATTTATTGGCAACAAATTATAGTAGAAAGCTACTGCGAACATAGGTCACTCAGTAATATAAAGTTAAGCTATCGAAAACATTGCTGCAGATATATTTAGTTCCTTAATAGAAAGCTAAGTACACATTTACATCTTGGTCAAGTGGAGCCATGAGAATGGATCGTCCTCCCAGTCTGCTACTTAGTCGCTCTATCAAACAATATAATTGAGAACGAACGAAGCCAAACAACATAAATAAAATATACAAGGTTTGTTCTAGAAAAGTTCAAGAATTTTTTTTCAGGGTTGCTAGAAATCTAATAAGTCGAGTCTTTTTGCAAGTACTGACCTTTTGTATTAAGACATCCATCATCACACTGTTTTCACATCTAGAACAGTCTTGGTAATCATTTTTGGAGATAATGCTTAGATCCATATCCAAATTGTCCTTAATTTTTTATGTGGTACGGAATCGAGGTCTTTTCAAGCTCGCTTTCAGTTTGCAGAATAGAAAAAGGTCTAGAACATTCTCCTACTATTTCGTGAGCTGTTAGATGACGATTAGAATGCACCATATCACAAAGCTGGGTAGCAGGAACGTCATAAGACGTCGTGAGTAATCCTAAAGACGTGTCGCTCTCTGTTGATTGCTGGTCATCTTTAACCGGTTAAACTATTCGTAACAACGCTTGCGACTCATGCACTATAAACTAGCTATAAACACCGCATTAACTAGTTTGGCCTTTTCACGTATCTCTGTGCAAGTCTTCCCAAACGTCCTAGCAAAGTATGGTGTAGATCCGCTGCTCGTGGAATTCATTCATCTTTAGAAAAGAGAAACTCAAGCTACACGCACGTAATCTATCAGCTACAGGGCGACACACAAGCACATCAGAAAAAGGCACAGAGCCGAACGTGACTTAAGAACCGTACTACTAGACAACTGACCTGCTCTTGCTAAGGCATCCTATTGGTGAACAATTTTTAAAATTCTAGAAGATTTTGAACATCCTACACCATTTGGAATCCATATTGACATAGAGGATTGCTTATTTTCTGCTCATAGCTGCCTAATATTGTTATTTTCATAAATCAAGATTTCTGGCGGAGCCGTCAGAAATCATTTTCTGAACCATAAGATAAGCTGGCTGGTAAAACTTGCTTTCAATTCATGAACAAGGTCCGAAGCAATTTTCTACAAAACTGCATGTCATATCCAAATGATTTTTCGCATGCATCTTTGTAATATCCATGACGCTAAAACATTGATATTTTCTAGTCCATAGATGTTAAGAATTTTGCACATCGGCGAATTCCTTTAATCTTTTAGAACCATTGCAAAAAAATAAATTAAATTTAACATTTTACAGTACGCAGCTTAATTTCTCGTCGTATTTTGTTCAAAGACGTATCTCCTTAATGGCTTGATAGATCCCGTGAATATTTGTGTTGCCCTTTCTGTACAATTCTAAAAATGGTACCAATATGCAACAGTTAGTACAGCCCTTCGGTCACCATCAGATCCCCAACGTTGTATCAACTGCGCAGCTAATTTTATGTTGCTTAAAGCAATTGAATATTGAAATGTATTTGTTGTCATTTTATGTACACTTAATTGTTTTGATAAACAAACACTTATTCATCCAAGTCTGCTAATCTTTATGTCCACAAAAGATTATATTAATCATTCCGAATCTGTCGATTCAAAGAGGTTGATAATTGTTACTGGCTGGACAAATTCAAATCTCGTTGCCAGAACTGTTTTTCTTCCCAGAGCACATGTTCAACACACTTCTGCACAGAGCACATGTTCAATACACTTCTTCCAGAACTGAATGTCTATTTTTGAAAAGTGCTCACATGTCGTCAATTCAAACTCACACATTTTAAATGTCCTGTTCAGGGGACGGCGTGGCCTAGTGGTTAAGTGGCACGGCTCACAACCAGAATGTGCTGGGTTCGATCCACATCACAGCACCGGCCGTTACCCCGGGGAAGCAAACCCTTAGAAAATGCAGGAGGAAGCAGACCCTTACATAAAATGCATGCTGAAGTCGGATGCACTGGGCCGACAGGCGCAAAATAAAAACCACAGTGTAACGCACACACGCCTTGGGGAATAGATAAATAAGGCGAACGCAAAAAAAAAAAAAAAAAAAAAATGTCCTGTTCTTTTCGGCAACGTGTGCTTTGACTTAAGCCCACACAACCTATATTTGGTTTAGATGCGCTTGATATGCAGGTAGTTGCAGAGAAGTGTGACCGTACTCTTCAATGATTTTGTCGATATGATACAGCTTTGTCTTATATGTCTTCCTCACAAGCTGCAACAACTCGGGCTTCATTTACGTTTTCCTAAGCCAGCCATGTCATAATTTGAGCTTTTGTATTTGATGCAGTCGGTACTCTGTCTTCCTCTGATACTGTATACTGATACTAGGCATGACGGTCTATCCAGAATTGGAAGCAGATCATTTGCTTCCAGTGCCTGAAAATGTGTCCAATCATTTCAGTTTGGTAGTCTCTACCGTCGGCATGTTTTGATTGGAAAATAAGTTCAGCGTCATGGAAAAAGTCCATTTTCACTGTTTCCGGCATTCGTTAGTACAATGCGCTGCCCTTTGCTGCTTGGAATTTGTCATTACTGTTCACCGTCACCTGATTGCCGTTCTTTACCATAGGTGTGGTGGTAAGCATTGACCCAGGATTCGTCCAAGTATACAATATCATAGCTTTCCCTACGCCGTTCACTTATCTCTCTCGTGTATTTGTTTCTGGCAGCAATCAAATGTTGCTTTTGACATATAATATTTCTGCGGCCTGAAGTTTTCTTGAATGTAAAGCAGGGGGCTCTTATTCCAAAAAGTACTTATGGAAATTTCATACTGCAGTCAAATTGCAATGTTAATTTTAGTTTCCATAGAGTAAAAAGTTGAATTTTCGTCAACAGTTTCAAAATCTCCCGTTTTATGACATATCTGTCGAAATCGTCAAATTTCGTTTTCCTACTTTGCTTGATATATATATATATATATATATATATATATATATATATATATATATATATATATATATATATATATATTGCGCTCGCCTTATTTCTCTATTTCACAAAGAGGTGTGTGTTGCACTAAGTTTATATTTTTGCGCCTGTCCGCTCAGTGCGTGAAACTTCAGCATGTATTTTATGTAAGGGTCTGCTTCTTCTTGCATTTTCTAAGGGTAAGCTTCCCCGGGGTAACAGCCGGTTATGTGATGAGAAGGGAACACAGCACCTTCGGTTTGTGAGCCGTGTAACTTAACCACTCGCCCAAGCCGTTCCCTTAAACCTTGCTTGAAATGAGTGGACATACTCCTGTCAAATACAACGGTAACATGAATATCATGGGTCATGAATATCGCAATATAAATGACTTACCTTAGATTCTCTGCGGAAAAACGTGTATGGTAAAACGGTAACCCTCTGCATTGTTATAAATGTACACTTCAAACTGATTTTGAAATTGAAATCAATGTAAGTTTTGTAAAAGCAACTATAAAATAACAAGCCCACGAACTATACTATCGTGATACAACTTTTTCTGAACGACAGTTTCGCATTAATGACCTTGGTTGTTTTCCGCACTCGACAAAGTGTCTAATTTTTGCATGGACAAATCAGGAATTTATTTTTAACTCAGCCTATTTGAATGTCAACACATCTATTTTTTAAACAGTGCGACTGTGTGCCGTAAATATGTTAAAATTATGTCTAATTCACTGAGGTTGGTTTTAATTAATACATTTTTCAAAATACATCAAATTTCTTTGAGAAACAAATATGTACTTAACGTCATGGATATTCTAAGGCTGCATGCAAAAACACATTTTGATATGGCATGCAGTTTAGTTGAAAATTGCTTCAGACCTTGCTTATGAATTATAAGACGGACTAAAGCACTTTGTTTAACAAGGCGCCCCTTAAGTACAACCGATATTAGTCATTGTTATTAAGATGCAATGAACAAAGGACACCCTCTCTCTAGTAATGGACAAATGCACTGACGTAGAAGAAGACGTAGAAGGAGAAGCAGAAGACTGCAAAGATAAAGAAAAATTATGTGAAGAAAAGAAGAAATGTTGTGCAGTTATCATTGGTTCCTGCACTGAGATAGCTGCGGATTGGTTTCAGTCCCAAAATATTTAGCATCTTGCTGTGATTCTCAAGTGTGCAATCGCGGTTTGTCGATTCTTTTTGGATATAAATGTGCAGTGCTGCGGAAGAAGTCAGGAATTTCCATAAATAAACGTGTTATTTTTTTATGCGCTCGCATTATTTCTATATTCCAGAATGCGGTGTGCGTTGCATTATGTTTCCATTTTTGCGCCTGTTGGCCCAGTATGTCCGACTTCGGCATTCATTTCATGTAATCCACCTGCATTTTCTAAGCGTTTACTTCCCTGGGGTAACGGCCGGCGGGAGCGAACCCAACACCTTCTGGTTGTAAATCGTCCCCGGAAAACCTGTTTGCTGGGGGATAAGTAAATTTGTTGATTACATATGCCAGGTTATTCTAGTGCTAACTATTCTTTTCATTAGTTTTCCCCCACAGCTCAGTAGACTAATAGGTCTGTAGCTGCCTCGCTTCATGTTGTCCTTCCCATGTTTAAGGATAGGGATAGTCCTTGCCTCATTCCACAGTGTGAGGACAGTTCCTCATTTCCAGCTTGTGTTAAAGATGTGTACCAGTTTGTTCTTTGCTACTTCTCTCATGTTAGAGAGCATTTCATTAGTCATGTCATCCTTTCCTGGGGCTTTTCTCTTCTTTAATTTATTAATGGCTGGTTCCAGTTCTGTCTTGGGGATATTTCCTAAAAGATGTTCCTCAGATACTCGCATTGAGTGCTTCATGGGGTTTATGCCTTTGGTAATACACCGTTTCATGTCTGCTGGGATTTTATTTCTACTAGTTTCTGCATAATTGTGGATTAGAACACCGTTCTGCTTTTTCCCCCAGTTAGTACCTTTCCTTTATTTTGAATTGCAATTGAGAGCAAGAACAATCAATACAGGCAAATATCGCCATCAAAGCCGCCACGGCGAAATACAAATACACTCTAAACCAAACAGCAAGAGAAAGCTGGAAAAACAAAACAGAAAGTCTCAACATAGACAAAGAAGGGAACAAACTCTGGAAATTAGTCAGAGCCACGAATGACGAAACCCCGTCAAACAAACAAATTACCATCAAGCAGGGTGAAAACTTGCTCACTGGAAAAGAAGCCGCAAACGCTTTTTGTCGAACACTATGCCAAAGCGAACCACATAGATCTCCCTGCAGATAGGCATACGGACATTAATGAAGAGCAAAAGGGGCACGACAACATCAATATGGCACCAGAAGAGCATATGATGGCAAAACTAACAATGAGCGAAATGGAAGAGGCCATGAGAACATTAAAGAAAAGGAAATCTCCCGGAAAAGACGGGATAACAAGCGAAATGCTGATGGGGCTGGGCCAAACAGCAAAGAGGAAACTGCTATCAGTCCTGAACCAAAGCTGGAAAAGGGGTATTGTACCCCAGGCATGGAAAGACGCAGTAATTGTACCAGTACCAAAGAAAGGAAAAGACAAAACCGATCCGAATGGATACAGGCCTATCAGCCTACTGAGCTGTGTCGGCAAACTTGTTGGAACGTATGATAAACACCAGACTGATGTGGCATCTGGAAGAAAAACGGATACTAATTCCACAGCAAGCAGGCTTTAGACAGCACAGATCCACTGAAGACCAGGTCATCCTCATAGCCCAGGAAATAGAAGATGCCTACCAGGAGCAAAAGCATACAGTAGCGGTTTGGGTGGACCTGGAAAAGGCATTTGACAAAGTCTGGAAATATGGACTTAGAGTCAAGCTAAGAAGAAGTGAAGTTTGTGGGAAAATGTACAAGTGGATCAACCACTACCTCAAAAACAGAACGGCCAGAGTCCAAGTACAAGGGCAGATGAGCAAAAAGGTGAGACTTGAGCAGGGAGTACCCCAAGGGGGAGTACTGTCACCCACACTCTTCCTGGTGTATATAAATGACATTACAGAGAATATACCAAGAAGCGTTCATAGCTCAATGTTTGCAGACGATCTGGCTATGTGGACCTCTGAAAAGAATCTCACCATAGCAAGAAATCGGATGCAGCAGGCCCTAACATCGCTGGAAGAGTGGGCGAACCAAATTAAGTCTTAACGGCAAATACCTACAGCCAAACGACAACCAAAACTATCTGGGAGTCACATTTGATCGGCGCATGACATGGAAAAGTCAGATCGATAGAAACCGAATGTGAGCCAGAGAAAGAATGACAATCATGAGGAAACTTGCTGGCACAAGCTGGGGAGCATACGAAAGTATACTAAAGAAACTGTACACTGGAAGAGTGAGACCAGTTCTCGAGTACGGCATTGCGGCATGGACAACAGCAGCAAAGGCGAACTTCGATAAAGTTAGCAAACTCCAAAGCCAAGCCATGAGAGTTATAACAGGAACCATGAAGTCAACGTCAATTATAGAACTTGAAAGGATTACAAAACTGCAATCCATGGCCACCAGAAGAGACTGCAGAGCCCAGCTGCAATCAGAGAAACTCAGACGACTGACTGACCATCCAATGCACCAGAGACTAAACAATTTCGGAAATGGGAAGCTAAAGCGAAGAAACTTTGCAGAAATAGCCAAAGCAAAGATGCACGAAGACCCTATGAACGCACTAACCACACCAAAGCCCATCCCTACTGTACGAAAACCTACCTGGAGGCAGCATATATTTCCAGAGGTGGTAGAAATTATACCAGGTATTAGAAACAAAAACTGTTAGTCTGAAAAAGAAAGAAGAGATACTACCCTGAGTTTCATTACGGAAAACTACCCAAGCATGGACTGGACCCATGCATACACCGACGGTTCCGTAACAAATACAACACAGAACGGAGAGGCAGGAGCATTCCTGAGCCTACCAAATGGCAGACAAATAACACTGTCATTCGCTACTGGAAAATGCACAAGCAATTTCAGAGCGGAGGCAGAGGCACTGAGGGCGGCAGTGGAAGAAATGGTGACAGGTAAAAGAAATTAAAGCCACATAGTCCTGCTTACAGATGCACTGGCCGTAGTCACAGCGCTAAAAAGCCAGAAAAATACTGAACTTAATGAATTAAGAGCAGTACTCTGTCAACTATGCCAGCAGGCCGCACCAAAAAGAGTAGTGGTGCAGTGGGTTCCATCTCACTGCAACATCCAAGGCAACGAGGAGGCAGACAGACTGGCAAAAGAAGGTGCAAAACTACCACAACCTGATACTAGTATGACATACGAAGAGTCAAAACGACTTATTAAAGCCAGATACATGACCAAATGGGAAACCGAACATACTGGCTACACCAAAAACGATGCCTATCACCAGTTGAACCGAAGAGAGCAGGTCGTGGTCTTCAGACTTCGCACTGGCCACAACAGACTCAGGTACCACCTATTCAACAAATTGAAGATAGGTGGCACCGACGAATGCCCGTGTGGTACCGGGACAATGATCGCTGAGCATTTGCTGCAAAACTGCCCGACATACGAGGATCAGAGAGAGCTGATGTGGCCATCACCAGTGGCAACACTAGACAAGCTCTATGGCAGTGGCGACAGCCTCAGGATGACGGCTGCTTTTTTCGAAAAAATATTGGTTGCTGTCTGACTGCATACGAAGAAGAAGAAGAAGAAGAAGAAGAAGAAGTGCAATTGTTGGTATTTATCTGTTTTCGTCACTCAATGTCTTTCTGAGTCAAAGTTGAGAGTTTCTGTATGTTCGTGCCAGCTTTTCCTGTTGTCAACCTCCCATTCCTTTAATCCGTGCCCCCTTGCGTTGGTCTGTGTGTAAAACCCACCTCTCTGACTGGCCGTTAAAGTATCCAATCACTACGGTTGCCTGGTCTATAATATTCATGGCTTATCGGGTCAGATTTTGTGTTTGCTGGCAGTCTCGTCGTTCCAGTAACCCTAGGAAAGGTCGTAGGGGTAAGCCTCCACTTGTGAGTGATGAATCTTGGAGCATCTCCCAGGTGGTGTGTAATTCATCGTAGGTCTGTGTTAGGACATTTTGGCCTCGCCTCATGCCACTTCCTCATGAACAAAATCACGCCATTTTTGTCCGTCCAGCACCATAATTTCGGTGTCTTCCAGGGACTTTTCTGTCCTGAATATCATCTGTCCAACGTTTCTTAGGGTGACCTATTTTTCTTTTGCTGGAAAACTGGGCGTCTGAGTACTTTGTTTTGTAGCCCTCTCAACTGCAGTACATGGCCGTACCATTGAAGCTTGCGTATCTTTACCACTGATAGCAGGTTTCGATAAGGTCCAATAGACTGTGTCATTGTGTTCCGTATGTGGACGTTTGTGACACCATCCCTGTAGGTTACATCAAGGATCCGTCTGAAGCATCACATCTCCATCGCCTGGATGTTTCGTCCAGTTTCCGCATTTAGTATCCATGTCTCACATACGTACAGGTACACAGAAAGGATCAGCGTTTGCATCATATTGATCTCTGTTTTGAGTTTAACTTTTCATAAAGGTTTCATTGATGAGAGGATTGATCGACACTACTTGTACAGATCTGATTCTTAGGTCTGGCTTCGTCCCTTCTGCTCCAATTATAGATCCCAGATATTGTAACTACAAATTACATCAGCCAAAAATCCCAACCAACAGCCTGAACGTACGCCTATACTGATGGCTTAGCCAAAGATGCCATTGGAAACGGGGGAGGAGGCCTCACTATACACTATAAAACTAAAAAGCAAAGTATACGCAGCAGCATTTGCCACTGGGAAACGCTGCAGCAGCTTCGGTGCCGAAGCCAGTGCCATGAGACAAGCAGATGAAACCCTTATAGACCTTAAGGAGAAGGCAGAAAAGCAAGTGGTCATTTTCACAGACGCCCTCGCAATGTTTATGGCGCTCAAGAACTAGCCCAAAAATGAACTTGGTGCTCTGGCAGACTTGCTCGAGCGCCTGTCCCAGTGCTTAAATAAAAACACAGTCCAGTGGATACCAGCCCACTGCAGCATTCTAAGCAACGAGGAGTCAGAAAGACTCGCCAGCGAGGGAGGAATTCTGCAGCAGTGTGATACAGAAATCACATACAATGAGACAAAAACATTCACCACAGCAACGTACAGTGCAAAATGGAAAAAAGACCATCCAGCCCACATAGAAAACGATGCCTACCATCAACTCTCCAGGCGAGACCAGGTGATAATTCTCCGGCTACTCACAGGTCACAACAGACTTAGATGTCATCTGTACAACAAGTTCAAGATTGGCACTACATACCTTTGTGCCCGCGGCACAGCCCCCATGAAGACAGAACATATTTTGCAGTCCTGTCCACTGTATACCGATAAAAGAAGTAGCATTTGGCAACAGCCAGTGTTCTTCGACGAGAAGCTGTACGGAAGCATGCAGAGCCTTGAGTCGACTGCTGCCTTTGTTAGAGTCATTGAAGCTAAGGTCTGAAGACGAACGAGGAAGATGAAGAAGAAGATATTTTAACTGAGAAACGGTGTCTATTTGTTTGCCCTCTATATATAAGGTGTCTTGAAATCCACTTTTGTTGTTGGTCATTTGTTGTATCTTTTCATGGTTTATTTCCAAACCGTATTTTCTTGATGCGGTTTCAAGTCTGGTAGCTAGAGTATATAGCTCTTCTTCACTTCCAGCTATGACATCTACATCATCGGCGAAACGTATATTCATAATCGTGCTATCACCTATTGTTTCTGTTCCATGGTGACCCTCTAGTGTATCTGTAACAACCATGGTGACCCTCTACAGCATCTGTAACCATTCGTTCCAGGAACAGGGTAAGTGACATTAAATATTCTGTCTTACACTGACCGTAGTTGGAAATAATTCTCCCTTTTGCCGTTTATAAGTACTGAGCTCGTGACATTGCCATACACTCTTGTTGATGCTAGTGAGTTTGTCGCCCAATTTGAATTGGTGTAATATGTCCAAGAGAGCATCGTGCCACAACCTGTCAAACGCCTTAGTGAAATCAACAAAAATATGGTAGATGAGTTTCTGGTATTCGTTATATTTGTCACATAGTAGTCGCAATTTGAACATTTTTTCTACCTTGCTTCTGCCTGTTCGAAAACCAGCGTTCTTCTGCTATAATATTTTCTGCTTTTGGTTGTAGTCTGTTTAGGATGATCTTGAGCATCACCTTGCTTGCGTGGCTGATCAAACTGATGGTAATATAATTGGTACATATAAGAGGACTGCCTTTTGGGGGGGGGGGGGATAGTGATGATGAGGGATTGTGTCCATGCTGATGGCCACACGCCTGTGTGCCAGATCTTGCTACACATGATAGTCATTACCTCGATAAGTGTTGACCATGGCCATCTGTAGTTTAAATACAGATGACCATGGTGTTGACACTCCATATTTACTTCCGATGGGATATTGTCAGTTCTCACGGCTTTCCAATTTTTAATTGCATTTACTTGGTGGGCAGTTCGTATTATAATTTCTACCTGTCTGATTCGATAAGGTTATGTCGGCCGCTATTGTTTCGGGTTCTCCGTTTGTTTCCACCGAGATCATCTTTGAATGGATTGATATTTTTGAGAGGATAAGCACACCTCTCCCCTCCCTTCCTTGTGCCCATCTCTATCCAGTCTATGAGTTTTATATCTTCGTATGCAAAATCTGTGGTTTGTTTTAAGGTGTGTTTTCTGGATGCAGGCAATGAGTACTTCTTCCTCAAATAGTCATTTCCTTTTTGTTTATATACCTTCGGCGTTCCATTACAACACCTGCAGTGTTTTAGTGGCAGAAGTATCAGTGTGTCCATGTTGGAGAAACATATCTTTGTCTATGTGAGTACCTTATGGTGTCTCTATGTGTAGTCCGGTTCCTTGATAATCCTCAGATGAGAAACGTAGTGTCGTGGTTTGCAGCAAGGAGCTGTTTTATTTGGACCTTTCGGCTCAACACTTCCGTTTTTAGCAAATATATTCTTCAGGTTCACATCCCTAGCCTTTGGTTGTCCCCAACCAGCCTGACGGCCAAACCTGCAAGGCAGCAGCTTATTTATTGATACCATGTTTATATATGGTTTGATTGGGTAGATATACGGTCACCCTGACAGTTGCCCGTTGTCAGGGGAGAGGCAGGGTATGTCTTATGGCAGGGTATGTCTTATTTGGAGTCCATGAGCCTGGCACCGCCCCTCTCGCCCACCAAACTCCCACGTTCATAACTGCTCTTTCAGCAGCCACGCAGACTTTTAGCACGTTGATTCACAGTGGACGTGAGGTAATTTTTCCTATTGACTGGGGCCATTTTTGGTCAGATATTAAGGTTTAGGAATGGCTATCCCTTTGGACTTTTCCTTGTTTGGACTCGTTAGATGATAGTCCTTGGTTATCATGTGTTGCGAGCTCCATCTGCCTGAACCTTGTGTAAAGTTTCCTGTCCTAGGTAGTATGGCTTCCTGAACTCTTGGACACCAAACCTGGGTCACTGCAGCATGGAAGCCCTATCTCTCTTCTCCCCCCCCCCCCCATCCCGACAAGGTTGTGGCATCCTGGGGGGGGGGGTAGCTTTACTAAACTGTCAGGGACCTGGATCTAATCCTTCCCCGTATTGAACATTGTACTTCTAGTATTTATATACTATTCTACCTATATTCTGAACGTGCCCAACTCACAAAGACCATTTGTTACGCCGCTGAAAACTACCGTTTTAAAAAGTGAAATCAGAAGACAATTTAAGAAACTTTAGCGTATGTGTCTTTTTTGTAAAAGAGGCCCGTTATCAACATGCTCTAATCGACTCAATCGTATATACCTAACGGACTTATTATTGTGAAAGATAAGACAGAACGAGAAGTAATTGGCTTCTTATATATCTTTTAAAACGGCTCGAAGACTCAATGAAGTGGATGACAGCAGCTCACAGATGACTGAGTGTGTTACGGTCAGCGAACTAGTGCTCTCTGTGACTCTACTTTACCCACACGTGGCGGTCCAGGAAACAGGCTGCATCCACGCTGATAAAATAGGAATCGAAGAAGGAAGGCAGACGATATCCTAAATGTATGCCGTGCTGGCACCCGATGTGTCGGGCTGCGCGGCGCAGATATAGCAGCGTTTCTGTAAACTACGACACACTGTCACAAAATGTCGTTTTTTTGTTCGAACGACGAAGTACAACAAATATAAAACAGAAGCCTTATTAAATTAAGTCTCGAACACTTCATCTCCGCCTTGGAACGACCTTTGATTTGTTTGTATTCTACGTAGTTTCTGGGTGACCACAGTTTGACAGGCCTATGCGCTCTGACTCTAATTCAGTTCTTGAACGCATTTCACTTGACACATTGACGGCGTGCATTATTCAAACTAAGGTGAGTGAAACATTTATGGCAGCATACGAAGATCCAACTGATCAGGACGTGTATATTCCCGGGGCAACGTATGGTTCCAAGGCTCAGCTATTAGACAAATCATCATCATCAGTCCCGTAACCTAGAAGGTCGTTGAGGCACCGTTATTGCAGTCTGTAAAACCAGTTCCCGTCATACGTCTCGATTTTTCGCCAGAGTATTAGTTTCAGCTATATACATTCCCCTCCACTCGTTTATATTGTTCTCCCATATTTGCATTGGTCTATCTCTCCAATGCTTTCCAGGCACAGCGCCTTGCAGGACGGTCTTGGTCAGCCCCATCGATCGTGATATATGTTCCTACCATGTCAATTATCCTATTTTTACTATAGTCAATAAATAGGTTTTATACTGACCGAACGCCTTCCTAACAGTTTCAATTACACTCTCGTTTGTAACGCGATCTAAATATGAAATGCCAAGAATTCTTCGCAAATATCTCATTTCCATTGCGCACATTTTACGTTTTAGGGCAGCCGTCAGAGTCCAAGTCTCACATGCGCAGAGGTATACCGAAGTGACCATTGTTTACCGAAGTGACCATTGTATTCAATAAAGTCAGATTCGTTTTAGGCTAATATTATTGTCTTTCCCGATTATTCGCAATCTGTTCAGGATCACCATGACCATTGTTGTTCTTGACTGGATGCCCACTCTAGTCCCCCTCCGCATTCATTTCTGCTCTCAGATTTTGAACCGCGTGACACTTTCCACAGGTTCACATTCGACCATAACCGGATGTAGAATACCCGCTGGGTCTTTGACTATGATCTTACTCTTCTCTGCACTAATTTCTATCACACATTTCTGGGCAGCATTGTCCAGGTTTGCGACTAGCCTTGCAAGTTCAGGCTTTGTCCCAGCCAGACCAGTAATGTCGTCGGCAAACCAGAGGTTGGTGAGTATGTGTCCACCTATACTGACCGTCCCTACGTGCTCATCCAATGCTTCAGACATAATGTGTTCTAGAAAAGGATTGAAAAGTGTCAGAGAGAGGAGACACCGCTAACGAACGCCGATTGTCGTGCTGAATCACTCACATGTGTTCCCGTTAAGGAAAACTTCACTGCTGGTACCAGGGTATAGTTTCTCAATAACGCATGGGAGCCGTCATTTTGCATCTGAGTGGTCCTGGGTTCATTCCCCAGTTGAAGCGGAAATGGTTTTTCAAACCACAATGGCTCCCGGGTCAACCCAACCTTAAATGGGTACCGGTTCCGTCCGGATAGTATAGACGCCGGCGTGATGCTGACCACATCATCCACTAAGTGCCGTGGGTTACAAAATAATATTGGCCTAACACCATAATTCCTCTGCTCTGCATGACGTGACGGGATCTTTACTTTTTAGATTTACTCATTTCCCACCCTATCAAAAGCCTTTTTAGACAAAATAAGTGTTAAAAACATTCCATTTTTCGAAATGAATGTTGTTGAAAATATCGGAGATAAAGGCAAATAGGGAACTTCTGCAATAACTAATAAAAATAATTGGCGCATGAAGAGCATCTCAAATCACCAAATGTCACAAGACACACTGGTATGGAGAAGCAGATATTGGTATGCACGACCCCTGGGAAAAAAGTATCTTCTTGATCTGAAGCCCTGCTGCCTATTACTATAGCCTCGAGACGCTCAAATATTTGAAATAATGCTTGTCATTTGACACAATCATATCACTCTCTGTCTATCTGGTGTTTTAGGCTGAAAGGTCTGGAGATACGCTTGCAAAATGACTAAACAGTTTTACTCTATGGTTGTCTGTATATGGCATTTTTTACACTCCTGTCAGATTTCTTCATTTATCAATATAGTTACTCTAGTGGCCATTACCGCTTCCTGCAAACAAAATATTTCATTCATTCAGATCTATCGTTATATTTGCATCTTTCATGATACATTTCTGACACTGATAACACATTATAGGT
Source organism: Ariolimax columbianus (assembly GCA_036924085.1). Classification (NCBI taxonomy): domain Eukaryota; kingdom Metazoa; phylum Mollusca; class Gastropoda; order Stylommatophora; family Arionidae; genus Ariolimax; species Ariolimax columbianus. Next base: position 86,864,321 of record JAVGWX010000005.1, read on the forward strand.
GTAATTATTCAGTTTATCAGCTGCTGTCGTTGTTTCTATTGTAATATTTGGATAGCTTTGAAATAGTAAAAGCGGGTATGCAGAATGTTTGAATGCCTTAGTAATGGTGACAATTGAGATTTGTAATGTTTGAATGTCGTAGTAATGGTGATAACTGGCATGTGAAATGTTTTAATTTTTCAGTAAAAGTAGCGGCAGGTATGTGGAATGTTTGAATGTCTAAGTAATGATGACATATGGTATTTGTAATGTTTGTATATTTTAGTAATGGTGATAACTGGTATGTGGAATGTTTGGATAATTTAGTAATGAAATTAACTCGTATGTTAAATGTTTGTGTGTCTTTGTAATGGTAATAGTTTGTATGTTGGTGGTTTGTATTGTAACCCACTGAACCCGATTACGTCACAATTATGTCCTAATTCTTGTAGCGGAGACAAAATAACTATAATATAACAAGCCTACGCTAAAACACTCAACCCTGTTTAGCTAACCTGTTAACTGGGACCACAATGGCTATTAAATAATTGCTCGCTTTGCACAATCGCTTACGTCTTCAATGTTCACACATACGCAGATGATAAGAAAAACACCATCCTTCGTAACAAGCTCACAAAACTCGATCTTTATTTATTTTAACTCCTCGCTTGGCTAAACCTTCATTTACATTTAGTCATAACCGTGTTTTTCGCTCTAATGTTCTGTCTAAATAAACACAAAAAGTGAACAGAATCAATACACCCAGATCAAGTCCATTGGTTAAAAAAACCATAACAAGAGACCTACTTTTATACCTTCTGCCACAAGATCTATAATGAGTGTTTACGCACTTTTGACAAGCGGTCACGTAGACAGACGGGTGACTCCCTGGATAGCGAAACTCTTTTGCTCTTTCGCATTTTCCGTCTGGTTATGAAGTTCTACGTTCATTTGATTTAATGAAATGGTCAGCTCACATTTGAAAAGTTGTATTCTGTAGCGAATAGTAGAGGTAATTTATGTAAGAAATCGTGGAAGTTACTTCTGTGTCCTAACGTCAACTTGAAAATTGGTTTTAATTTTGCATTTTCCTTCACAAAGTTAATTCATAGTATTGATGATTTAAACGAGAGAAATCGTTCGACGTTTAGTTTGTATGTCGTAAAGCACTTCTGTAAAAATGTCTGATTCCCGCTAAAAAAATCATCAACAAAGAACTTTTAATAGATACCTTCGTATTTCACTTCCATGAAGTCATCAATCTGTTTCGTCTACTTAAAGTAAAGTAACGCTTAGCATTACTGCCGTTGGGGTGTGAGAACGATCTCACGTTTCAAAGGCTCGGCTAAATGAGGGTGGTAGCCCTCTTCTCTCCCTCGCCGCTTTTAGTTCCCGGGCTGCACCAGTACCCATTTAAGGCTGGGTCGACCCGGGTGCCGTTGTGGACTGAAAAAACCTTTCCGCCTCAACTGGGGAATGAACCTAGGACCACTGACATGGGAAGCCAGCTCGCTAACTACTGCGCTGCGCGGCTTAGATCTTCATTTTTGCGATATAAAAATATGTTGTCTTAGAGGCATAATAATATCGGAAGAGGCAGGGGCCTTATATTAAAGGCTGCGTGGCCTATGGGTGAAGCGTCCGTTTCACAATCTCAACCAACCACGTTCAAATCACGCTCGTGCCTAGTTTGGTGGACATGTGAGGAAAGTAGTTTAGTTTAGTCGAAGAGTAAACGTCATCCCACAATCACGTCTAGTAAAGTGACACGCCCCACTGATACAATAAAGTCTGGTGAAGTCACAGGTCCCCATGCCACAATCATGTCTAGTAAAGTGACATGTCCCACTAGCATACTTGCCTAGTGACATGTCCCACTGCCACAATCATGTCTAGTAAAGTGACACGTCCCACTAGCATGTCTTGCCTAGTGACATGTCCCACTGCCACAATCATGTCTAGTAAAGTGACATGTCCCACTGCCACAATCATGTCTAGTAAAGAGACACGTCCAACTTCCACAATCATGTTTTGCCCAGTGACACGTTACACTGCCACAAAAATGTGTAGTAAAGGAACACGTCACACTGACACAATCATGTCTTACCTAGTGACACGTCCCACCGCCACAATCATGTCTTACCTAGTGACACGTCCCACTGCCACAATCATGTCTAGTAAAGTGACATGTCCCACAGCCACAATCATGTCTTACCTAGTGACACGTCCAACTGCCACAATCATGTCTAGTAAAGTGACACGTCCCACTGCCACAATCATGTCTAGTAAAGTGACACGTCCCACTGCCACAATCATGTCTAGTAAAGTGACACGTCACACTGACACAATCATGTCTAGTAAAGTGACACGTCACACTGACACAATCATGTCTAGTAAAGTGAACCGTCCCACTGCCCCAATCATGTCTAGTAAAGTGACACGTAACACTGACACAATCATGTCTAGTAAAGTGACACGTCCCACTGCCACAATCATGTCTAGTAAAGTGACACTTCCAACTGACACAATCATGTCTAGTAAAGTGACACGTCCCACTGCCACAATCATGTCTAGTAAAGGAACACGTTACACTGACACAATCATGTCTTACCTAGTGACACGTCCCACTGCCACAATCATGTCTAGTAAAGGAACACGTCACACTGACACAATCATGTCTTACCTAGTGACACGTCCCACTGCCACAATCATGTCTAGTAAAGGAACACGTCACACTGACACAATCATGTCTAACCCAGTGACACGTCACACTGCCACAATCATGTCTAACCCAGTGACACGTCCCACTGCCACAATCATGTCTAGTAAAGGAACACGTCACACTGACACAATCATGTCTTACCTAGTGACACGTCCCACTGCCTCAATCATGTCTAGTAAAGTGACATATCATAGTGCCACAATCATGTCTTACCTAGTGACACGTCCCACTGCCGCAATCATGTCTAGTAAAGGAATACGTCCCCCTGCCTCAATCATGTCTAGTAAAGGGACATGTCCCACTGCCACAATCATGTCTAGTAAAGTGACACGTCCCACCGCAACAATCATTTCTTACCTAGTGACACGTCTCACTGCCTCAATCATGTCTAGTAAAGTGACATGTCATAGTGCCACAATCATGTCTAGTAAAGTGACATGTAATAGTGCCACAATCATGTCTAGTAAAGTGACATGTCATAGTGCCACAATCATGTCTAGTAAAGGGACACGTCCCACTGCCACAATCATGTCTAGTAAAGTGACACGTAACACTGACACAATCATGTCTAGTAAAGCGACACGTCACACTGACACAATCATGTCTAGTAAAGTGACACGTCGCACTGCCACAATCATGTCTAGTAAAGTGACACGTAACACTGACACAATCATGTCTAGTAAAGCGACACGTCCCACTGCCACAATCATGTCTAGTAAAGTGACACTTCCAACTGACACAATCATGTCTAGTAAAGTGACACGTCCCACTGCCACAATCATGTCTAGTAAAGGAACACGTCACACTGACACAATCATGTCTTACCTAGTGACACGTCCCACTGCCACAATCATGTCTTACCTAGTGACACGTCACACTGCCACAATCATGTCTAGTAAAGGAACACGTCACACTGACACAATCATGTCTTACCTAGTGACACGTCCCACTGCCACAATCATGTCTTACCTAGTGACACGTCACACTGACACAATCATGTCTTACCTAGTGACACGTCACACTGCCACAATCATGTCTAGTAAAGGAACACGTCACACTGCCACAATCATGTCTTACCTAGTGACACGTCCCACTGCCACAATCATGTCCAGTAAAGAGACACGTCCAACTGCCACAATCATGTCTAGTAAAGGAACACGTCACACTGACACAATCATGTCTTACCTAGTGACACGTCCCACTGCCACAATCATGTCTAGTAAAGGAACACGTCCCACCGCCACAATCATGTCTTACCTAGTGACACGTCCCACTGCCACAATCATGTCTAGTAAAGTGACATGTCCCACAGCCACAATCATGTCTTACCTAGTGACACGTCCAACTGCCACAATCATGTCTAGTAAAGTGACACGTCCCACTGCCACAATCATGTCTAGTAAAGGAACACGTCACACTGACACAATCATGTCTAGTAAAGTGACACGTCCCACTGCCACAATCATGTCTAGTAAAGTTACACGTCCCACTGCCACAATCATGTCTAGTAAAGTGACACGTCACACTGACACAATCATGTCTAGTAAAGTGACACGTCACACTGACACAATCATGTCTAGTAAAGTGAACCGTCCCACTGCCCCAATCATGTCTAGTAAAGTGACACGTAACACTGACACAATCATGTCTAGTAAAGCGACACGTCCCACTGCCACAATCATGTCTAGTAAAGTGACACTTCCAACTGACACAATCATGTCTAGTAAAGTGACACGTCCCACTGCCACAATCATGTCTAGTAAAGGAACACGTCACACTGACACAATCATGTCTTACCTAGTGACACGTCCCACTGCCACAATCATGTCTTACCTAGTGACACGTCACACTGCCACAATCATGACTAGTAAAGGAACACGTCACACTGACACAATCATGTCTTACCTAGTGACACGTCCCACTGCCACAATCATGTCTTACCTAGTGACACGTCACACTGACACAATCATGTTTTACCTAGTGACACGTCACACTGCCACAATCATGTCTAGTAAAGGGACACGTCACACTGCCACAATCATGTCTTACCCAGTGACACGTCCCACTGCCACAATCATGTCTAGTAAAGTGACACGTCCCACTGCCACAATCATGTCTAGTAAAGGAACACGTCACACTGACACAATCACGTCTTACCTAGTGACACGTCCCACTGCCACAATCATGTCTAGTAAAGGAACACGTCACACTGACACAATCATGTCTTACCTAGTGACACGTCCCACTGCCACAATCATGTCTTACCTAGTGACACGTCCCACTGCCACAATCATGTCTTACCTAGTGACACGTCCCACTGCCACAATCATGTCTAGTAAAGGAACACGTCACACTGACACAATCATGTCTTACCTAGTGACACGTCCCACTGCCACAATCATGTCTTACCTAGTGACACGTCCCACTGCCCCAATCATATCTAGTAAAGGAACACGTCCCACCGCCACAATCATGTCTTACCTAGTGACACGTCCCACTGCCTCAATCATGTCTAGTAAAGTGACATATCATAGTGCCACAATCATGTCTTACCTAGTGACACGTCACACTGACACAATCATGTTTTACCTAGTGACACGTCACACTGCCACAATCATGTCTAGTAAAGGGACACGTCACACTGCCACAATCATGTCTTACCCAGTGACACGTCCCACTGCCACAATAATGTCTAGTAAAGTGACACGTCCCACTGCCACAATCATGTCTAGTAAAGGAACACGTCACACTGACACAATCACGTCTTACCTAGTGACACGTCCCACTGCCACAATCATGTCTAGTAAAGGAACACGTCACACTGACACAATCATGTCTTACCTAGTGACACGTCCCACTGCCACAATCATGTCTTACCTAGTGACACGTCCCACTGCCACAATCATGTCTTACCTAGTGACACGTCCCACTGCCACAATCATGTCTAGTAAAGGAACACGTCACACTGACACAATCATGTCTTACCTAGTGACACGTCCCACTGCCACAATCATGTCTTACCTAGTGACACGTCCCACTGCCCCAATCATGTCTAGTAAAGGAACACGTCCCACCGCCACAATCATGTCTTACCTAGTGACACGTCCCACTGCCTCAATCATGTCTAGTAAAGTGACATATCATAGTGCCACAATCATGTCTTACCTAGTGACACGTCCCACTGCCGCAATCATGTCTAGTAAAGGAATACGTCCCCCTGCCTCAATCATGTCTAGTAAAGGGACATGTCCCACTGCCACAATCATGTCTAGTAAAGGGACACGTCCCACCGCAACAATCATTTCTTACCTAGTGACACGTCTCACTGCCTCAATCATGTCTAGTAAAGTGACATGTCATAGTTCCACAATCATGTCTAGTAAAGTGACATGTCATAGTGCCACAATCATGTCTAGTAAAGGGACACGTCCCACTGCCACAATCATGTCTAGTAAAGTGACACGTAACACTGACACAATCATGTCTAGTAAATCGACACGTCACACTGACACAATCATGTCTAGTAAAGTGACACGTCGCACTGCCACAATCATGTCTAGTAATGTGACACGTAACACTGACACAATCATGTCTAGTAAAGCGACACGTCCCACTGCCACAATCATGTCTAGTAAAGTGACACTTCCAACTGACACAATCATGTCTAGTAAAGTGACACGTCCCACTGCCACAATCATGTCTAGTAAAGGAACACGTCACACTGACACAATCATGTCTTACCTAGTCACACGTCCCACTGCCACAATCATGTCTTACCTAGTGACACGTCACACTGCCACAATCATGTCTAGTAAAGGAACACGTCACACTGACACAATCATGTCTTACCTAGTGACACGTCCCACTGCCACAATCATGTCTTACCTAGTGACACGTCACACTGACACAATCATGTCTTACCTAGTGACACGTCACACTGCCACAATCATGTCTAGTAAAGGAACACGTCACACTGCCACAATCATGTCTTACCTAGTGACACGTCCCACTGCCACAATCATGTCTAGTAAAGAGACACGTCCCACTGCCACAATCATGTCTAGTAAAGGAACACGTCACACTGACACAATCATGTCTTACCTAGTGACACGTCCCACTGCCACAATCATGTCTAGTAAAGGAACACGTCCCACCGCCACAATCATGTCTTACCTAGTGACACGTCCCACTGCCTCAATCATGTCTAGTAAAGTGACATATCATAGTGCCACAATCATGTCTTACCTAGTGACACGTCCCACTGCCGCAATCATGTCTAGTAAAGGAATACGTCCCCCTGCCTCAATCATGTCTAGTAAAGGGACATGTCCCACTGCCACAATCATGTCTAGTAAAGTGACACGTCCCACCGCAACAATCATTTCTTACCTAGTGACACGTCTCACTGCCTCAATCATGTCTAGTAAAGTGACATGTCATAGTGCCACAATCATGTCTAGTAAAGTGACATGTCATAGTGCCACAATCATGTCTAGTAAAGTGACATGTCATAGTGCCACAATCATGTCTAGTAAAAGGACACGTCCCACTGCCACAATCATGTCTAGTAAAGTGACACGTCCCACTGCCTCAATCATGTCTAGTAAAGTGACATGTCATAATGCCACAATCATGTCTAGTAAAGTGACACGTCCCACTGCCACAATCATGTCTAGTAAAGTGACACGTCCCACTGCCACAATCATGTCTAGTAAAGTGACACGTCCCACTGCCACAATCATGTCTAGTAAAGTGACACGTCCCACTGCCACAATCATGTCTAGTAAAGTGACATGTCATAGTGCCACAATCATGTCTAGTAAAGTGACACGTCCCACTGCCACAATCATGTCTAGTAAAGTGACACGTCCCACTGCCACAATCATGTCTAGTAAAGTGACACGTCCCACTGCCACAATCATGTCTAGTAAAGTGACACGTCCCACTGCCACAATCATGTCTAGTAAAGTGACATGTCATAGTGCCACAATCATGTCTAGTAAAGTGACACGTCCCACTGCCACAATCATGTCTAGTAAAGTGACACGTCCCACTGCCACAATCATGTCTAGTAAAGGGACACGTCCCACTGCCACAATCATAGAATGAAGTGATCAAATAACATTGTGATCTATCTACGCTATTGTCAAAGGAGAATCCGTTTCTAAAAGAGACTAGATTCGTAACGCTGACACAGTCATTGAATGCAACTAGCGACTGCCTTTGAAGGTCGAAGACTCTCTAACTCATGCATTTTCCATGTCTCACCATATAAATACGCTGTTAAGAAAATATAGACAGCAAGGACGGGTACTAGCAAATCCATCCCATAAACCAGCAATGGCATAGTAAAGCCAAGTCTCTAACACTTCATCACCAACAGCTGCATCTGTTATAAGACTACCGTTATCTAGAAAAAAAACTCCATATATCAACTAGAAAAACGGAGGGGGCTATGTTCTTTTCAAGCGATTTGAAACAGAATATCAAGAAGAGAAGGAATAATTATCGATGATGTTTAATTCATGAACTACTTACTCAATTTTTAATTCAGCTGGAAATTAAGTATTACGCCCATCCATGTGCCACTGAACGGCCTGGACACATTATCGTTGACAGCACTCCGGATTAATCGATTGCTTATCCGCTGTTCAGGTCTAACAATAAAACAAACCCAATAATTTTATGATAGACGCAATTAACAAAGAAAAAAAGAACAGATTATTACTGACACATTTTTAATTATACTTCCATTGTCGAGTGGTTTCTATGAGCAATATTGATGGAGACTCCCGGGAAACATAAAGATCAAGTAATTATTTATAACACCACGATCTTCTCTTCGGTACATGCAATATTCTTTATGCTTTATATCTTGCCTATTTTATTTCCTAGTTGTTTAATGTATCTTGGTCGATATATCTCAAGGCTGAAATCTTCTCTTCTTTGTTTTAATTTCTGCTTGTTTTGTCTCTCCTTTGTTTTACATCCTGTTTGGCTTTTATCTTGACTGCGTTAGTTCCCGACTGTCTTAGATTGTGACTGTCTAATATCTTGACTGCATTAGTTCCCGACTGTTTTAGATCCTTGTTTTCGTATATCTTGGCTGCATTAGTTCATGCTTGTTTTATATCTTCGTTGTCTTAGTTCACGCTGTCTTACATTTTAGTTGTCTTAGTACATGACTGTTTTAGTGCTTGATTGTCTTAGTTCATGTCTATCTTAGTTCGTGCCTGTCTAAGTTCGTAACTGTCTTAGTTCGTGGCTCTCTTAGTTCGTGGCTGTATTAGTTCTTGGCTGTCTGAGTTCGTGACTGTCTTAGTTCGTGGCTGTCTTAGTTCGTGGGTGTCTGAGTTCGTGACTGTCTTAGTTCGTAACTGTCTTAGTTCGTGGCTGTCTGAGTTCGTGGATGTCTTAGTTCGTGGCTGTGTTAGTTCGTGACTGAGTTCGTGGCTGACTTCGTGGCTGTCTTAGTTCGTGGCTGTCTTATATCTTGGTTGTCTTAGTTCGTGACTGTCCTAGTTGGTGGCTGTCTTATATTTTGGTTGCCTTAGTTCGTTGCTGTCTTATATCTTGGTTGACTTAGTTCGTGGCTGTCTTCATTCGTGGCTACCTAATTTCTAAATTGTCACAGACAAGCTCAACACTAACACTAAAAGGCGAGCTTATGGTTTTCTGGATGCAGGACTGATCCTGTTACCAACATAATGGTCGAGATGTGAGTCTTGGGCGTCGTTCTGGTCTGTTGATCGATTCCAGTGACATCATCAATCATCCAAGAGGTGGTTGTTGACCCACTTCAAAATTACAACTCTTTCCATTGTCGATGTCTCCAATGAGGCCAGAGTGTTAGATCTTTTACTACCGCAAACCAAAGCATGACCAGAGCAGTAGATCCGAAAGAGATCCCAAAGGTATGAGACTTTTATCCACTGTACCATTCTATACCGTTCCAAACAAGGATTGAGAATCCAAAATATATTTTAAAATGTAAATTCTTTTAAAAAACCCATAGCATTACTTCCGTAGGGGTGTGAGGTGTTAGCGATCTCACACTTCAAATGCTTGGCTATATGAGGGCTGTAGCCATCTCCTCTCCCTCGCCGCTTTTACTTCCCGGACTGAACCGGTACTCATTTCAGGCTAGGTCGACCCGGGAGTCGTTGCGGTCTGACTAAACATTAACGCCTTAACTGGGGAATGAACCCAGGACCACTCAGATGGGAAGCCAGCTTGCTAATCACTGCACTGCGCGGCTACATACGCAGTCGTTAAAGTTGTGTCAAATTTTTACCTCGTAGTCGGTAACTGCATCAATCTCCATTCTCACAGTGGAGGTTACTACCATGTTTACTCTCTTCGTTCAGCAACAACCCAGTCTCTTACTCTAGCAGAGAAGTCCCAATCGGTTTTCTTTCGACGCAGTATAGACTCATCGGTACATTTTACAGTATCACAATCCTAGGCTGTATCAATAACTACACTGGGTAACACATTTTGAAAGAAGACATTCGTTTGAAAGGCAGCTGTTTCTTTAACATCTCCAGGTGCTGAACATGAATAGCACAACGAAAACGATACATTTCTGAGAAATCAGCTAATATATAAATATAATGAAGATAGGAGAGACAAATATGTAAGACCCAACAATGGAGCAATGGCAGAAATGCCCATAATCGTGCTACCTACACTGCATATCAAACTTCGTTACAGATATAGACTTCATTGGATCAGCGTTCAAATACTTGGCTGGCAAATTACCTCGACTCAACGAATCGAACATTGAAGAGGGAATTTGTGACGGTTCTTAGATCAGCGAACCCTTGGAAGACGAGAGGCTACACAAGCTTCTTGAGGATGATGAGAAAAAAGACTGTGACGCGATGTCTCAACTAACTTCCTCGCAAATGTCAAGAAAGAAAATTACAAGGAATAGATTGAGGAGTTGTTTCTGTATCACAAACTAGGCTGCAGCATGTCCTTAAAGATTCAATTTTCTTCATTGTCATTTGAATTTCTTACAGGACTACTGTGACATACTTAGTGCTGAACAGGGTGAACGTTTGCGTAGTTACATTGCAAGGATAGAGAAAAATACAATGGAAATTGGTCATCTTTAATGCTGGCTGGCGAATATTGACCCTGAATACTTATACCAGCGACAGGTAAATCAATGTCGGACGTTTAAGCAGACTTTTACCGGTACATGTCATATTTACGTATTACACTATTATAATAATTTATGTGCATATATATATATATATATGCATATATATATATATATATATATATATATATATATATATATATATATATATATATATTTAAATATATATATATATATATATACATATATATACTCTTATATATACGTATATTTTCTTTTTTCCTGAATATATAAAAACAACAAAAGATAATGTCCATTGGTACATACAGACCCCCAACCCAAGATCACTATTTGTAATGAAGTAATTAAACACGTAAATTACTTTAATTACTTGGGCTCTAACAAATGATGGGGAAATGTACACGGGAATGAAACGGACGATTGTCCATAGAAATGCAAAACACTGAATTGTATGCTAAATATGTGGCACAATATTAACATAGAATTAAAATATAAGATCCTCATAACATGGTAGTTCCGGTGGCAATGTAAGGTTGCGAGACCTGGACCATCGCACAAACATTAAGAAATAGGATCGGGCCTTTCGAGACAAAATGCTACAGAGAAGTACTGAAAATACATTAGGAAAAGAAAATAACAAATAAAGCCATCCTACAAGATCAGAGTGTCGAAGAGAACTGGCTTATAAACCACGTTATGTCTCGGAAGCTGAGATATTTTTGGCCACATCGCGTCATGATGGACTAGGAAAAAAACAGTTCTGGAGGGCATTGTTCCAGGAAGACGAGACAGAGACCGACCAAGGCGTAGATGGACACAAGTCATCAAAGACACCCTAAACATGAATATGGAGCATACGGGTAGACTGACGGATGATCGAGATTCATATCGAATGTCTGTGATGAAAGCGACGTTCTGCCAAGGACATGCTATTTGATGATCATGACATTTTCTCTAAGACTAGACTCTCGTGATGTAATGAAAAGTTCTTGCTCGGCTGTTGTACTTGTATATAAAACAGCAGTACCTTCTATATCGCAGCTGCAGAACCAACAACACGTCCACAACCTTCATGTCATAACATAGGCCTCAGTCATATTTTCTGAACTGAAGAGACACCAAGAGCCATCTAAGGTTATAGTAGATTTTGTTCATAGAATCAGAAGAGACACCAAGAGCCATCTAAGGTTATAGTAGATTTTGTTCATGGAATCACCGGAATGGATATCAGTTTCAATCAAGCAGCATCACTTCATTGAGATTCAATTTAGAGAAGTCTATAAATAGTCGTCATTCCTGCGTGTCATGTTTGATTTATAGCGCTTTCACCCGTTCATCTACATCAGAGCAGTATACGTGACCATCTTCCTATGTGAAACGAAAAGCTAACCCACTTATGACCACTGCGAAAGAAGTGACTCGGACCATTTCCGAGAGAGGATTCTATTGTTTAAGTCTTGATCTAAATTTCTCCGCTTTGACCTTGGACAGCTCCAGATTGGGAACAATTCCATGCAGTTATTTTTTGTGGGAATGTGTAACGCAGATAACGCCTGATGGCAGATGTACGGATTATGAAGACGCCGAAGGCTGTGAATAATCCGATGTTGATTTCCTTCGATCGTCATCATCTGAATCGATGGAAAATTCATTTTCATATTCGGGAGCAGGAAGTCTGTCGCCGTTAAAAACTGTTCGAAGAGTAAGTTGCACGAGGGCAAGCCAGTAAATGGGTCACACGTGACTATTTTCGTTGAACACAAAATGAGATTCTACTTTGAAAACCATTATTTATTGCACATACATGTCTCGTATTTCGCTTATTTCTCGACATTATGTCAAGAAACGTTGACACACCTATCTCATCGCTTTAGTGCAAGAACACGCGCAATCGTTTTATTTTGTCTACTTCAGTTGGTTGTGCGGGTGCCCACCGTGGCACACTTTACATGAATTCAGTCCATGATACATTATGATATTATCTAAACCATTCAAACACCTAATTGCAGTTGCTGTCTACCGGTCCTCACCAGCCAGCTCCAATCATCTCCCTAACCAACCGCAGATATGCTCCTGTTGCGATCTCAAAAAGACGTCCAGTTCGGACTTCAGCTACAATTTTTTAGCGTCATTGGGGAAGATTTATCGAGCCAGCTATGCATCACTTTACCCGCCAAATTCTTCTCAAATACATCTCACCGTAAATAGGAATATTTCCTTATGAATTTCCTTTGCAGAAACCTCTTTTGCAAAGAAAAAAACAATAGACACACATCACTTATTCTTTGATTGTACACACCGTGAGCACAGACACACAACAACACTCATTCTTTGATTGTACACACTGTGAGCACAGACGCCATTAAAAAAACAACAACTGCTAACGTGCATGTAACACATAGCGTCCGCTACTTACAGTAATCACATACTATTTTGCTTTCACCTAATGATACCTTTAGAAACTTCCCGCTAAACTCAACGAAAAAAAGAACTTAGTAAGGTAATGTTTTTCATCATATTTTTTTTTTTATCATCCCAAAACACACAATTTGGGGAGAAGAATGTTTTTTCCAGCTAGAAACTGTAACAACTAAAAAAACATCTGTGGATCACGTGTGGTTGTCTCCGCAGCGTTTGCGAGCATAGAGGTAATTTTTTTTAAAATGACAACGCTCAGGGCCGCGTGTGGTACCACGTGCGTTGTTCGCGGCTTGATGTCTGCGTCTCATAGATCGAATGTAGCGCCTCAGTAAATCCTGTGAAATATTTTGCCACTCCTGTACGACTTCTTGATAAAGTTGCCGGACAGTCTGTGGTGGATGCTGTCGTTGCTGAAGTCGACTTTTCAGCTCATCCCAGACCTGCTCAATTGATGACAGGTCACGTGAAATGGCTGACCAGGGCAAGATTTCAATGTTTTTGGCTTGGAGTTCATTCTGCGTGACTCTGGCAACATGAGGACGACCATCGTCCTGCTGAAACACAATGTCAGGTGCATGGGTCAGTACAAAAGGCGCGACGTGGTTCCTCACGATCTCATCACGATACCGCAAGCCGGTAACAGCATGGTCTAAGGTAAGAGGTCTGTCTGATAATTGGTGCAGATGCCTCCCCAGATTACAATCCCTCCACAACCATGAGGAGCGCACTCTTGAATGTACTTGCGGTTAACGCTCTCCATGTAGACGATACACTCTAACGACCATTAGCTCTTGAAATGTTGATCCTGCACTAGCCAGTAAACAGTACTCTGTCCGACAGAGCGTTCTTCTTCTTCTTCTTCTCCTGCATACACAGTCAGACAGTAACCATTATTTTTTCGAAAAAAGCGGCGGTCATCCTGAGACTCTCGCCACTACCATAGAGCTTGTCTTGCAGTTCCACTGGCAATGGCCACATCTGCTCTCTCTGATCCTCGTATGTCGGGCAGTTCTGCAGCAGATGTTCAGTGGTCATTTTACCAGTACCGCACGGGCATTCGTCGGTACACCCTATCTTCAATTTGTTGAATAGGTGGTACCTCAGTCTGTTGTGGCCAGTGCGAAGTCTGAAGACAACGACCTGCTCTCTTCGGTTCAACTGGTAATAGGCATCGTTTTTGGTGTAACCAGTATGTTCGGTTTCCCATTTGGTCATGTATCTGGCTTTGATAAGCCTTTTTGACTCTTCGTACGTCATACTGGTATCTGTTTGTGGTAGCCTTGCACCTTCTTTTGCCAGTCTGTCTGCCTCCACGTTGCCTTGGATGTTGCAGTGTGACGGAACCCACTGTACCACTACCCTTTTTGGTGCGGACTGCTGGCACAGTTTGCAGAGTGCTGCTCTTAAGTCATTAAGCTCAGTGTTTTTCTGGCTTTTTAGCGCCGTGACTACGGCGAGAGCATCTGTCAGCAGGACTATATGGCTCTCATTTTCACTGTGTGTTACCATTTCTTCCACTGCCGCCCTCAGTGCCTCTGCCTCTGCTCTGAAATTGCTTGTGTACTTACCGGTAGCGAATGACAGTGTTATTTTTCTGCCATTTGGTAGGTTCAGGAATGCTCCTGCCCCTCCGTTCTGTGTAGTGTTTGTTACAGAACCGTCGGTGTATGCATGGGTCCAGTCCATGCTTGGGTAGCTTTTCGTTATGAAGCTTAGGGTAGTGTCTCTCCTTTCTTTTTCAGTCTGGCAGTTTTTGTTTGCAATACCTGGTATATTTTCTACCACCTCTGGAAATATATCCTGCCTCCAAGTAGGTTTTCGTACAGTAGTGATGGGTTTTGGTGTTGTTAGTGCGTTTATGGGATCTTCGTGCATCTTTGCTTTGGCTATTTCTGCAAAGTTTCTCCGCTTTAGTTTCCCATTTCCCAAATTGTTTAGTCTCTGGTACATTGGATGGTCCGTCATTCTTCGGAGTTTCTCTGACTGCAGCTGGGCTCTGCTGTCTCTTCTATCGGTCATGGATTGCAGTTTTGTAATCTTTTCAAGTTCAACAATTGGCGTTGACTTCATGCCACCTGTTATAATTCTCATGGCTTGGTTTTGAAGTTTGTTAACTTTATCGAAGTTCGCCTTCGCTGCTGTTGTCCATGCCGCAATGCCATACTCGAGAACTGGTCTCACTCTTCCAGTGTACAGTTTCTTTAGTATGCCAGAGCGTTCAAAAAGCCCATTTAATGCCGTGCGTGGCCTCCTTCCAGTGGTCTGCTTATGAACGAAATGGATGGCAAAATAATCACAGATTGCCAGTGAACACTTCTCAGATCAATTTTGGTGATCGGCAGGTGAATTGTGAGAAACTGTTCGAATAGTTAATTTCTTAAAATCATATTGTGAAGGTCAGTGAAGGGTCATTTCACACTCAGACTTACTAAGACAGTTATGTGGCTTCCAGTAACGACCAAGAATGCATCGGTATGAAAATACATTACAACTTCCAAACAGAAAAACATTCACAAAAACTAGTAAGTTACTTTTTTCAATCAGTATACATTTTCGGCTTTTACAGTGTGGCAGAGTCTAGGTTTTTGCTGAGTCGTTTACTTATCTAAAAAGTTACAATATGTATCCACACCACGAGACGATTTCACACAGTAAATAACACAGTAAACACTATCTTGCCATAACACATAACATTATCATTTCTTAATCGTTAAAACAAAACAATATTCACGAAAATACCAATGTCCATCTAAACTGAATAATCATAATAAATATATATTGAACTACATCCGAGATTTTTAGCACTAGCTTTGATGAATCCTCCAAAAATATAATACCCAGGCTTTCGCTGCTGCATTCCCCTTATCTGCATACAATCACAATCGCAAACTCGTCCTCACGATTGGATTACGTCCTCATTCATTTTGTGAATTCACATATAATCAGATCACCTTCATTATGGTGATCTGTACATCCACCTACAATCCGTTCACGTATGCTCAGGCGATCTGTACATTTATATGTAATTAGGTCACGTCACTTATAGTCGGATCACGTACTCACTTGTGATCACCTACTAGTCGATCTGTGCATACGCATAAAATCAGAACACACAACGTCCCCAAAGTCTCCTGCACATACCACAAACATTCAGATCTCGGCCTTGGGCGAGCTGAACATTCACATACATTTAGATCACTTACAATCAGGCAATTTGTACATTCACAATTACTAAGATCACTTTACGTATTCACACGATTCTGTACATTCGTTTATAATTAGATCACGCATCGTTCACTAGGTTTCCTGCACGTACGACACCCATTCAGATATCTTACTGTGTACCGGGCGTCCAGCATAAACACATAAAGAGCGACTGACCAAAACTAGAAAAGTATGCTGGTTTAGTCACCCTAGAAACTCACTCTCTTAGACTACTAACATCCTATCCTATCAGCTTTCTTCCCGGCCAGTCTTTTTGAGTTTATCTTTGCATATTATTTTAAAGTCTTAAGCAACAACATGATTGTCCAATTGACTTCTGATGGTTGTCTGACTTAGCCATCACTGTAATTTGGAACTATCTCCAACTAATTGTTATTGGATGACTATCCCCGAATTCCTGTCACTCTATGTGTCGTAACCGGTCGTGGTGGCATCTGACTGTCACTAACCCCCACCCCCACCCCACCCACCAGCGTCCCAACTATATTAATTCGAAATGCCAAAGTAGTCAACTGCAAACCTCCATCTCATCTCCGAACACCACTCCTTTACCGCACAAAATCTTCCAACGAAATCCCTCGTTTTCTTTGTCAACCTAGTGTCAAGACGGTTATTGGCTTTGGCACGGATTCAGACAACCTTTGTTCCCCGAGACGCCAGCCCAATCTCCCCTGCCCTAAACACCCATGCTTCAGCTGGAACACTGTCACAACATATCAGTTGTGACCTACTTACTGACTTATCTTCGTTTATTTCGATATGCTTTTGTCCACTTCTTTTGCCTGGTCATTTTAGCAGAAACTGGTGAAACCATGCAGAAGAAGCGGTCATTTTCGTAAATGTTTGGCTCTTTCAATACCCAACGAACAGAAAACTGCATCACCATTTATTTTTTTTACGTTTCATCCACTATAGAATATTCTTTGGGCGCGTATTGCAACATACGTTTAGGACCGATGCCTTGTCCTGGTTAGCAGATTTATGTCATTCGTAATTTTTACTATTTGAGCTATGACCCTTTTCTGGATGCAAACAAAAGTTGCCTGCACTCCCACTACAGTTACGAGGTATCGATGCTGCTTGCTTAAATCTGCATGGATTACATGTGCTGTACTTATGGCGAGCAGGTAAATGCGATTCGTTAAAATGATTTATTGTCACTACGCAACGTCGCTTACAATTAACGACTGCATTATTGTCTTCAACGATCGCAGCTCCGCAATGTCATGATTCAGAAAGTAATGCAATACCGTCTGTGGTGTTTTGTGTATGGCGGACTGATGCTATACAACGAAATTTGGAGACAGAAATACATCTTGCGAAATTTGTATCTACGTACTCAATGCGGACTGAGACGTTTATACATCATCATCAACGTTTCTCTTAAACAAGAGCCAAACAACAGAATGTATGGTCCTTTTCGTGTCAGGACCAATAAATTAGACACAATTTATATTTTAAAGACAATATATGTTTTGCCCAGTTTTACTAGTGAGAACTTGACGCTCGCTTTTCGCAGCATCAATCTCTACACCTCCATCTCCAGAGTGATGATGTCGCAGCGGTAGATCGACACGTCATTTTCAGTATATTCTTCTCCATTGTTTATGGTCTTCTCTGTGGTCACTTGACCAATTGTTCTCTCTCTTTATTCTGTTAACCTTGGTATCAGTGTTTGTGTGCAGTTGGTGCATCTTTGTCTGCTGCTACTTGTGTGTCTTTGGTCTCGTTGGGCTTTGGTCTTGTGAGGCTTTGGTCTCGTGAGGCTTTGGCCTTGTGTGGAATTGGTCTCGAGAGGTTTTGGTCTTGTCAGGCTTTGGTCTCGCGAGGCTTTGGTCTTGTGTGGAATTGGTCTCGAGAGGTTTTGGTCTTGTGAGGCTTTGGTCTCGCGAGGTTTTGGTCTTGATCTTGTGAGGCTTTGGTCACGTGAGGCTTTGGTCTGGACCACATAGTGTCTAAACTTTGCAAATAGGTGTTCAAGCATGTATCTCATCTTCACGATTGGGGGAGGGGTGGAGAGGTTGTATCCATGGAACACACAATGAACACACAATGAGTTCTGGAACTCTGGAAATCATGCTTGTGCAACATAGATTAGAATGTCCCTTGCGTGTGTGGTTAACTCATCCGAGGCGATCGCTTCTTAGATATACCATCAACGCCTCAGACATAGGTTGTACTTTGATACTATATTCAATCGGTATCGCTTTCAAAACAAAACGTATTTGTCACACTGTTTCGCTTGTTCATCTCAGTCTCCACTTGAAAACAAAACTGCAACCATTAGTTCGTGATTCGTGTCACAGTCCGCATCTGGGAACGTTTTCGTTGACAGCACACTTGTCCGCCGTCGCTTATTGTACTAAAACGTAATCTATCTGGTTCATGCAGTTACAATCAGTTACTATATTATAGACCGGTGAGTTTAACGAGCATAGAATGTAAATTGTTAGAGTCAATAATAAAAGACAATTTTGTAATGCATTTAGACAAATTTAATCTAATTAGAAATAGTCAAGATAGGTTTACTAGAGGGAGATCATGCTTAACAAATCTATTAGAAATCATGTAGGAGGTTATTAAAATAATAGATAAAGGGGAGCCATTGGGCTTTATTTATCTAGATTTTGCAAAGGCCTTTAATAGAGTACCTCATCAAAGATTATTTCGAACGTTAAAATCACATGGAATAGGTGGGGAAGTTGCCAAATGGATTGAAAATTGGTTAACGGGAAGAAGGCAGAGGTTGGGCATAAATAAGGAGTACTCAGAGTGGTGTGAAATGAAAAGTGGAGTGCTACAGGGCTCGGTTTTGGGAACAATTTTGTTCTTGATATATATATAAATGATTTGGACATTGATATGGGATCCATGATTGCAAAATTTGCTGATGATACAAAACTATGCAGTAGTGTCTCATCTAAAGCGGAAGTGGATATATTGATGTCGGATTTAGATACTATTCGTGAATGGTATGTAAGCTGGCAAATGGAGTTTAATGTAGATAAATGTACAGTCATCCACATGGGTAGATCCAATATGGAACATAACTACATAATGGGAGAGAACAATATTAGAAAGATATATAAGGAAAGGGACCTAGGGGTTATAATAGATCATACAGGAAAGGTGTAGTGAGCAAGTTAAGGTAGAAGTGAAAAAGGCAAATACAATGTTAGGTATGATAAAAAGAAATATTAAACATAGGAGCAAGGAAGTGATAGTCAAACTGTATAAAGCTTTAGTTAGACCTAGATTGGAGTACTGTGTACAGGTGTGGAGTCCGTATCATAGAGGGTATATAAACATGCTGGGCGGAAAGAATACAAAAAAGAGCGACAAAGATGATAGTGGGATTCCAGAATTACAGTTATGAGGAAATACTCAGAAAAACCGACGTACCGTGTCTAGAACAGAGAATAATTCGTGGTGACAATACAGGCTCATAAGAAGATCAGAGAAATGTATAAATTAGACTTTAACAAGTTTTTTAAAATACAGCCACACACAATAACAAGAAGGCATAGCTACAAGCTAACTAAAGAGAGGTCCAGATTAGATATTTAGAAATACTTTTTTAGTCAGAGAGTGGTGTCTGCTTGGAATGCATTGCCAGGGGAGGTAGTGGAGGCAGGGACAGTTAATGCATTTAAGAATAAACTGGATGCGCATAGCTTTCAGAGCAAGGTGATGTAAATGTAACTGGTTGTATACATACTCTGCAGGGTCTTCTAAACCAGTATAAAGACGTTAAGTTAAGTTAAGAGGACGTCCACGTTCTCAGGTGTGATTTGAATAAGGTGTTGACAATAAAGAGTTTATTTGCAACGAAAAATTTAACAAGATTTTTGTCCTCTCTCAATTCTGTGTCACTAACTTATAAGGTCCTCGCACAATTCTCTCATCCATTGTACTGTCCATGCTAACTTTCGCGTTGAAATCTCCAGTGGATATCAACATGTTTATTATTTATGCTTTTCCTAGTGTTTCCTGTATGGTGATATAGTATACCTCAATTTCGCCATAATCTGAATGATTTGCAGTTTAAATTGTTTACACTTTGTTCAGCACATGTGAGGGAGGCAAACAATGAGAACGACACGAACATTTGCTACTGGACGCGGATGTCCATAATCCCAAGCACAGCACAGTTGTTCTTTCCACTAGGGCAGCTGCTATCATACTCATCAACAATTGACTGATTTCACGCACTTTCATGAAGTACTTCCAGGTCCCGTGGCTCACACGTTTATGTGTGTCCTCCAGAACAAGAACTCCATAAACTGTTTACATCCACAACTGGAAGCCTTGTTATCCTACGCCCCCTTCGTTGGTGTGAGATTGTCAGACAGGATGTTCTCGTTCTCTACATGGGAAATGACATTTCTGGCCACTATTTTCTTGAGTAACTAGCCACAGACATTCTGCAAGATGACAATTGTATAGCTACTTAACATCGTGGGGTCTGTGTCAGGCTTATGACGTGGAAGGAGGTTGCTGTTTAGTCAGTCCTTTGGCACTTCAATATTGAATATATTTGTGATTTAATCGATCACAACCATTTTAATTAATGCTTTTCCCAACTATGCCATTTGACAACAATGTACTCGGTCAATATCCCGAGCAGAGTTCACCTTGCTACTTCAATCATGTTTCACATGGATCAAAGTTATGAAATCTATATAAGACTCATTTCAGATACCTGTACCAAGGTTAACTTTCCGAATATCTTGACGAGCGTCTCAATCACCCTTGGTCTGACTAAGCAAAATATGGCTTCAGAAGTCCCTGACTATCCTCCTCATCGAAAGGTTGACCAATGCAGAAATTCATGGGAGGTCCGTGCAGAAGCAATGGATGGTGGGGCGGGACGGAGGTTGGGGGATAGTGGAGAAGAGAGGTAGGGACAAAAGGACTTTCTGCAAAGGATAGTCATAAGTGAATGCTTTCTGTGTATCTGTGTACATCAAGAAATGATTGTCTCGTAATACGCGGTAATACTGGGTCGATACATTTTCTCGAGGAATCTCAAAAACTGCTGATGACGTCCATCTGGTTGTACTGTACACATTTCAACAGACGCTTCTGTGTTGCAGATGTGGAGATTATCCGAGCTGACAGGCGAGTAATGATAGACAGTGTAGCAGCTGCAAAATAGAAATAGTATGGGTTAGTCTGCAGCCTATTGCATGAATGACTGACGAACACAACATTAATCGATTGGGCCTGTCCTCTCAGCCTGTCTATCGATTGGTCCTTTCCTCTCAGCCTGTCTATCGATTGGTCCTGTCCTCTCAGTCTGTCTATCGATTGGTCCTGTCTTCTCAGCCTGTCTATCGATTGGTCCTGTCCTCTCAGCCTGTCTATCGATTGGTCCTGTCCTCTCAGCCTGTCTATCGATTGGTCCTGTCCTCTCAGCCTGTCTATCGATTGGTCCTGTCCTCTCAGCCTGTCTATCGATTGGTCCTGTCCTTTCAGCCTGTCTATCGATTGGTCCTGTCCTCTCAGCCTGTCTATCGATTGGTCCTGTCCTCTCAGCCTGTCTATCGATTGGTCCTGTCCTCTCAGCCTGTCTATCGATTGGTCCTGTCCTTTCAGCCTGTCTATCGATTGGTCCTGTCCTCTCAGCCTGTCTATCGATTGGTCCTGTCCTCTCAGCCTGTCTATCGATTGGTCCTGTCCTTTCAGCCTGTCTATCGATTGGTCCTGTCCTCTCAGCATGTCTATCGATTGGTCCTGTCCTCTCAGCCTGTCTATCGATTGGTCCTGTCCTCTCAGCCTGTCTATCGATTGGGCCTGTCCTCTCAGCCTGTCTATCGATATACAGGTGTAGGATAATATATGTTTAACATGGTTGTTACTGGAGACATTACTACCAACCCGAGTCAATGCAATGGCAACATTTCTCTTACCTTGTGCCAAGAAAGTCAAGGCCGAGCCAGCCATATGCAAGAATATTAAACGTATAGTGTTTTAGGATTTTCATGAAGTTATGTTATGGAATTTCGAAAAGAAAGGTGACAATGTGAAGTACTACTGTTACTTCAGGAATTCATGGACAACGTCCATGCTTGCTGACTAGATGAGTCCTGTTCCATCATGACAATGGCAGATCACATATGGCTCGATTACACTAGGTGAAAATTGACAAACAAGAACTTCTTGAACTACTACTTTACCGCCCCAACATTGTCCAAGACGATTTCCATAAATCATGTGCATTCAAATCCACCTTAATTGGAGACTTTCAATGAATGAAGAAGTGGTTGAATATGAAGTGCATATGCGACAGCGATACGTTTGTGCTGCAGGTTTTGGTACACTGATAAATGGAGGGGATAAATGTATCAATGTTGGTGAAGATTATATTGAGAAATTAGATACAATGTAAGTTCCAAAATAAATAGTTTTCGTGTCTAATTTTATTTTTAAATAGCAATGTATGGCCTCTTTACTTACTTTGCATCATATAAAGTAACCCACATCCAGACGGAAATGAGTTGACAATGAATATAGTGAAGTAGACGTTATAACCTCAAGCTGGCTATCGAATGTTAACAATATATTCAAGTTGATAACATACAGCGTGCAAATACGAAGAAGAAGACAGATAAAGAACAAAAGATAAGGAAGTAGGCAAATTGTGAGGCTAGAACAAAATCATTGTCATAACTATTCCTGAACTAGTTCTATGATGATTCTAATAACCTCAGACTTGACCAGTCACATCTTTAGATATGTTCAAGTTCATGTCTACAGGTGTAATTAGAAAGACACGCTCTATAGAACTTTTAATAACATCTGACTGACCACTGTTTTTATCTATATAAATCATGCTTGACGTCTGAATGAAAATAGCAATAAAAAAAGACACCAGACTACGCGCGGACATCTACGACTCGGTAGTCCTACCAGCGCTCAGATATGGTAGCGAAACCTGGCCTCTAACCAAAGCAGTAGACAACCAACTGAGAACATCTCACGCATCTCTTGAAAGACGCCTCGTGGGCATAACTCTCAAATAACATCGGCAGAGCGAACTACACAATAGCCACATCCGGAGAATGTCACACATCAAGGATGTCATTCAGTACGTCAACCATTCGAAATACCGCTGGGCTGGTCATATATCTAAAAGAAAAGATGAAAGATGGAGCACCATAACCACCATGTGGTACCCGCGCGATAAAAGGAGACCTCGGGGACGGCCCCCTACTCACTGGGGAGATTCACTAGAAAAATATAACAATCCGGACCCCACAACAGATGAGTACTATCACACTGAACGACACGCGCACGCAACAGAAAAGACTGGACCCTGATTTGGGACCCGCTCAAGTGTCACCACCTCTTGACAAAGAACGGGTCGAACTTAGAACTAAGAATAAAAAAGACGTTTCGTTGCACCAAAATGTAGCCACAACTGCCCAAGACAATATAACTGTATCCTATTTCCCGAAACCAAGAAGCTGGGTCTGAGTATCAGATCTCCGTGTATTGTGAAAGATTGTTTTCCCTTCAACCTATCCTTAGTGATAATGTATGCTTCTATCAAGCTATTTGAACATATTACTACTTCAATTAACTGTGCGATAATTTCCAGTAGAAGTCAGAAAACAACGAAAACGAAGAAGCAGAGGGTCGCTCACATAACAAATGAACATCTGACATTATCACATATATTGACTCTGCTCTAGCCTTCATCGCCCTGGGCAACTTGCTTCCTAACGCCAGATGAAAAAAACAACACAGGAACAAAAATAAACAAACAAACATCATTATCGATCTCAGATTATGAAAACGTGCATAATTATATCATCCCATAGGGCAATACGCTTGGACAGGAAATTAACGGCCTGGAGCATATGTTTGACGACGTCAACACTCCAAGATGTACTTGCTTCTTACATGTTTTCATTGTAAAACATTAGCAAAGTTCTGCTTTCATGTTTCGCTCCTTACGAAGCATAAGACTCCCTTAAACTCTAGATGGTTCCTAACAAAAATCTCGTATCAGATTCCTTAGTTTGCACTCACAGTAATTGTTTCTGAAGGCAATTTGTTTTACATAACCATGGTGCTAACAGCGTGTACAAGACTCTTCAGTGGTTTTTTTTACGACATCTACGTAAGTGCAGTGGACCTTTTCATCCCTTCAAATGAATGGCGTCATGATCCCCACATTGATCCCCGTGGCACTCCACTCAGAGTACTCGTTATTTGTGTCCACTCTCTGTCTTCTTCCCGTTAACTACTTTTCAATTCATGTGGCAACTTCGCCACCTATTCCATCTGATTTTAACTTTATAAATAATCTTTGATGAGGTACTCTATCAAAGGCTTTTGAAAAATCTAGATAAATAACATCCAGTGAGTGTTGTTAAGCAGTATCGGCCTCTAGTAAACCCATGCTGATAATTTATGATTAGATTAAACTTGTTTTAATGCATTACAATGTTTTTATTTGATTATTGGCTCTAACAATTTTCTTACTATGCAAACTCACCAGTCTATAATTTGCTGGATCTGATTTGTTGCCCTTTTTGAATAAGGAGATCACTCCTGCATCATTTATCTAGAAAAGAATGAAGATCGCTTGCTGTCGGTACCTTTTTCGACATCCAGACCACGTTAAATATTCTGGTCAGCCAGCACACTGATGTTGTCCCTCAGGCTAGTAGCATTCCCGTTGTAATACCATATATGCCTTCTCTCTAACTTTCCTTGCTATCCTACTGGGCTGCTTCATCTTATGATTTCAATACCATTACTCCGCGCTGTGTTTCATTCTCCATCTGGTGCTGGGCTCGTTCATACTGTCCTAGATTTAGCAGCTCACTGCAGTATTCTTGTCATGTTTCTTATGTCTTGACTATTGGTAAATGGTTCTTTGAACTTACTGTTGATAATTATCGATGGATTGAATTTTCGTCTTTCATTGCTTTGATTATTCGGTAAAAATGTATAGGTGATGCAGTGTATAAGTTTGCTACTTGCTCTCAATATTTTGTCCACCAATCATATTTTGAAATTTTCAATTTTATTTTGTTGTTGTTTGTTGCGACTTGTCTGTAAGCTTTGTTCCTTTGCGACTAAGGAACGCTGTCATGTGTCTCGCTATCACCTTCTGCGTCTAAGGAACGCTGCCACGTGTCTCGCTATCACCTTCTGCGACTAAGGAACGCTGGCCATGTTTCTCGCTATCACCTTCTGCGACTAAGGAACGCTGCCATGTGTCTCGCTATTACC